>CM060949.1:231043437-231395937 GCA_030765055.1 Mantis religiosa
TAAACTAAACTCACGATAAGTTGCTCTTTAAGCTTCAAACACAGCCCAGAACCACCAGAAGATTAGTGGTTCAAATCCCGACTATGGCACTGAATTTTTCAGTCTGACTCTACCTTTCCATACTTTAGCCTACACAGGGCCAGTGTGAAAGAACATTTAAGTTCAATTAATTGTACCTAATAGTGGTCCGTACTATAAAGCCCGCGCCTTAAAGTACTTACAGCATAGTAAGTCACCATTAAGGTAGTTGTCTCATGTGTTTATGAGAACTCCTAGTGGTTTACCGGGAAAAACATGAGTCAGTTGTACCTAATAGTGGTCCGAACTATAAAACCCGGGCCTTAAAGTACTTACAGCATAGTAAGTCGGCATTAAGGTAGTTGTCTCATGTGTTTATGAGAACTCCTAGTGGTTTACCGGGAAAAACACGAGTCAGCTGTACCTAATAGTGGTCCGAACTATAAAGCCCGGGCCTCAAAGTACTTACAGCATAGTAAGTCACCATTAAGGTAGTTGTCTCATGTGTTTATGAGAACTCCTAGTGGTTTACCGGGAAAAACATGAGTCAGTTGTACCTAATAGTGGTCCGAACTATAAAGCCCGGGCCTTAAAGTACTTACAGCATAGTAAGTCGTCATTAAGGTAGTTGTCTCATGTGTTTATGAGAACTCCTAGTGGTTTACCGGGAAAAACAGGAGTCAGTTGTACCTAATAGTGGTCCGAACTATAAAGCCCGGGCCTTAAAGTACTTACAGCATAGTAAGTCGTCATTAAGGTAGTTGTCTCATGTGTTTATGAGAACTCCTAGTGGTTTACCGGGAAAAACACGAGTCAGTTGTACCTAATAGTGGTCCGAACTATAAAGCCCGTGCCTTAAAGTACTTACAGCATTGTAAGTCGGCATTAAGGTAGTTGTCTCATGTGTTTATGAGAACTCCTAGTGGTTTACCGGGAAAAACACGAGTCAGCTGTACCTAATAGTGGTCCGAACTATAAAGCCCGGGCCTCAAAGTACTTACAGCATAGTAAGTCACCATTAAGGTAGTTGTCTCATGTGTTTATGAGAACTCCTAGTGGTTTACCGGGAAAAACATGAGTCAGTTGTACCTAATAGTGGTCCGAACTATAAAGCCCGGGCCTTAAAGTACTTACAGCATAGTAAGTCGGCATTAAGGTAGTTGTCTCATGTGTTTATGAGAACTCCTAGTGGTTTACCGGGAAAAACACGAGTCAGCTGTACCTAATAGTGGTCCGAACTATAAAGCCCGGGCCTCAAAGTACTTACAGCATAGTAAGTCACCATTAAGGTAGTTGTCTCATGTGTTTATGAGAACTCCTAGTGGTTTACCGGGAAAAACATGAGTCAGTTGTACCTAATAGTGGTCCGAACTATAAAGCCCGGGCCTTAAAGTACTTACAGCATAGTAAGTCGTCATTAAGGTAGTTGTCTCATGTGTTTATGAGAACTCCTAGTGGTTTACCGGGAAAAACAGGAGTCAGTTGTACCTAATAGTGGTCCGAACTATAAAGCCCGGGCCTTAAAGTACTTACAGCATAGTAAGTCGTCATTAAGGTAGTTGTCTCATGTGTTTATGAGAACTCCTAGTGGTTTACCGGGAAAAACACGAGTCAGTTGTACCTAATAGTGGTCCGAACTATAAAGCCCGGGCCTTAAAGTACTTACAGCATAGTAAGTCGTCATTAAGGTAGTTGTCTCATGTGTTTATGAGAACTCCTAGTGGTTTACCGGGAAAAACACAAGTCAGTTGTACCTAATAGTGGTCCGAACTATAAAGCCCGGGCCTTAAAGTACTTACAGCATAGTAAGTCGTCATTAAGGTAGTTGTCTCATGTGTTTATGAGAACTCCTAGTGGTTTACCGGGAAAAACACGAGTTAGTTGTACCTAATAGTGGTCCGAACTACAAAGCCCGACCTTAAAGTACTTACAGCATAGTAAGTCGTCATTAAGGTAGTTGTCTCATGTGTTTATGAGAACTCCTAGTGGTTTACCGGGAAAAACACGAGTCAGCTGTACCTAATAGTGGTCCGAACTATAAAGCCCGGGCCTCAAAGTACTTACAGCATAGTAAGTCACCATTAAGGTAGTTGTCTCATGTGTTTATGAGAACTCCTAGTGGTTTACCGGGAAAAACATGAGTCAGTTGTACCTAATAGTGGTCCGAACAATAAAGCCCGGGCCTTAAAGTACTTACAGCATAGTAAGTCGTCATTAAGGTAGTTGTCTCATGTGTTTATGAGAACTCCTAGTGGTTTACCGGGAAAAACAGGAGTCAGTTGTACCTAATAGTGGTCCGAACTATAAAGCCCGGGCCTTAAAGTACTTACAGCATAGTAAGTCGTCATTAAGGTAGTTGTCTCATGTGTTTATGAGAACTCCTAGTGGTTTACCGGGAAAAACACGAGTCAGTTGTACCTAATAGTGGTCCGAACTATAAAGCCCGGGCCTTAAAGTACTTACAGCATAGTAAGTCGGCATTAAGGTAGTTGTCTCATGTGTTTATGAGAACTCCTAGTGGTTTACCGGGAAAAACACGAGTCAGTTGTACCTAATAGTGGTCCGAACTATAAAGCCCGGGCCTCAAAGTACTTACAGCATAGTAAGTCACCATTAAGGTAGTTGTCTCATGTGTTTATGAGAACTCCTAGTGGTTTACCGGGAAAAACATGAGTCAGTTGTACCTAATAGTGGTCCGAACTATAAAGCCCGGGCCTTAAAGTACTTACAGCATAGTAAGTCGGCATTAAGGTAGTTGTCTCATGTGTTTATGAGAACTCCTAGTGGTTTACCGGGAAAAACACGAGTCAGCTGTACCTAATAGTGGTCCGAACTATAAAGCCCGGGCCTTAAAGTACTTACAGCATAGTAAGTCGTCATTAAGGTAGTTGTCTCATGTGTTTATGAGAACTCCTAGTGGTTTACCGGGAAAAACAGGAGTCAGTTGTACCTAATAGTGGTCCGAACTATAAAGCCCGGGCCTTAAAGTACTTACAGCATAGTAAGTCGTCATTAAGGTAGTTGTCTCATGTGTTTATGAGAACTCCTAGTGGTTTACCGGGAAAAACACGAGTCAGTTGTACCTAATAGTGGTCCGAACTATAAAGCCCGGGCCTTAAAGTACTTACAGCATAGTAAGTCGTCATTAAGGTAGTTGTCTCATTTGTTTATGAGAACTCCTAGTGGTTTACCGGGAAAAACACAAGTCAGTTGTACCTAATAGTGGTCCGAACTATAAAGCCCGGGCCTTAAAGTACTTACAGCATAGTAAGTCGTCATTAAGGTAGTTGTCTCATGTGTTTATGAGAACTCCTAGTGGTTTACCGGGAAAAACACGAGTTAGTTGTACCTAATAGTGGTCCGAACTACAAAGCCCGACCTTAAAGTACTTACAGCATAGTAAGTCGTCATTAAGGTAGTTGTCTCATGTGTTTATGAGAACTCCTAGTGGTTTACCGGTAAAAACACGAGTCAGCTGTACCTAATAGTGGTCCGAACTATAAAGCCCGGGCCTCAAAGTACTTACAGCATAGTAAGTCACCATTAAGGTAGTTGTCTCATGTGTTTATGAGAACTCCTAGTGGTTTACCGGGAAAAACATGAGTCAGTTGTACCTAATAGTGGTCCGAACTATAAAGCCCGGGCCTTAAAGTACTTACAGCATAGTAAGTCGTCATTAAGGTAGTTGTCTCATGTGTTTATGAGAACTCCTAGTGGTTTACCGGGAAAAACAGGAGTCAGTTGTACCTAATAGTGGTCCGAACTATAAAGCCCGGGCCTTAAAGTACTTACAGCATAGTAAGTCGTCATTAAGGTAGTTGTCTCATGTGTTTATGAGAACTCCTAGTGGTTTACCGGGAAAAACACGAGTCAGTTGTACCTAATAGTGGTCCGAACTATAAAGCCCGGGCCTTAAAGTACTTACAGCATAGTAAGTCGGCATTAAGGTAGTTGTCTCATGTGTTTATGAGAACTCCTAGTGGTTTACCGGGAAAAACACGAGTCAGCTGTACCTAATAGTGGTCCGAACTATAAAGCCCGGGCCTCAAAGTACTTACAGCATAGTAAGTCACCATTAAGGTAGTTGTCTCATGTGTTTATGAGAACTCCTAGTGGTTTACCGGGAAAAACATGAGTCAGTTGTACCTAATAGTGGTCCGAACTATAAAGCCCGGGCCTTAAAGTACTTACAGCATAGTAAGTCGGCATTAAGGTAGTTGTCTCATGTGTTTATGAGAACTCCTAGTGGTTTACCGGGAAAAACACGAGTCAGCTGTACCTAATAGTGGTCCGAACTATAAAGCCCGGGCCTCAAAGTACTTACAGCATAGTAAGTCGTCATTAAGGTAGTTGTCTCATGTGTTTATGAGAACTCCTAGTGGTTTACCGGGAAAAACATGAGTCAGTTGTACCTAATAGTGGTCCGAACTATAAAGCCCGGGCCTTAAAGTACTTACAGCATAGTAAGTCGTCATTAAGGTAGTTGTCTCATGTGTTTATGAGAACTCCTAGTGGTTTACCGGGAAAAACAGGAGTCAGTTGTACCTAATAGTGGTCCGAACTATAAAGCCCGGGCCTTAAAGTACTTACAGCATAGTAAGTCGTCATTAAGGTAGTTGTCTCATGTGTTTATGAAAACTCCTAGTGGTTTACCGGGAAAAACACGAGTCAGTTGTACCTAATAGTGGTCCGAACTATAAAGCCCGGGCCTTAAAGTACTTACAGCATAGTAAGTCGTCATTAAGGTAGTTGTCTCATGTGTTTATGAGAACTCCTAGTGGTTTACCGGGAAAAACACAAGTCAGTTGTACCTAATAGTGGTCCGAACTATAAAGCCCGGGCCTTAAAGTACTTACAGCATAGTAAGTCGTCATTAAGGTAGTTGTCTCATGTGTTTATGAGAACTCCTAGTGGTTTACCGGGAAAAACACGAGTTAGTTGTACCTAATAGTGGTCCGAACTACAAAGCCCGACCTTAAAGTACTTACAGCATAGTAAGTCGTCATTAAGGTAGTTGTCTCATGTGTTTATGAGAACTCCTAGTGGTTTACCGGGAAAAACACAAGTCAGTTGTACCTAATAGTGGTCCGAACTATAAAGCCCGGGCCTTAAAGTACTTACAGCATAGTAAGTCGTCATTAAGGTAGTTGTCTCATGTGTTTATGAGAACTCCTAGTGGTTTACCGGGAAAAACACGAGTCAGTTGTACCTAATAATGGTCCGAACTATAAAGCCCGGGTCTTAAAGTACTTACAGCATAGTAAGTCGTCATTAAGGTAGTTGTCTCATGTGTTTATGAGAACTCCTAGTGGTTTACCGGAAAAAACACGAGTTAGTTGTACCTAATAGTGGTCCGAACTATAAAGCCCGGGCCTTAAAGTACTTACAGCATAGTAAGTCGTCATTAAGGTAGCTGTCTCATGTGTTTATGAGAACTCCTAGTGGTTTACCGGGAGAAACACGAGTCAGTTGTACCTTATAGTGGTCCGAACTATAAAGCCCGGGCCTTAAAGTACTTACAGCATAGTATGTCGTCATTAAGGTAGTTGTCTCTTGTGTTTATGAGAACTCCTAGTGGTTTACCGAGAAAAAAACGAGTCAGTTGTACCTAATAGTGGTCCGAACTATAAAGCCCGGGCCTTAAAGTACTTACAGCATAGTAAGTCGGCATTAAGGTAGTTGTCTCATGTGTTTATGAGAACTCCTAGTGGTTTACCGGGAAAAACACGAGTCAGCTGTACCTAATAGTGGTCCGAACTATAAAGCCCGGGCCTCAAAGTACTTACAGCATAGTAAGTCACCATTAAGGTAGTTGTCTCATGTGTTTATGAGAACTCCTAGTGGTTTACCGGGAAAAACATGAGTCAGTTGTACCTAATAGTGGTCCGAACTATAAAGCCCGGGCCTTAAAGTACTTACAGCATAGTAAGTCGTCATTAAGGTAGTTGTCTCATGTGTTTATGAGAACTCCTAGTGGTTTACCGGGAAAAACAGGAGTCAGTTGTACCTAATAGTGGTCCGAACTATAAAGCCCGGGCCTTAAAGTACTTACAGCATAGTAAGTCGTCATTAAGGTAGTTGTCTCATGTGTTTATGAGAACTCCTAGTGGTTTACCGGGAAAAACACGAGTCAGCTGTACCTAATAGTGGTCCGAACTATAAAGCCCGGGCCTCAAAGTACTTACAGCATAGTAAGTCACCTTTAAGGTAGTTGTCTCATGTGTTTATGAGAACTCCTAGTGGTTTACCGGGAAAAACACGAGTCAGCTGTACCTAATAGTGGTCCGAACTATAAAGCCCGGGCCTCAAAGTACTTACAGCATAGTAAGTCACCATTAAGGTAGTTGTCTCATGTGTTTATGAGAACTCCTAGTGGTTTACCGGGAAAAACATGAGTCAGTTGTACCTAATAGTGGTTCGAACTATAAAGCCCGGGCCTTAAAGTACTTACAGCATAGTAAGTCGTCATTAAGGTAGTTGTCTCATGTGTTTATGAGAACTCCTAGTGGTTTACCGGGAAAAACAGGAGTCAGTTGTGCCTAATAGTGGTCCGAACTATAAAGCCCGGGCCTTAAAGTACTTACAGCATAGTAAGTCGTCATTAAGGTAGTTGTCTCATGTGTTTATGAGAACTCCTAGTGGTTTACCGGGAAAAACACGAGTCAGTTGTACCTAATAGTGGTCCGAACTATAAAGCCCGGGCCTTAAAGTACTTACAGCATAGTAAGTCGTCATTAAGGTAGTTGTCTCATGTGTTTATGAGAACTCCTAGTGGTTTACCGGGAAAAACACAAGTCAGTTGTACCTAATAGTGGTCCGAACTATAAAGCCCGGGCCTTAAAGTACTTACAGCATAGTAAGTCGTCATTAAGGTAGTTGTCTCATGTGTTTATGAGAACTCCTAGTGGTTTACCGGGAAAAACACGAGTTAGTTGTACCTAATAGTGGTCCGAACTATAAAGCCCGACCTTAAAGTACTTACAGCATAGTAAGTCGTCATTAAGGTAGTTGTCTCATGTGTTTATGAGAACTCCTAGTGGTTTACCGAGAAAAACACAAGTCAGTTGTACCTAATAGTGGTCCGAACTATAAAGCCCGGGCCTTAAAGTACTTACAGCATAGTAAGTCGTCATTAAGGTAGTTGTCTCATGTGTTTATGAGAACTCCTAGTGGTTTACCGGGAAAAACACGAGTCAGTTGTACCTAATAATGGTCCGAACTATAAAGCCCGGACCTTAAAGTACTTACAGCATAGTAAGTCGTCATTAAGGTAGTTGTCTCATGTGTTTATGAGAACTCCTAGTGGTTTACCGGAAAAAACACGAGTTAGTTGTACCTAATAGTGGTCCGAACTATAAAGCCCGGGCCTTAAAGTACTTACAGCATAGTAAGTCGTCATTAAGGTAGCTGTCTCATGTGTTTATGAGAACTCCTAGTGGTTTACCGGGAGAAACACGAGTCAGTTGTACCTTATAGTGGTCCGAACTATAAAGCCCGGGCCTTAAAGTACTTACAGCATAGTAAGTCGTCATTAAGGTAGTTGTCTCTTGTGTTTATGAGAACTCCTAGTGGTTTACCGAGAAAAACACGAGTCAGTTGTACCTAATAGTGGTCCGAACTATAAAGCCCGGGCCTTAAAGTACTTACAGCATAGTAAGTCGTCATTAAGGTAGTTGTCTCATGTGTTTATGAGAACTCCTAGTGGTTTACCGGGAAAAACACAAGTCAGTTGTACCTAATAGTGGTCCGAACTATAAAGCCCGGGCCTTAAAGTACTTACAGCATAGTAAGTCGTCATTAAGGTAGTTGTCTCATGTGTTTATGAGAACTCCTAGTGGTTTACCGGGAAAAACACGAGTCAGTTGTACCTAATAATGGTCCGAACTATAAAGCCCGGACCTTAAAGTACTTACAGCATAGTAAGTCGTCATTAAGGTAGTTGTCTCATGTGTTTATGAGAACTCCTAGTGGTTTACCGGAAAAAACACGAGTTAGTTGTACCTAATAGTGGTCCGAACTATAAAGCCCGGGCCTTAAAGTACTTACAGCATAGTAAGTCGTCATTAAGGTAGCTGTCTCATGTGTTTATGAGAACTCCTAGTGGTTTACCGGGAGAAACACGAGTCAGTTGTACCTTATAGTGGTCCGAACTATAAAGCCCGGGCCTTAAAGTACTTACAGCATAGTATGTCGTCATTAAGGTAGTTGTCTCATGTGTTTATGAGAACTCCTAGTGGTTTACCGGGAAAAACATGAGTCAGTTGTACCTAATAGTGGTCCGAACTATAAAGCCCGGGTCTTAAAGTACTTACAGCATAGTAAGTCGTCATTAAGATAGTTGTCTCATGTGTTTATGAGAACTCCTAGTGGTTTACCGGGAAAAACACGAGTCAGTTGTACCTTATAGTGGTCCGAACTATAAAGCCCGGGTCTTAAAGTACTTACAGCATAGTATGTCGTCATTAAGGTAGTTGTCTCATGTGTTTATGAGAACTCCTAGTGGTTTACCGGGAAAAACACGAGTCAGTTGTACCTTATAGTGGTCCGAACTATAAAGCCCGGGTCTTAAAGTACTTACAGCATAGTAAGTCGTCATTAAGATAGTTGTCTCATGTGTTTATGAGAACTCCTAGTGGTTTACCGGGAAAAACATGAGTCAGTTGTACCTAATAGTGGTCCGAACTATAAAGCCTGGGCCTTAAAGTACTTACAGCATAGTAAGTCGGCATTAAGGTAGTTGTCTCATGTGTTTATGAGAACTCCTAGTGGTTTACCGGAAAAAACACGAGTTAGTTGTACCTAATAGTGGTCCGAACTATAAAGCCCGGGCCTTAAAGTACTTACAGCATAGTAAGTCGTCATTAAGGTAGCTGTCTCATGTGTTTATGAGAACTCCTAGTGGTTTACCGGGAGAAACACGAGTCAGTTGTACCTTATAGTGGTCCGAACTATAAAGCCCGGGCCTTAAAGTACTTACAGCATAGTATGTCGTCATTAAGGTAGTTGTCTCATGTGTTTATGAGAACTCCTAGTGGTTTACCGGGAAAAACATGAGTCAGTTGTACCTAATAGTGGTCCGAACTATAAAGCCCGGGTCTTAAAGTACTTACAGCATAGTAAGTCGTCATTAAGATAGTTGTCTCATGTGTTTATGAGAACTCCTAGTGGTTTACCGGGAAAAACACGAGTCAGTTGTACCTTATAGTGGTCCGAACTATAAAGCCCGGGTCTTAAAGTACTTACAGCATAGTAAGTCGTCATTAAGATAGTTGTCTCATGTGTTTATGAGAACTCCTAGTGGTTTACCGGGAAAAACATGAGTCAGTTGTACCTAATAGTGGTCCGAACTATAAAGCCCGGGCCTTAAAGTACTTACAGCATAGTAAGTCGGCATTAAGGTAGTTGTCTCATATGTGTTTATGAGAACTCCTAGTGGTTTACCGGGAAAAACAGGAGTCAGTTGTACCTAATAGTGGTCCGAACTATAAAGCCCGGGCCTTAAAGTACTTACAGCATAGTAAGTCGTCATTAAGGTAGTTGTCTCATGTGTTTATGAGAACTCCTAGTGGTTTACCGGGAAAAACACGAGTCAGTTGTACCTAATAGTGGTCCGAACTATAAAGCCCGGGCCTTAAAGTACTTACAGCATAGTAAGTCGTCATTAAGGTAGTTGTCTCATGTGTTTATGAGAACTCCTAGTGGTTTACCGGGAAAAACACAAGTCAGTTGTACCTAATAGTGGTCCGAACTATAAAGCCCGGGCCTTAAAGTACTTACAGCATAGTAAGTCGTCATTAAGGTAGTTGTCTCATGTGTTTATGAGAACTCCTAGTGGTTTACCGGGAAAAACACGAGTTAGTTGTACCTAATAGTGGTCCGAACTACAAAGCCCGACCTTAAAGTACTTACAGCATAGTAAGTCGTCATTAAGGTAGTTGTCTCATGTGTTTATGAGAACTCCTAGTGGTTTACCGGGAAAACACAAGTCAGTTGTACCTAATAGTGGTCCGAACTATAAAGCCCGGGCCTTAAAGTACTTGACAGCATAGTAAGTCGTCATTAAGGTAGTTGTCTCATGTGTTTATGAGAACTCCTAGTGGTTTACCGGGAAAAACACGAGTCAGTTGTACCTAATAATGGTCCGAACTATAAAGCCCGGACCTTAAAGTACTTACAGCATAGTAAGTCGTCATTAAGGTAGTTGTCTCATGTGTTTATGAGAACTCCTAGTGGTTTACCGGAAAAAACACGAGTTAGTTGTACCTAATAGTGGTCCGAACTATAAAGCCCGGCCTTAAAGTACTTACAGCATAGTAAGTCGTCATTAAGGTAGCTGTCTCATGTGTTTATGAGAACTCCTAGTGGTTTACCGGGAGAAACACGAGTCAGTTGTACCTTATAGTGGTCCGAACTATAAAGCCCGGCCTTAAAGTACTTACAGCATAGTATGTCGTCATTAAGGTAGTTGTCTCTTGTGTTTATGAGAACTCCTAGTGGTTTACCGAGAAAAAAACGAGTCAGTTGTACCTAATAGTGGTCCGAACTATAAAGCCCGGGCCTTAAAGTACTTACAGCATAGTAAGTCGGCATTAAGGTAGTTGTCTCATGTGTTTATGAGAACTCCTAGTGGTTTACCGGGAAAAACACGAGTCAGCTGTACCTAATAGTGGTCCGAACTATAAAGCCCGGGCCTCAAAGTACTTACAGCATAGTAAGTCACCATTAAGGTAGTTGTCTCATGTGTTTATGAGAACTCCTAGTGGTTTACCGGGAAAAACATGAGTCAGTTGTACCTAATAGTGGTCCGAACTATAAAGCCCGGGCCTTAAAGTACTTACAGCATAGTAAGTCGTCATTAAGGTAGTTGTCTCATGTGTTTATGAGAACTCCTAGTGGTTTACCGGGAAAAACAGGAGTCAGTTGTACCTAATAGTGGTCCGAACTATAAAGCCCGGGCCTTAAAGTACTTACAGCATAGTAAGTCGTCATTAAGGTAGTTGTCTCATGTGTTTATGAGAACTCCTAGTGGTTTACCGGGAAAAACACGAGTCAGTTGTACCTAATAGTGGTCCGAACTATAAAGCCCGGGCCTTAAAGTACTTACAGCATAGTAAGTCGGCATTAAGGTAGTTGTCTCATGTGTTTATGAGAACTCCTAGTGGTTTACCGGGAAAAACACGAGTCAGCTGTACCTAATAGGGGTCCGAACTATAAAGCCCGGGCCTCAAAGTACTTACAGCATAGTAAGTCACCATTAAGGTAGTTGTCTCATGTGTTTATGAGAACTCCTAGTGGTTTACCGCGAAAAACATGAGTCAGTTGTACCTAATAGTGGTCCGAACTATAAAGCCCGGGCCTTAAAGTACTTACAGCATAGTAAGTCGGCATTAAGGTAGTTGTCTCATGTGTTTATGAGAACTCCTAGTGGTTTACCGGGAAAAACACGAGTCAGCTGTACCTAATAGTGGTCCGAACTATAAAGCCCGGGCCTCAAAGTACTTACAGCATAGTAAGTCACCATTAAGGTAGTTGTCTCATGTGTTTATGAGAACTCCTAGTGGTTTACCGGGAAAAACATGAGTCAGTTGTACCTAATAGTGGTTCGAACTATAAAGCCCGGGCCTTAAAGTACTTACAGCATAGTAAGTCGTCATTAAGGTAGTTGTCTCATGTGTTTATGAGAACTCCTAGTGGTTTACCGGGAAAAACAGGAGTCAGTTGTACCTAATAGTGGTCCGAACTATAAAGCCCGGGCCTTAAAGTACTTACAGCATAGTAAGTCGTCATTAAGGTAGTTGTCTCATGTGTTTATGAGAACTCCTAGTGGTTTACCGGGAAAAACACGAGTCAGTTGTACCTAATAGTGGTCCGAACTATAAAGCCCGGGCCTTAAAGTACTTACAGCATAGTAAGTCGTCATTAAGGTAGTTGTCTCATGTGTTTATGAGAACTCCTAGTGGTTTACCGGGAAAAACACAAGTCAGTTGTACCTAATAGTGGTCCGAACTATAAAGCCCGGGCCTTAAAGTACTTACAGCATAGTAAGTCGTCATTAAGGTAGTTGTCTCATGTGTTTATGAGAACTCCTAGTGGTTTACCGGGAAAAACACGAGTTAGTTGTACCTAATAGTGGTCCGAACTATAAAGCCCGACCTTAAAGTACTTACAGCATAGTAAGTCGTCATTAAGGTAGTTGTCTCATGTGTTTATGAGAACTCCTAGTGGTTTACCGGGAAAAACACAAGTCAGTTGTACCTAATAGTGGTCCGAACTATAAAGCCCGGGCCTTAAAGTACTTACAGCATAGTAAGTCGTCATTAAGGTAGTTGTCTCATGTGTTTATGAGAACTCCTAGTGGTTTACCGGGAAAAACACGAGTCAGTTGTACCTAATAATGGTCCGAACTATAAAGCCCGGACCTTAAAGTACTTACAGCATAGTAAGTCGTCATTAAGGTAGTTGTCTCATGTGTTTATGAGAACTCCTAGTGGTTTACCGGAAAAAACACGAGTTAGTTGTACCTAATAGTGGTCCGAACTATAAAGCCCGGGCCTTAAAGTACTTACAGCATAGTAAGTCGTCATTAAGGTAGCTGTCTCATGTGTTTATGAGAACTCCTAGTGGTTTACCGGGAGAAACACGAGTCAGTTGTACCTTATAGTGGTCCGAACTATAAAGCCCGGGCCTTAAAGTACTTACAGCATAGTAAGTCGTCATTAAGGTAGTTGTCTCTTGTGTTTATGAGAACTCCTAGTGGTTTACCGAGAAAAACACGAGTCAGTTGTACCTAATAGTGGTCCGAACTATAAAGCCCGGGCCTTAAAGTACTTACAGCATAGTAAGTCGTCATTAAGGTAGTTGTCTCATGTGTTTATGAGAACTCCTAGTGGTTTACCGGAAAAAACACGAGTTAGTTGTACCTAATAGTGGTCCGAACTACAAAGCCCGACCTTAAAGTACTTACAGCATAGTAAGTCGTCATTAAGGTAGTTGTCTCATGTGTTTATGAGAACTCCTAGTGGTTTACCGGGAAAAACACAAGTCAGTTGTACCTAATAGTGGTCCGAACTATAAAGCCCGGGCCTTAAAGTACTTACAGCATAGTAAGTCGTCATTAAGGTAGTTGTCTCATGTGTTTATGAGAACTCCTAGTGGTTTACCGGGAAAAACACGAGTCAGTTGTACCTAATAATGGTCCGAACTATAAAGCCCGGACCTTAAAGTACTTACAGCATAGTAAGTCGTCATTAAGGTAGTTGTCTCATGTGTTTATGAGAACTCCTAGTGGTTTACCGGAAAAAACACGAGTTAGTTGTACCTAATAGTGGTCCGAACTATAAAGCCCGGGCCTTAAAGTACTTACAGCATAGTAAGTCGTCATTAAGGTAGCTGTCTCATGTGTTTATGAGAACTCCTAGTGGTTTACCGGGAGAAACACGAGTCAGTTGTACCTTATAGTGGTCCGAACTATAAAGCCCGGGCCTTAAAGTACTTACAGCATAGTATGTCGTCATTAAGGTAGTTGTCTCATGTGTTTATGAGAACTCCTAGTGGTTTACCGGGAAAAACATGAGTCAGTTGTACCTAATAGTGGTCCGAACTATAAAGCCCGGGTCTTAAAGTACTTACAGCATAGTAAGTCGTCATTAAGATAGTTGTCTCATGTGTTTATGAGAACTCCTAGTGGTTTACCGGGAAAAACACGAGTCAGTTGTACCTTATAGTGGTCCGAACTATAAAGCCCGGGTCTTAAAGTACTTACAGCATAGTATGTCGTCATTAAGGTAGTTGTCTCATGTGTTTATGAGAACTCCTAGTGGTTTACCGGGAAAAACACGAGTCAGTTGTACCTTATAGTGGTCCGAACTATAAAGCCCGGGTCTTAAAGTACTTACAGCATAGTAAGTCGTCATTAAGATAGTTGTCTCATGTGTTTATGAGAACTCCTAGTGGTTTACCGGGAAAAACAGGAGTCAGTTGTACCTAATAGTGGTCCGAACTATAAAGCCCGGGCCTTAAAGTACTTACAGCATAGTAAGTCGGCATTAAGGTAGTTGTCTCATGTGTTTATGAGAACTCCTAGTGGTTTACCGGAAAAAACACGAGTTAGTTGTACCTAATAGTGGTCCGAACTATAAAGCCCGGGCCTTAAAGTACTTACAGCATAGTAAGTCGTCATTAAGGTAGCTGTCTCATGTGTTTATGAGAACTCCTAGTGGTTTACCGGGAGAAACACGAGTCAGTTGTACCTTATAGTGGTCCGAACTATAAAGCCCGGGCCTTAAAGTACTTACAGCATAGTATGTCGTCATTAAGGTAGTTGTCTCATGTGTTTATGAGAACTCCTAGTGGTTTACCGGGAAAAACATGAGTCAGTTGTACCTAATAGTGGTCCGAACTATAAAGCCCGGGTCTTAAAGTACTTACAGCATAGTAAGTCGTCATTAAGATAGTTGTCTCATGTGTTTATGAGAACTCCTAGTGGTTTACCGGGAAAAACACGAGTCAGTTGTACCTTATAGTGGTCCGAACTATAAAGCCCGGGTCTTAAAGTACTTACAGCATAGTAAGTCGTCATTAAGATAGTTGTCTCATGTGTTTATGAGAACTCCTAGTGGTTTACCGGGAAAAACATGAGTCAGTTGTACCTAATAGTGGTCCGAACTATAAAGCCCGGGCCTTAAAGTACTTACAGCATAGTAAGTCGGCATTAAGGTAGTTGTCTCATGTGTTTATGAGAACTCCTAGTGGTTTACCGGGAAAAACAGGAGTCAGTTGTACCTAATAGTGGTCCGAACTATAAAGCCCGGGCCTTAAAGTACTTACAGCATAGTAAGTCGTCATTAAGGTAGTTGTCTCATGTGTTTATGAGAACTCCTAGTGGTTTACCGGGAAAAACACGAGTCAGTTGTACCTAATAGTGGTCCGAACTATAAAGCCCGGGCCTTAAAGTACTTACAGCATAGTAAGTCGTCATTAAGGTAGTTGTCTCATGTGTTTATGAGAACTCCTAGTGGTTTACCGGGAAAAACACAAGTCAGTTGTACCTAATAGTGGTCCGAACTATAAAGCCCGGGCCTTAAAGTACTTACAGCATAGTAAGTCGTCATTAAGGTAGTTGTCTCATGTGTTTATGAGAACTCCTAGTGGTTTACCGGGAAAAACACGAGTTAGTTGTACCTAATAGTGGTCCGAACTACAAAGCCCGACCTTAAAGTACTTACAGCATAGTAAGTCGTCATTAAGGTAGTTGTCTCATGTGTTTATGAGAACTCCTAGTGGTTTACCGGGAAAAACACAAGTCAGTTGTACCTAATAGTGGTCCGAACTATAAAGCCCGGGCCTTAAAGTACTTACAGCATAGTAAGTCGTCATTAAGGTAGTTGTCTCATGTGTTTATGAGAACTCCTAGTGGTTTACCGGGAAAAACACGAGTCAGTTGTACCTAATAATGGTCCGAACTATAAAGCCCGGACCTTAAAGTACTTACAGCATAGTAAGTCGTCATTAAGGTAGTTGTCTCATGTGTTTATGAGAACTCCTAGTGGTTTACCGGAAAAAACACGAGTTAGTTGTACCTAATAGTGGTCCGAACTATAAAGCCCGGGCCTTAAAGTACTTACAGCATAGTAAGTCGTCATTAAGGTAGCTGTCTCATGTGTTTATGAGAACTCCTAGTGGTTTACCGGGAGAAACACGAGTCAGTTGTACCTTATAGTGGTCCGAACTATAAAGCCCGGGCCTTAAAGTACTTACAGCATAGTATGTCGTCATTAAGGTAGTTGTCTCTTGTGTTTATGAGAACTCCTAGTGGTTTACCGAGAAAAAAACGAGTCAGTTGTACCTAATAGTGGTCCGAACTATAAAGCCCGGGCCTTAAAGTACTTACAGCATAGTAAGTCGGCATTAAGGTAGTTGTCTCATGTGTTTATGAGAACTCCTAGTGGTTTACCGGGAAAAACACGAGTCAGCTGTACCTAATAGTGGTCCGAACTATAAAGCCCGGGCCTCAAAGTACTTACAGCATAGTAAGTCACCATTAAGGTAGTTGTCTCATGTGTTTATGAGAACTCCTAGTGGTTTACCGGGAAAAACATGAGTCAGTTGTACCTAATAGTGGTCCGAACTATAAAGCCCGGGCCTTAAAGTACTTACAGCATAGTAAGTCGTCATTAAGGTAGTTGTCTCATGTGTTTATGAGAACTCCTAGTGGTTTACCGGGAAAAACAGGAGTCAGTTGTACCTAATAGTGGTCCGAACTATAAAGCCCGGGCCTTAAAGTACTTACAGCATAGTAAGTCGTCATTAAGGTAGTTGTCTCATGTGTTTATGAGAACTCCTAGTGGTTTACCGGGAAAAACACGAGTCAGTTGTACCTAATAGTGGTCCGAACTATAAAGCCCGGGCCTTAAAGTACTTACAGCATAGTAAGTCGGCATTAAGGTAGTTGTCTCATGTGTTTATGAGAACTCCTAGTGGTTTACCGGGAAAAACACGAGTCAGCTGTACCTAATAGTGGTGCGAACTATAAAGCCCGGGCCTCAAAGTACTTACAGCATAGTAAGTCACCATTAAGGTAGTTGTCTCATGTGTTTATGAGAACTCCTAGTGGTTTACCGCGAAAAACATGAGTCAGTTGTACCTAATAGTGGTCCGAACTATAAAGCCCGGGCCTTAAAGTACTTACAGCATAGTAAGTCGGCATTAAGGTAGTTGTCTCATGTGTTTATGAGAACTCCTAGTGGTTTACCGGGAAAAACACGAGTCAGCTGTACCTAATAGTGGTCCGAACTATAAAGCCCGGGCCTCAAAGTACTTACAGCATAGTAAGTCACCATTAAGGTAGTTGTCTCATGTGTTTATGAGAACTCCTAGTGGTTTACCGGGAAAAACATGAGTCAGTTGTACCTAATAGTGGTTCGAACTATAAAGCCCGGGCCTTAAAGTACTTACAGCATAGTAAGTCGTCATTAAGGTAGTTGTCTCATGTGTTTATGAGAACTCCTAGTGGTTTACCGGGAAAAACAGGAGTCAGTTGTACCTAATAGTGGTCCGAACTATAAAGCCCGGGCCTTAAAGTACTTACAGCATAGTAAGTCGTCATTAAGGTAGTTGTCTCATGTGTTTATGAGAACTCCTAGTGGTTTACCGGGAAAAACACGAGTCAGTTGTACCTAATAGTGGTCCGAACTATAAAGCCCGGGCCTTAAAGTACTTACAGCATAGTAAGTCGTCATTAAGGTAGTTGTCTCATGTGTTTATGAGAACTCCTAGTGGTTTACCGGGAAAAACACAAGTCAGTTGTACCTAATAGTGGTCCGAAATATAAAGCCCGGGCCTTAAAGTACTTACAGCATAGTAAGTCGTCATTAAGGTAGTTGTCTCATGTGTTTATGAGAACTCCTAGTGGTTTACCGGGAAAAACACGAGTTAGTTGTACCTAATAGTGGTCCGAACTATAAAGCCCGACCTTAAAGTACTTACAGCATAGTAAGTCGTCATTAAGGTAGTTGTCTCATGTGTTTATGAGAACTCCTAGTGGTTTACCGGGAAAAACACAAGTCAGTTGTACCTAATAGTGGTCCGAACTATAAAGCCCGGGCCTTAAAGTACTTACAGCATAGTAAGTCGTCATTAAGGTAGTTGTCTCATGTGTTTATGAGAACTCCTAGTGGTTTACCGGGAAAAACACGAGTCAGTTGTACCTAATAATGGTCCGAACTATAAAGCCCGGACCTTAAAGTACTTACAGGATAGTAAGTCGTCATTAAGGTAGTTGTCTCATGTGTTTATGAGAACTCCTAGTGGTTTACCGGAAAAAACACGAGTTAGTTGTACCTAATAGTGGTCCGAACTATAAAGCCCGGGCCTTAAAGTACTTACAGCATAGTAAGTCGTCATTAAGGTAGCTGTCTCATGTGTTTATGAGAACTCCTAGTGGTTTACCGGGAGAAACACGAGTCAGTTGTACCTTATAGTGGTCCGAACTATAAAGCCCGGGCCTTAAAGTACTTACAGCATAGTAAGTCGTCATTAAGGTAGTTGTCTCTTGTGTTTATGAGAACTCCTAGTGGTTTACCGAGAAAAACACGAGTCAGTTGTACCTAATAGTGGTCCGAACTATAAAGCCCGGGCCTTAAAGTACTTACAGCATAGTAAGTCGTCATTAAGGTAGTTGTCTCATGTGTTTATGAGAACTCCTAGTGGTTTACCGGGAAAAACACGAGTTAGTTGTACCTAATAGTGGTCCGAACTACAAAGCCCGACCTTAAAGTACTTACAGCATAGTAAGTCGTCATTAAGGTAGTTGTCTCATGTGTTTATGAGAACTCCTAGTGGTTTACCGGGAAAAACACAAGTCAGTTGTACCTAATAGTGGTCCGAACTATAAAGCCCGGGCCTTAAAGTACTTACAGCATAGTAAGTCGTCATTAAGGTAGTTGTCTCATGTGTTTATGAGAACTCCTAGTGGTTTACCGGGAAAAACACGAGTCAGTTGTACCTAATAATGGTCCGAACTATAAAGCCCGGACCTTAAAGTACTTACAGCATAGTAAGTCGTCATTAAGGTAGTTGTCTCATGTGTTTATGAGAACTCCTAGTGGTTTACCGGAAAAAACACGAGTTAGTTGTACCTAATAGTGGTCCGAACTATAAAGCCCGGGCCTTAAAGTACTTACAGCATAGTAAGTCGTCATTAAGGTAGCTGTCTCATGTGTTTATGAGAACTCCTAGTGGTTTACCGGGAGAAACACGAGTCAGTTGTACCTTATAGTGGTCCGAACTATAAAGCCCGGGCCTTAAAGTACTTACAGCATAGTATGTCGTCATTAAGGTAGTTGTCTCTTGTGTTTATGAGAACTCCTAGTGGTTTACCGAGAAAAAAACGAGTCAGTTGTACCTAATAGTGGTCCGAACTATAAAGCCCGGGCCTTAAAGTACTTACAGCATAGTAAGTCGGCATTAAGGTAGTTGTCTCATGTGTTTATGAGAACTCCTAGTGGTTTACCGGGAAAAACACGAGTCAGCTGTACCTAATAGTGGTCCGAACTATAAAGCCCGGGCCTCAAAGTACTTACAGCATAGTAAGTCACCATTAAGGTAGTTGTCTCATGTGTTTATGAGAACTCCTAGTGGTTTACCGGGAAAAACATGAGTCAGTTGTACCTAATAGTGGTCCGAACTATAAAGCCCGGGCCTTAAAGTACTTACAGCATAGTAAGTCGTCATTAAGGTAGTTGTCTCATGTGTTTATGAGAACTCCTAGTGGTTTACCGGGAAAAACAGGAGTCAGTTGTACCTAATAGTGGTCCGAACTATAAAGCCCGGGCCTTAAAGTACTTACAGCATAGTAAGTCGTCATTAAGGTAGTTGTCTCATGTGTTTATGAGAACTCCTAGTGGTTTACCGGAAAAAACACGAGTCAGTTGTACCTAATAGTGGTCCGAACTATAAAGCCCGGGCCTTAAAGTACTTACAGCATAGTAAGTCGTCATTAAGGTAGTTGTCTCATGTGTTTATGAGAACTCCTAGTGGTTTACCGGGAAAAACACGAGTTAGTTGTACCTAATAGTGGTCCGAACTACAAAGCCCGACCTTAAAGTACTTACAGCATAGTAAGTCGTCATTAAGGTAGTTGTCTCATGTGTTTATGAGAACTCCTAGTGGTTTACCGGGAAAAACACAAGTCAGTTGTACCTAATAGTGGTCCGAACTATAAAGCCCGGGCCTTAAACTACTTACAGCATAGTAAGTCGTCATTAAGGTAGTTGTCTCATGTGTTTATGAGAACTCCTAGTGGTTTACCGGGAAAAACACGAGTCAGTTGTACCTAATAATGGTCCGAACTATAAAGCCCGGACCTTAAAGTACTTACAGCATAGTAAGTCGTCATTAAGGTAGTTGTCTCATGTGTTTATGAGAACTCCTAGTGGTTTACCGGAAAAAACACGAGTTAGTTGTACCTAATAGTGGTCCGAACTATAAAGCCCGGGCCTTAAAGTACTTACAGCATAGTAAGTCGTCATTAAGGTAGCTGTCTCATGTGTTTATGAGAACTCCTAGTGGTTTACCGGGAGAAACACGAGTCAGTTGTACCTTATAGTGGTCCGAACTATAAAGCCCGGGCCTTAAAGTACTTACAGCATAGTATGTCGTCATTAAGGTAGTTGTCTCTTGTGTTTATGAGAACTCCTAGTGGTTTACCGAGAAAAAAACGAGTCAGTTGTACCTAATAGTGGTCCGAACTATAAAGCCCGGGCCTTAAAGTACTTACAGCATAGTAAGTCGGCATTAAGGTAGTTGTCTCATGTGTTTATGAGAACTCCTAGTGGTTTACCGGGAAAAACACGAGTCAGCTGTACCTAATAGTGGTCCGAACTATAAAGCCCGGGCCTCAAAGTACTTACAGCATAGTAAGTCACCATTAAGGTAGTTTTCTCATGTGTTTATGAGAACTCCTAGTGGTTTACCGGGAAAAACATGAGTCAGTTGTACCTAATAGTGGTCCGAACTATAAAGCCCGGGCCTTAAAGTACTTACAGCATAGTAAGTCGTCATTAAGGTAGTTGTCTCATGTGTTTATGAGAACTCCTAGTGGTTTACCGGGAAAAACACAAGTCAGTTGTACCTAATAGTGGTCCGAACTATAAAGCCCGGGCCTTAAAGTACTTACAGCATAGTAAGTCGTCATTAAGGTAGTTGTCTCATGTGTTTATGAGAACTCCTAGTGGTTTACCGGGAAAAACACGAGTCAGTTGTACCTAATAATGGTCCGAACTATAAAGCCCGGACCTTAAAGTACTTACAGCATAGTAAGTCGTCATTAAGGTAGTTGTCTCATGTGTTTATGAGAACTCCTAGTGGTTTACCGGAAAAAACACGAGTTAGTTGTACCTAATAGTGGTCCGAACTATAAAGCCCGGGCCTTAAAGTACTTACAGCATAGTAAGTCGTCATTAAGGTAGCTGTCTCATGTGTTTATGAGAACTCCTAGTGGTTTACCGGGAGAAACACGAGTCAGTTGTACCTTATAGTGGTCCGAACTATAAAGCCCGGGCCTTAAAGTACTTACAGCATAGTATGTCGTCATTAAGGTAGTTGTCTCATGTGTTTATGAGAACTCCTAGTGGTTTACCGGGAAAAACATGAGTCAGTTGTACCTAATAGTGGTCCGAACTATAAAGCCCGGGTCTTAAAGTACTTACAGCATAGTAAGTCGTCATTAAGATAGTTGTCTCATGTGTTTATGAGAACTCCTAGTGGTTTACCGGGAAAAACACGAGTCAGTTGTACCTTATAGTGGTCCGAACTATAAAGCCCGGGTCTTAAAGTACTTACAGCATAGTATGTCGTCATTAAGGTAGTTGTCTCATGTGTTTATGAGAACTCCTAGTGGTTTACCGGGAAAAACACGAGTCAGTTGTACCTTATAGTGGTCCGAACTATAAAGCCCGGGTCTTAAAGTACTTACAGCATAGTAAGTCGTCATTAAGATAGTTGTCTCATGTGTTTATGAGAACTCCTAGTGGTTTACCGGGAAAAACATGAGTCAGTTGTACCTAATAGTGGTCCGAACTATAAAGCCTGGGCCTTAAAGTACTTACAGCATAGTAAGTCGGCATTAAGGTAGTTGTCTCATGTGTTTATGAGAACTCCTAGTGGTTTACCGGAAAAAACACGAGTTAGTTGTACCTAATAGTGGTCCGAACTATAAAGCCCGGGCCTTAAAGTACTTACAGCATAGTAAGTCGTCATTAAGGTACCTGTCTCATGTGTTTATGAGAACTCCTAGTGGTTTACCGGGAGAAACACGAGTCAGTTGTACCTTATAGTGGTCCGAACTATAAAGCCCGGGCCTTAAAGTACTTACAGCATAGTATGTCGTCATTAAGGTAGTTGTCTCATGTGTTTATGAGAACTCCTAGTGGTTTACCGGGAAAAACATGAGTCAGTTGTACCTAATAGTGGTCCGAACTATAAAGCCCGGGTCTTAAAGTACTTACAGCATAGTAAGTCGTCATTAAGATAGTTGTCTCATGTGTTTATGAGAACTCCTAGTGGTTTACCGGGAAAAACACGAGTCAGTTGTACCTTATAGTGGTCCGAACTATAAAGCCCGGGTCTTAAAGTACTTACAGCATAGTAAGTCGTCATTAAGATAGTTGTCTCATGTGTTTATGAGAACTCCTAGTGGTTTACCGGGAAAAACATGAGTCAGTTGTACCTAATAGTGGTCCGAACTATAAAGCCCGGGCCTTAAAGTACTTACAGCATAGTAAGTCGGCATTAAGGTAGTTGTCTCATGTGTTTATGAGAACTCCTAGTGGTTTACCGGGAAAAACAGGAGTCAGTTGTACCTAATAGTGGTCCGAACTATAAAGCCCGGGCCTTAAAGTACTTACAGCATAGTAAGTCGTCATTAAGGTAGTTGTCTCATGTGTTTATGAGAACTCCCAGTGGTTTACCGGGAAAAACACGAGTCAGTTGTACCTAATAGTGGTCCGAACTATAAAGCCCGGGCCTTAAAGTACTTACAGCATAGTAAGTCGTCATTAAGGTAGTTGTCTCATGTGTTTATGAGAACTCCTAGTGGTTTACCGGGAAAAACACAAGTCAGTTGTACCTAATAGTGGTCCGAACTATAAAGCCCGGGCCTTAAAGTACTTACAGCATAGTAAGTCGTCATTAAGGTAGTTGTCTCATGTGTTTATGAGAACTCCTAGTGGTTTACCGGGAAAAACACGAGTTAGTTGTACCTAATAGTGGTCCGAACTACAAAGCCCGACCTTAAAGTACTTACAGCATAGTAAGTCGTCATTAAGGTAGTTGTCTCATGTGTTTATGAGAACTCCTAGTGGTTTACCGGGAAAAACACAAGTCAGTTGTACCTAATAGTGGTCCGAACTATAAAGCCCGGGCCTTAAAGTACTTACAGCATAGTAAGTCGTCATTAAGGTAGTTGTCTCATGTGTTTATGAGAACTCCTAGTGGTTTACCGGGAAAAACACGAGTCAGTTGTACCTAATAATGGTCCGAACTATAAAGCCCGGACCTTAAAGTACTTACAGCATAGTAAGTCGTCATTAAGGTAGTTGTCTCATGTGTTTATGAGAACTCCTAGTGGTTTACCGGAAAAAACACGAGTTAGTTGTACCTAATAGTGGTCCGAACTATAAAGCCCGGGCCTTAAAGTACTTACAGCATAGCAAGTCGTCATTAAGGTAGCTGTCTCATGTGTTTATGAGAACTCCTAGTGGTTTACCGGGAGAAACACGAGTCAGTTGTACCTTATAGTGGTCCGAACTATAAAGCCCGGGCCTTAAAGTACTTACAGCATAGTATGTCGTCATTAAGGTAGTTGTCTCTTGTGTTTATGAGAACTCCTAGTGGTTTACCGAGAAAAAAACGAGTCAGTTGTACCTAATAGTGGTCCGAACTATAAAGCCCGGGCCTTAAAGTACTTACAGCATAGTAAGTCGGCATTAAGGTAGTTGTCTCATGTGTTTATGAGAACTCCTAGTGGTTTACCGGGAAAAACACGAGTCAGCTGTACCTAATAGTGGTCCGAACTATAAAGCCCGGGCCTCAAAGTACTTACAGCATAGTAAGTCACCATTAAGGTAGTTGTCTCATGTGTTTATGAGAACTCCTAGTGGTTTACCGGGAAAAACATGAGTCAGTTGTACCTAATAGTGGTCCGAACTATAAAGCCCGGGCCTTAAAGTACTTACAGCATAGTAAGTCGTCATTAAGGTAGTTGTCTCATGTGTTTATGAGAACTCCTAGTGGTTTACCGGGAAAAACAGGAGTCAGTTGTACCTAATAGTGGTCCGAACTATAAAGCCCGGGCCTTAAAATACTTACAGCATAGTAAGTCGTCATTAAGGTAGTTGTCTCATGTGTTTATGAGAACTCCTAGTGGTTTACCGGGAAAAACACGAGTCAGTTGTACCTAATAGTGGTCCGAACTATAAAGCCCGGGCCTTAAAGTACTTACAGCATAGTAAGTCGGCATTAAGGTAGTTGTCTCATGTGTTTATGAGAACTCCTAGTGGTTTACCGGGAAAAACACGAGTCAGCTGTACCTAATAGGGGTCCGAACTATAAAGCCCGGGCCTCAAAGTACTTACAGCATAGTAAGTCACCATTAAGGTAGTTGTCTCATGTGTTTATGAGAACTCCTAGTGGTTTACCGCGAAAAACATGAGTCAGTTGTACCTAATAGTGGTCCGAACTATAAAGCCCGGGCCTTAAAGTACTTACAGCATAGTAAGTCGGCATTAAGGTAGTTGTCTCATGTGTTTATGAGAACTCCTAGTGGTTTACCGGGAAAAACACGAGTCAGCTGTACCTAATAGTGGTCCGAACTATAAAGCCCGGGCCTCAAAGTACTTACAGCATAGTAAGTCACCATTAAGGTAGTTGTCTCATGTGTTTATGAGAACTCCTAGTGGTTTACCGGGAAAAACATGAGTCAGTTGTACCTAATAGTGGTTCGAACTATAAAGCCCGGGCCTTAAAGTACTTACAGCATAGTAAGTCGTCATTAAGGTAGTTGTCTCATGTGTTTATGAGAACTCCTAGTGGTTTACCGGGAAAAACAGGAGTCAGTTGTACCTAATAGTGGTCCGAACTATAAAGCCCGGGCCTTAAAGTACTTACAGCATAGTAAGTCGTCATTAAGGTAGTTGTCTCATGTGTTTATGAGAACTCCTAGTGGTTTACCGGGAAAAACACGAGTCAGTTGTACCTAATAGTGGTCCGAACTATAAAGCCCGGGCCTTAAAGTACTTACAGCATAGTAAGTCGTCATTAAGGTAGTTGTCTCATGTGTTTATGAGAACTCCTAGTGGTTTACCGGGAAAAACACAAGTCAGTTGTACCTAATAGTGGTCCGAACTATAAAGCCCGGGCCTTAAAGTACTTACAGCATAGTAAGTCGTCATTAAGGTAGTTGTCTCATGTGTTTATGAGAACTCCTAGTGGTTTACCGGGAAAAACACGAGTTAGTTGTACCTAATAGTGGTCCGAACTATAAAGCCCGACCTTAAAGTACTTACAGCATAGTAAGTCGTCATTAAGGTAGTTGTCTCATGTGTTTATGAGAACTCCTAGTGGTTTACCGGGAAAAACACAAGTCAGTTGTACCTAATAGTGGTCCGAACTATAAAGCCCGGGCCTTAAAGTACTTACAGCATAGTAAGTCGTCATTAAGGTAGTTGTCTCATGTGTTTATGAGAACTCCTAGTGGTTTACCGGGAAAAACACGAGTCAGTTGTACCTAATAATGGTCCGAACTATAAAGCCCGGACCTTAAAGTACTTACAGCATAGTAAGTCGTCATTAAGGTAGTTGTCTCATGTGTTTATGAGAACTCCTAGTGGTTTACCGGAAAAAACACGAGTTAGTTGTACCTAATAGTGGTCCGAACTATAAAGCCCGGGCCTTAAAGTACTTACAGCATAGTAAGTCGTCATTAAGGTAGCTGTCTCATGTGTTTATGAGAACTCCTAGTGGTTTACCGGGAGAAACACGAGTCAGTTGTACCTTATAGTGGTCCGAACTATAAAGCCCGGGCCTTAAAGTACTTACAGCATAGTAAGTCGTCATTAAGGTAGTTGTCTCTTGTGTTTATGAGAACTCCTAGTGGTTTACCGAGAAAAACACGAGTCAGTTGTACCTAATAGTGGTCCGAACTATAAAGCCCGGGCCTTAAAGTACTTACAGCATAGTAAGTCGTCATTAAGGTAGTTGTCTCATGTGTTTATGAGAACTCCTAGTGGTTTACCGGAAAAAACACGAGTTAGTTGTACCTAATAGTGGTCCGAACTACAAAGCCCGACCTTAAAGTACTTACAGCATAGTAAGTCGTCATTAAGGTAGTTGTCTCATGTGTTTATGAGAACTCCTAGTGGTTTACCGGGAAAAACACAAGTCAGTTGTACCTAATAGTGGTCCGAACTATAAAGCCCGGGCCTTAAAGTACTTACAGCATAGTAAGTCGTCATTAAGGTAGTTGTCTCATGTGTTTATGAGAACTCCTAGTGGTTTACCGGGAAAAACACGAGTCAGTTGTACCTAATAATGGTCCGAACTATAAAGCCCGGACCTTAAAGTACTTACAGCATAGTAAGTCGTCATTAAGGTAGTTGTCTCATGTGTTTATGAGAACTCCTAGTGGTTTACCGGAAAAAACACGAGTTAGTTGTACCTAATAGTGGTCCGAACTATAAAGCCCGGGCCTTAAAGTACTTACAGCATAGTAAGTCGTCATTAAGGTAGCTGTCTCATGTGTTTATGAGAACTCCTAGTGGTTTACCGGGAGAAACACGAGTCAGTTGTACCTTATAGTGGTCCGAACTATAAAGCCCGGGCCTTAAAGTACTTACAGCATAGTATGTCGTCATTAAGGTAGTTGTCTCATGTGTTTATGAGAACTCCTAGTGGTTTACCGGGAAAAACATGAGTCAGTTGTACCTAATAGTGGTCCGAACTATAAAGCCCGGGTCTTAAAGTACTTACAGCATAGTAAGTCGTCATTAAGATAGTTGTCTCATGTGTTTATGAGAACTCCTAGTGGTTTACCGGGAAAAACACGAGTCAGTTGTACCTTATAGTGGTCCGAACTATAAAGCCCGGGTCTTAAAGTACTTACAGCATAGTATGTCGTCATTAAGGTAGTTGTCTCATGTGTTTATGAGAACTCCTAGTGGTTTACCGGGAAAAACACGAGTCAGTTGTACCTTATAGTGGTCCGAACTATAAAGCCCGGGTCTTAAAGTACTTACAGCATAGTAAGTCGTCATTAAGATAGTTGTCTCATGTGTTTATGAGAACTCCTAGTGGTTTACCGGGAAAAACAGGAGTCAGTTGTACCTAATAGTGGTCCGAACTATAAAGCCCGGGCCTTAAAGTACTTACAGCATAGTAAGTCGGCATTAAGGTAGTTGTCTCATGTGTTTATGAGAACTCCTAGTGGTTTACCGGAAAAAACACGAGTTAGTTGTACCTAATAGTGGTCCGAACTATAAAGCCCGGGCCTTAAAGTACTTACAGCATAGTAAGTCGTCATTAAGGTAGCTGTCTCATGTGTTTATGAGAACTCCTAGTGGTTTACCGGGAGAAACACGAGTCAGTTGTACCTTATAGTGGTCCGAACTATAAAGCCCGGGCCTTAAAGTACTTACAGCATAGTATGTCGTCATTAAGGTAGTTGTCTCATGTGTTTATGAGAACTCCTAGTGGTTTACCGGGAAAAACATGAGTCAGTTGCACCTAATAGTGGTCCGAACTATAAAGCCCGGGTCTTAAAGTACTTACAGCATAGTAAGTCGTCATTAAGATAGTTGTCTCATGTGTTTATGAGAACTCCTAGTGGTTTACCGGGAAAAACACGAGTCAGTTGTACCTTATAGTGGTCCGAACTATAAAGCCCGGGTCTTAAAGTACTTACAGCATAGTAAGTCGTCATTAAGATAGTTGTCTCATGTGTTTATGAGAACTCCTAGTGGTTTACCGGGAAAAACATGAGTCAGTTGTACCTAATAGTGGTCCGAACTATAAAGCCCGGGCCTTAAAGTACTTACAGCATAGTAAGTCGGCATTAAGGTAGTTGTCTCATGTGTTTATGAGAACTCCTAGTGGTTTACCGGGAAAAACAGGAGTCAGTTGTACCTAATAGTGGTCCGAACTATAAAGCCCGGGCCTTAAAGTACTTACAGCATAGTAAGTCGTCATTAAGGTAGTTGTCTCATGTGTTTATGAGAACTCCTAGTGGTTTACCGGGAAAAACACGAGTCAGTTGTACCTAATAGTGGTCCGAACTATAAAGCCCGGGCCTTAAAGTACTTACAGCATAGTAAGTCGTCATTAAGGTAGTTGTCTCATGTGTTTATGAGAACTCCTAGTGGTTTACCGGGAAAAACACAAGTCAGTTGTACCTAATAGTGGTCCGAACTATAAAGCCCGGGCCTTAAAGTACTTACAGCATAGTAAGTCGTCATTAAGGTAGTTGTCTCATGTGTTTATGAGAACTCCTAGTGGTTTACCGGGAAAAACACGAGTTAGTTGTACCTAATAGTGGTCCGAACTACAAAGCCCGACCTTAAAGTACTTACAGCATAGTAAGTCGTCATTAAGGTAGTTGTCTCATGTGTTTATGAGAACTCCTAGTGGTTTACCGGGAAAAACACAAGTCAGTTGTACCTAATAGTGGTCCGAACTATAAAGCCCGGGCCTTAAAGTACTTACAGCATAGTAAGTCGTCATTAAGGTAGTTGTCTCATGTGTTTATGAGAACTCCTAGTGGTTTACCGGGAAAAACACGAGTCAGTTGTACCTAATAATGGTCCGAACTATAAAGCCCGGACCTTAAAGTACTTACAGCATAGTAAGTCGTCATTAAGGTAGTTGTCTCATGTGTTTATGAGAACTCCTAGTGGTTTACCGGAAAAAACACGAGTTAGTTGTACCTAATAGTGGTCCGAACTATAAAGCCCGGGCCTTAAAGTACTTACAGCATAGTAAGTCGTCATTAAGGTAGCTGTCTCATGTGTTTATGAGAACTCCTAGTGGTTTACCGGGAGAAACACGAGTCAGTTGTACCTTATAGTGGTCCGAACTATAAAGCCCGGGCCTTAAAGTACTTACAGCATAGTATGTCGTCATTAAGGTAGTTGTCTCTTGTGTTTATGAGAACTCCTAGTGGTTTACCGAGAAAAAAACGAGTCAGTTGTACCTAATAGTGGTCCGAACTATAAAGCCCGGGCCTTAAAGTACTTACAGCATAGTAAGTCGGCATTAAGGTAGTTGTCTCATGTGTTTATGAGAACTCCTAGTGGTTTACCGGGAAAAACACGAGTCAGCTGTACCTAATAGTGGTCCGAACTATAAAGCCCGGGCCTCAAAGTACTTACAGCATAGTAAGTCACCATTAAGGTAGTTGTCTCATGTGTTTATGAGAACTCCTAGTGGTTTACCGGGAAAAACATGAGTCAGTTGTACCTAATAGTGGTCCGAACTATAAAGCCCGGGCCTTAAAGTACTTACAGCATAGTAAGTCGTCATTAAGGTAGTTGTCTCATGTGTTTATGAGAACTCCTAGTGGTTTACCGGGAAAAACAGGAGTCAGTTGTACCTAATAGTGGTCCGAACTATAAAGCCCGGGCCTTAAAGTACTTACAGCATAGTAAGTCGTCATTAAGGTAGTTGTCTCATGTGTTTATGAGAACTCCTAGTGGTTTACCGGGAAAAACACGAGTCAGTTGTACCTAATAGTGGTCCGAACTATAAAGCCCGGGCCTTAAAGTACTTACAGCATAGTAAGTCGGCATTAAGGTAGTTGTCTCATGTGTTTATGAGAACTCCTAGTGGTTTACCGGGAAAAACACGAGTCAGCTGTACCTAATAGTGGTGCGAACTATAAAGCCCGGGCCTCA
This sequence comes from Mantis religiosa, assembly GCA_030765055.1. NCBI lineage: Eukaryota > Metazoa > Arthropoda > Insecta > Mantodea > Mantidae > Mantis > Mantis religiosa. Next base: position 231,072,894 of record CM060949.1, read on the forward strand.
AAGTACTTACAGCATAGTAAGTCACCATTAAGGTAGTTGTCTCATGTGTTTATGAGAACTCCTAGTGGTTTACCGCGAAAAACATGAGTCAGTTGTACCTAATAGTGGTCCGAACTATAAAGCCCGGGCCTTAAAGTACTTACAGCATAGTAAGTCGGCATTAAGGTAGTTGTCTCATGTGTTTATGAGAACTCCTAGTGGTTTACCGGGAAAAACACGAGTCAGCTGTACCTAATAGTGGTCCGAACTATAAAGCCCGGGCCTCAAAGTACTTACAGCATAGTAAGTCACCATTAAGGTAGTTGTCTCATGTGTTTATGAGAACTCCTAGTGGTTTACCGGGAAAAACATGAGTCAGTTGTACCTAATAGTGGTTCGAACTATAAAGCCCGGGCCTTAAAGTACTTACAGCATAGTAAGTCGTCATTAAGGTAGTTGTCTCATGTGTTTATGAGAACTCCTAGTGGTTTACCGGGAAAAACAGGAGTCAGTTGTACCTAATAGTGGTCCGAACTATAAAGCCCGGGCCTTAAAGTACTTACAGCATAGTAAGTCGTCATTAAGGTAGTTGTCTCATGTGTTTATGAGAACTCCTAATGGTTTACCGGGAAAAACACGAGTCAGTTGTACCTAATAGTGGTCCGAACTATAAAGCCCGGGCCTTAAAGTACTTACAGCATAGTAAGTCGTCATTAAGGTAGTTGTCTCATGTGTTTATGAGAACTCCTAGTGGTTTACCGGGAAAAACACAAGTCAGTTGTACCTAATAGTGGTCCGAAATATAAAGCCCGGGCCTTAAAGTACTTACAGCATAGTAAGTCGTCATTAAGGTAGTTGTCTCATGTGTTTATGAGAACTCCTAGTGGTTTACCGGGAAAAACACGAGTTAGTTGTACCTAATAGTGGTCCGAACTATAAAGCCCGACCTTAAAGTACTTACAGCATAGTAAGTCGTCATTAAGGTAGTTGTCTCATGTGTTTATGAGAACTCCTAGTGGTTTACCGGGAAAAACACAAGTCAGTTGTACCTAATAGTGGTCCGAACTATAAAGCCCGGGCCTTAAAGTACTTACAGCATAGTAAGTCGTCATTAAGGTAGTTGTCTCATGTGTTTATGAGAACTCCTAGTGGTTTACCGGGAAAAACACGAGTCAGTTGTACCTAATAATGGTCCGAACTATAAAGCCCGGACCTTAAAGTACTTACAGGATAGTAAGTCGTCATTAAGGTAGTTGTCTCATGTGTTTATGAGAACTCCTAGTGGTTTACCGGAAAAAACACGAGTTAGTTGTACCTAATAGTGGTCCGAACTATAAAGCCCGGGCCTTAAAGTACTTACAGCATAGTAAGTCGTCATTAAGGTAGCTGTCTCATGTGTTTATGAGAACTCCTAGTGGTTTACCGGGAGAAACACGAGTCAGTTGTACCTTATAGTGGTCCGAACTATAAAGCCCGGGCCTTAAAGTACTTACAGCATAGTAAGTCGTCATTAAGGTAGTTGTCTCTTGTGTTTATGAGAACTCCTAGTGGTTTACCGAGAAAAACACGAGTCAGTTGTACCTAATAGTGGTCCGAACTATAAAGCCCGGGCCTTAAAGTACTTACAGCATAGTAAGTCGTCATTAAGGTAGTTGTCTCATGTGTTTATGAGAACTCCTAGTGGTTTACCGGGAAAAACACGAGTTAGTTGTACCTAATAGTGGTCCGAACTACAAAGCCCGACCTTAAAGTACTTACAGCATAGTAAGTCGTCATTAAGGTAGTTGTCTCATGTGTTTATGAGAACTCCTAGTGGTTTACCGGGAAAAACACAAGTCAGTTGTACCTAATAGTGGTCCGAACTATAAAGCCCGGGCCTTAAAGTACTTACAGCATAGTAAGTCGTCATTAAGGTAGTTGTCTCATGTGTTTATGAGAACTCCTAGTGGTTTACCGGGAAAAACACGAGTCAGTTGTACCTAATAATGGTCCGAACTATAAAGCCCGGACCTTAAAGTACTTACAGCATAGTAAGTCGTCATTAAGGTAGTTGTCTCATGTGTTTATGAGAACTCCTAGTGGTTTACCGGAAAAAACACGAGTTAGTTGTACCTAATAGTGGTCCGAACTATAAAGCCCGGGCCTTAAAGTACTTACAGCATAGTAAGTCGTCATTAAGGTAGCTGTCTCATGTGTTTATGAGAACTCCTAGTGGTTTACCGGGAGAAACACGAGTCAGTTGTACCTTATAGTGGTCCGAACTATAAAGCCCGGGCCTTAAAGTACTTACAGCATAGTATGTCGTCATTAAGGTAGTTGTCTCTTGTGTTTATGAGAACTCCTAGTGGTTTACCGAGAAAAAAACGAGTCAGTTGTACCTAATAGTGGTCCGAACTATAAAGCCCGGGCCTTAAAGTACTTACAGCATAGTAAGTCGGCATTAAGGTAGTTGTCTCATGTGTTTATGAGAACTCCTAGTGGTTTACCGGGAAAAACACGAGTCAGCTGTACCTAATAGTGGTCCGAACTATAAAGCCCGGGCCTCAAAGTACTTACAGCATAGTAAGTCACCATTAAGGTAGTTGTCTCATGTGTTTATGAGAACTCCTAGTGGTTTACCGGGAAAAACATGAGTCAGTTGTACCTAATAGTGGTCCGAACTATAAAGCCCGGGCCTTAAAGTACTTACAGCATAGTAAGTCGTCATTAAGGTAGTTGTCTCATGTGTTTATGAGAACTCCTAGTGGTTTACCGGGAAAAACAGGAGTCAGTTGTACCTAATAGTGGTCCGAACTATAAAGCCCGGGCCTTAAAGTACTTACAGCATAGTAAGTCGTCATTAAGGTAGTTGTCTCATGTGTTTATGAGAACTCCTAGTGGTTTACCGGAAAAAACACGAGTCAGTTGTACCTAATAGTGGTCCGAACTATAAAGCCCGGGCCTTAAAGTACTTACAGCATAGTAAGTCGTCATTAAGGTAGTTGTCTCATGTGTTTATGAGAACTCCTAGTGGTTTACCGGGAAAAACACGAGTTAGTTGTACCTAATAGTGGTCCGAACTACAAAGCCCGAACTTAAAGTACTTACAGCATAGTAAGTCGTCATTAAGGTAGTTGTCTCATGTGTTTATGAGAACTCCTAGTGGTTTACCGGGAAAAACACAAGTCAGTTGTACCTAATAGTGGTCCGAACTATAAAGCCCGGGCCTTAAACTACTTACAGCATAGTAAGTCGTCATTAAGGTAGTTGTCTCATGTGTTTATGAGAACTCCTAGTGGTTTACCGGGAAAAACACGAGTCAGTTGTACCTAATAATGGTCCGAACTATAAAGCCCGGACCTTAAAGTACTTACAGCATAGTAAGTCGTCATTAAGGTAGTTGTCTCATGTGTTTATGAGAACTCCTAGTGGTTTACCGGAAAAAACACGAGTTAGTTGTACCTAATAGTGGTCCGAACTATAAAGCCCGGGCCTTAAAGTACTTACAGCATAGTAAGTCGTCATTAAGGTAGCTGTCTCATGTGTTTATGAGAACTCCTAGTGGTTTACCGGGAGAAACACGAGTCAGTTGTACCTTATAGTGGTCCGAACTATAAAGCCCGGGCCTTAAAGTACTTACAGCATAGTATGTCGTCATTAAGGTAGTTGTCTCTTGTGTTTATGAGAACTCCTAGTGGTTTACCGAGAAAAAAACGAGTCAGTTGTACCTAATAGTGGTCCGAACTATAAAGCCCGGGCCTTAAAGTACTTACAGCATAGTAAGTCGGCATTAAGGTAGTTGTCTCATGTGTTTATGAGAACTCCTAGTGGTTTACCGGGAAAAACACGAGTCAGCTGTACCTAATAGTGGTCCGAACTATAAAGCCCGGGCCTCAAAGTACTTACAGCATAGTAAGTCACCATTAAGGTAGTTTTCTCATGTGTTTATGAGAACTCCTAGTGGTTTACCGGGAAAAACATGAGTCAGTTGTACCTAATAGTGGTCCGAACTATAAAGCCCGGGCCTTAAAGTACTTACAGCATAGTAAGTCGTCATTAAGGTAGTTGTCTCATGTGTTTATGAGAACTCCTAGTGGTTTACCGGGAAAAACAGGAGTCAGTTGTACCTAATAGTGGTCCGAACTATAAAGCCCGGGCCTTAAAGTACTTACAGCATAGTAAGTCGTCATTAAGGTAGTTGTCTCATGTGTTTATGAGAACTCCTAGTGGTTTACCGGTAAAAACACGAGTCAGTTGTACCTAATAGTGGTCCGAACTATAAAGCCCGGGCCTTAAAGTACTTACAGCATAGTAAGTCGGCATTAAGGTAGTTGTCTCATGTGTTTATGAGAACTCCTAGTGGTTTACCGGAAAAAACACGAGTCAGTTGTACCTAATAGTGGTCCGAACTATAAAGCCCGGGCCTTAAAGTACTTACAGCATAGTAAGTCGTCATTAAGGTAGTTGTCTCATGTGTTTATGAGAACTCCTAGTGGTTTACCGGGAAAAACACGAGTTAGTTGTACCTAATAGTGGTCCGAACTACAAAGCCCGACCTTAAAGTACTTACAGCATAGTAAGTCGTCATTAAGGTAGTTGTCTCATGTGTTTATGAGAACTCCTAGTGGTTTACCGGGAAAAACACAAGTCAGTTGTACCTAATAGTGGTCCGAACTATAAAGCCCGGGCCTTAAACTACTTACAGCATAGTAAGTCGTCATTAAGGTAGTTGTCTCATGTGTTTATGAGAACTCCTAGTGGTTTACCGGGAAAAACACGAGTCAGTTGTACCTAATAATGGTCCGAACTATAAAGCCCGGACCTTAAAGTACTTACAGCATAGTAAGTCGTCATTAAGGTAGTTGTCTCATGTGTTTATGAGAACTCCTAGTGGTTTACCGGAAAAAACACGAGTTAGTTGTACCTAATAGTGGTCCGAACTATAAAGCCCGGGCCTTAAAGTACTTACAGCATAGTAAGTCGTCATTAAGGTAGCTGTCTCATGTGTTTATGAGAACTCCTAGTGGTTTACCGGGAGAAACACGAGTCAGTTGTACCTTATAGTGGTCCGAACTATAAAGCCCGGGCCTTAAAGTACTTACAGCATAGTATGTCGTCATTAAGGTAGTTGTCTCTTGTGTTTATGAGAACTCCTAGTGGTTTACCGAGAAAAAAACGAGTCAGTTGTACCTAATAGTGGTCCGAACTATAAAGCCCGGGCCTTAAAGTACTTACAGCATAGTAAGTCGGCATTAAGGTAGTTGTCTCATGTGTTTATGAGAACTCCTAGTGGTTTACCGGGAAAAACACGAGTCAGCTGTACCTAATAGTGGTCCGAACTATAAAGCCCGGGCCTCAAAGTACTTACAGCATAGTAAGTCACCATTAAGGTAGTTTTCTCATGTGTTTATGAGAACTCCTAGTGGTTTACCGGGAAAAACATGAGTCAGTTGTACCTAATAGTGGTCCGAACTATAAAGCCCGGGCCTTAAAGTACTTACAGCATAGTAAGTCGTCATTAAGGTAGTTGTCTCATGTGTTTATGAGAACTCCTAGTGGTTTACCGGGAAAAACAGGAGTCAGTTGTACCTAATAGTGGTCCGAACTATAAAGCCCGGGCCTTAAAGTACTTACAGCATAGTAAGTCGTCATTAAGGTAGTTGTCTCATGTGTTTATGAGAACTCCTAGTGGTTTACCGGTAAAAACACGAGTCAGTTGTACCTAATAGTGGTCCGAACTATAAAGCCCGGGCCTTAAAGTACTTACAGCATAGTAAGTCGGCATTAAGGTAGTTGTCTCATGTGTTTATGAGAACTCCTAGTGGTTTACCGGGAAAAACACGAGTCAGCTGTACCTAATAGTGGTCCGAACTATAAAGCCCGGGCCTCAAAGTACTTACAGCATAGTAAGTCACCATTAAGGTAGTTGTCTCATGTGTTTATGAGAACTCCTAGTGGTTTACCGCGAAAAACATGAGTCAGTTGTACCTAATAGTGGTCCGAACTATAAAGCCCGGGCCTTAAAGTACTTACAGCATAGTAAGTCGTCATTAAGGTAGTTGTCTCATGTGTTTATGAGAACTCCTAGTGGTTTACCGGGAAAAACACGAGTCAGCTGTACCTAATAGTGGTCCGAACTATAAAGCCCGGGCCTCAAAGTACTTACAGCATAGTAAGTCACCATTAAGGTAGTTGTCTCATGTGTTTATGAGAACTCCTAGTGGTTTACCGGGAAAAACATGAGTCAGTTGTACCTAATAGTGGTTCGAACTATAAAGCCCGGGCCTTAAAGTACTTACAGCATAGTAAGTCGTCATTAAGGTAGTTGTCTCATGTGTTTATGAGAACTCCTAGTGGTTTACCGGGAAAAACAGGAGTCAGTTGTACCTAATAGTGGTCCGAACTATAAAGCCCGGGCCTTAAAGTACTTACAGCATAGTAAGTCGTCATTAAGGTAGTTGTCTCATGTGTTTATGAGAACTCCTAGTGGTTTACCGGGAAAAACACGAGTCAGTTGTACCTAATAGTGGTCCGAACTATAAAGCCCGGGCCTTAAAGTACTTACAGCATAGTAAGTCGCCATTAACGTAGTTGTCTCATGTGTTTATGAGAACTCCTAGTGGTTTACCGGGAAAAACACGAGTCAGTTGTACCTAATAGTGGTCCGAACTATAAAGCCCGGGCCTTAAAGTACTTACAGCATAGTAAGTCGCCATTAACGTAGTTGTCTCATGTGTTTATGAGAACTCCTAGTGGTTTACCGGGAAAAACACGAGTCAGTTGTACCTAATAGTGGTCCGAACTATAAAGCCCGCGCCTTAAAGTACTTACAGCATAGTAAGTCGCCATTAAGGTAGTTGTCTCATGTGTTTATGAGAACTCCTAGTGGTTTACCGGGAAAAACACAAGTCAGTTGTACCTAATAGTGGTCCGAACTATAAAGCCCGCGCCTTAAAGTACTTACAGCATAGTAAGTCGTCATTAAGGTAGTTGTCTCATGTGTTTATGAGAACTCCTAGTGGTTTACCGGGAAAAACACAAGTCAGTTGTACCTAATAGTGGTCCGAACTATAAAGCCCGGGCCTTAAAGTACTTACAGCATAGTAAGTCGTCATTAAGGTAGTTGTCTCATGTGTTTATGAGAACTCCTAGTGGTTTACCGGGAAAAACACGAGTTAGTTGTACCTAATAGTGGTCCGAACTATAAGGCCCGACCTTAAAGTACTTACAGCATAGTAAGTCGTCATTAAGGTAGTTGTCTCATGTGTTTATGAGAACTCCTAGTGGTTTACCGGGAAAAACACGAGTCAGTTGTACCTAATAATGGTCCGAACTATAAAGCCCGGACCTTAAAGTACTTACAGCATAGTAAGTCGTCATTAAGGTAGTTGTCTCATGTGTTTATGAGAACTCCTAGTGGTTTACCGGAAAAAACACGAGTTAGTTGTACCTAATAGTGGTCCGAACTATAAAGCCCGGGCCTTAAAGTACTTACAGCATAGTAAGTCGTCATTAAGGTAGCTGTCTCATGTGTTTATGAGAACTCCTAGTGGTTTACCGGGAGAAACACGAGTCAGTTGTACCTTATAGTGGTCCGACCTATAAAGCCCGGGCCTTAAAGTACTTACAGCATAGTAAGTCGTCATTAAGGTAGTTGTCTCTTGTGTTTATGAGAACTCCTAGTGGTTTACCGAGAAAAACACGAGTCAGTTGTACCTAATAGTGGTCCGAACTATAAAGCCCGGGCCTTAAAGTACTTACAGCATAGTAAGTCGTCATTAAGGTAGTTGTCTCATGTGTTTATGAGAACTCCTAGTGGTTTACCGGGAAAAACACGAGTTAGTTGTACCTAATAGTGGTCCGAACTACAAAGCCCGACCTTAAAGTACTTACAGCATAGTAAGTCGTCATTAAGGTAGTTGTCTCATGTGTTTATGAGAACTCCTAGTGGTTTACCGGGAAAAACACAAGTCAGTTGTACCTAATAGTGGTCCGAACTATAAAGCCCGGGCCTTAAAGTACTTACAGCATAGTAAGTCGTCATTAAGGTAGTTGTCTCATGTGTTTATGAGAACTCCTAGTGGTTTACCGGGAAAAACACGAGTCAGTTGTACCTAATAATGGTCCGAACTATAAAGCCCGGACCTTAAAGTACTTACAGCATAGTAAGTCGTCATTAAGGTAGTTGTCTCATGTGTTTATGAGAACTCCTAGTGGTTTACCGGAAAAAACACGAGTTAGTTGTACCTAATAGTGGTCCGAACTATAAAGCCCGGGCCTTAAAGTACTTACAGCATAGTAAGTCGTCATTAAGGTAGCTGTCTCATGTGTTTATGAGAACTCCTAGTGGTTTACCGGGAGAAACACGAGTCAGTTGTACCTTATAGTGGTCCGAACTATTAAGCCCGGGCCTTAAAGTACTTACAGCATAGTATGTCGTCATTAAGGTAGTTGTCTCTTGTGTTTATGAGAACTCCTAGTGGTTTACCGAGAAAAAAACGAGTCAGTTGTACCTAATAGTGGTCCGAACTATAAAGCCCGGGCCTTAAAGTACTTACAGCATAGTAAGTCGGCATTAAGGTAGTTGTCTCATGTGTTTATGAGAACTCCTAGTGGTTTACCGGGAAAAACACGAGTCAGCTGTACCTAATAGTGGTCCGAACTATAAAGCCCGGGCCTCAAAGTACTTACAGCATAGTAAGTCACCATTAAGGTAGTTGTCTCATGTGTTTATGAGAACTCCTAGTGGTTTACCGGGAAAAACATGAGTCAGTTGTACCTAATAGTGGTCCGAACTATAAAGCCCAGGCCTTAAAGTACTTACAGCATAGTAAGTCGTCATTAAGGTAGTTGTCTCATGTGTTTATGAGAACTCCTAGTGGTTTACCGGGAAAAACAGGAGTCAGTTGTACCTAATAGTGGTCCGAACTATAAAGCCCGGGCCTTAAAGTACTTACAGCATAGTAAGTCGTCATTAAGGTAGTTGTCTCATGTGTTTATGAGAACTCCTAGTGGTTTACCGGGAAAAACACGAGTCAGTTGTACCTAATAGTGGTCCGAACTATAAAGCCCGGGCCTTAAAGTACTTACAGCATAGTAAGTCGGCATTAAGGTAGTTGTCTCATGTGTTTATGAGAACTCCTAGTGGTTTACCGGGAAAAACACGAGTCAGCTGTACCTAATAGTGGTCCGAACTATTAAGCCCGGGCCTCAAAGTACTTACAGCATAGTAAGTCACCATTAAGGTAGTTGTCTCATGTGTTTATGAGAACTCCTAGTGGTTTACCGGGAAAAACATGAGTCAGTTGTACCTAATAGTGGTCCGAACTATAAAGCCCGGGCCTTAAAGTACTTACAGCATAGTAAGTCGGCATTAAGGTAGTTGTCTCATGTGTTTATGAGAACTCCTAGTGGTTTACCGGGAAAAACACGAGTCAGCTGTACCTAATAGTGGTCCGAACTATAAAGCCCGGGCCTCAAAGTACTTACAGCATAGTAAGTCACCATTAAGGTAGTTGTCTCATGTGTTTATGAGAACTCCTAGTGGTTTACCGGGAAAAACATGAGTCAGTTGTACCTAATAGTGGTTCGAACTATAAAGCCCGGGCCTTAAAGTACTTACAGCATAGTAAGTCGTCATTAAGGTAGTTGTCTCATGTGTTTATGAGAACTCCTAGTGGTTTACCGGGAAAAACAGGAGTCAGTTGTACCTAATAGTGGTTCGAACTATAAAGCCCGGGCCTTAAAGTACTTACAGCATAGTAAGTCGTCATTAAGGTAGTTGTCTCATGTGTTTATGAGAACTCCTAGTGGTTTACCGGGAAAAACACGAGTCAGTTGTACCTAATAGTGGTCCGAACTATAAAGCCCGGGCCTTAAAGTACTTACAGCATAGTAAGTCGTCATTAAGGTAGTTGTCTCATGTGTTTATGAGAACTCCTAGTGGTTTACCGGGAAAAACATGAGTCAGTTGTACCTAATAGTGGTCCGAACTATGAAGCCCGGGCCTTAAAGTACTTACAGCATAGTAAGTCGTCATTAAGGTAGTTGTCTCATGTGTTTATGAGAACTCCTAGTGGTTTACCGGGAAAAACACGAGTTAGTTGTACCTAATAGTGGTCCGAACTATAAAGCCCGACCTTAAAGTACTTACAGCATAGTAAGTCGTCATTAAGGTAGTTGTCTCATGTGTTTATGAGAACTCCTAGTGGTTTACCGGGAAAAACACAAGTCAGTTGTACCTAATAGTGGTCCGAACTATAAAGCCCGGGCCTTAAAGTACTTACAGCATAGTAAGTCGTCATTAAGGTAGTTGTCTCATGTGTTTATGAGAACTCCTAGTGGTTTACCGGGAAAAACACGAGTCAGTTGTACCTAATAATGGTCCGAACTATAAAGCCCGGACCTTAAAGTACTTACAGCATAGTAAGTCGTCATTAAGGTAGTTGTCTCATGTGTTTATGAGAACTCCTAGTGGTTTACCGGAAAAAACACGAGTTAGTTGTACCTAATAGTGGTCCGAACTATAAAGCCCGGGCCTTAAAGTACTTACAGCATAGTAAGTCGTCATTAAGGTAGCTGTCTCATGTGTTTATGAGAACTCCTAGTGGTTTACCGGGAGAAACACGAGTCAGTTGTACCTTATAGTGGTCCGAACTATAAAGCCCGGGCCTTAAAGTACTCACAGCATAGTAAGTCGTCATTAAGGTAGTTGTCTCTTGTGTTTATGAGAACTCCTAGTGGTTTACCGAGAAAAACACGAGTCAGTTGTACCTAATAGTGGTCCGAACTATAAAGCCCGGGCCTTAAAGTACTTACAGCATAGTAAGTCGTCATTAAGGTAGTTGTCTCATGTGTTTATGAGAACTCCTAGTGGTTTACCGAGAAAAACACGAGTCAGTTGTACCTAATAGTGGTCCGAACTATAAAGCCCGGGCCTTAAAGTACTTACAGCATAGTATGTCGTCATTAAGGTAGTTGTCTCTTGTGTTTATGAGAACTCCTAGTGGTTTACCGAGAAAAACACGAGTCAGTTGTACCTAATAGTGGTCCGAACTATAAAGCCCGGGCCTTAAAGTACTTACAGCATAGTAAGTCGTCATTAAGGTAGTTGTCTCATGTGTTTATGAGAACTCCTAGTGGTTTACCGAGAAAAACACGAGTCAGTTGTACCTAATAGTGGTCCGAACTATAAAGCCCGGGCCTTAAAGTACTTACAGCATAGTAAGTCGTCATTAAGGTAGTTGTCTCATGTGTTTATGAGAACTCCTAGTGGTTTAACGGGAGAAACACGAGTCAGTTGTACCTTATAGTGGTCCGAACTATAAAGCCCGGGCCTTAAAGTACTTACAGCATAGTAAGTCGTCATTAAGGTAGTTGTCTCTTGTGTTTATGAGAACTCCTAGTGGTTTACCGAGAAAAACACGAGTCAGTTGTACCTAATAGTGGTCCGAACTATAAAGTCCGGGCCTTAAAGTACTTACAGCATAGTAAGTCGTCATTAAGGTAGTTGTCTCATGTGTTTATGAGAACTCCTAGTGGTTTACCGGGAGAAACACGAGTCAGTTGTACCTTATAGTGGTCCGAACTATAAAGCCCGGGCCTTAAAGTACTTACAGCATAGTAAGTCGTCATTAAGGTAGTTGTCTCATGTGTTTATGAGAACTCCTAGTGGTTTACCGGGAAAAACACGAGTTAGTTGTACCTAATAGTGGTCCGAACTATAAAGCCCGGGCCTTAAAGTACTTACAGCATAGTAAGTCGTCATTAAGGTAGTTGTCTCATGTGTTTATGAGAACTCCTAGTGGTTTAACGGGAGAAACACGAGTCAGTTGTACCTTATAGTGGTCCGAACTATAAAGCCCGGGCCTTAAAGTACTTACAGCATAGTAAGTCGTCATTAAGGTAGTTGTCTCTTGTGTTTATGAGAACTCCTAGTGGTTTACCGAGAAAAACACGAGTCAGTTGTACCTAATAGTGGTCCGAACTATAAAGTCCGGGCCTTAAAGTACTTACAGCATAGTAAGTCGTCATTAAGGTAGTTGTCTCATGTGTTTATGAGAACTCCTAGTGGTTTACCGGGAAAACACGAGTCAGTTGTACCTAATAGTGGTCCGAACTATAAAGTCCGGGCCTTAAAGTACTTACAGCATAGTAAGTCGTCATTAAGGTAGTTGTCTCATGTGTTTATGAGAACTCCTAGTAGTTTACCGGGAAAAACACGAGTCAGTTGTACCTAATAGTGGTCCGAACTATAAAGCCCGGGCCTTAAAGTACTTACAGCATAGTAAGTCGCCATTAAGGTAGTTGTCTCATGTGTTTATGAGAACTCCTAGTGGTTTACCGGGAAAAACACAAGTCAGTTGTACCTAATAGTGGTCCGAACTATAAAGCCCGGGCCTTAAAGTACTTACAGCATAGTAAGTCGTCATTAAGGTAGTTGTCTCATGTGTTTATGAGAACTCCTAGTGGTTTACCGGGAAAACACGAGTCAGTTGTACCTAATAGTGGTCCGAACTATAAAGCCCGGGCCTTAAAGTACTTACAGCATAGTAAGTCGTCATTAAGGTAGTTGTCTCATGTGTTTATGAGAACTCCTAGTGGTTTACCGGGAAAACACGAGTCAGTTGTACCTAATAGTGGTCCGAACTATAAAGCCCGGGCCTTAAAGTACTTACAGCATAGTAAGTCGTAATTAAGGTAGTTGTCTCTTGTGTTTATGAGAACTCCTAGTGGTTTACCGAGAAAAACACGAGTCAGTTGTACCTAATAGTGGTCCGAACTATAAAGCCCGGGCCTTAAAGTACTTACAGCATAGTAAGTCGCCATTAAGGTAGTTGTCTCATGTGTTTATGAGAACTCCTAGTGGTTTACCGGGAAAAACACGAGGCAGTTGTACCTAATAGTGGTCCGAACTATAAAGCCCGGGCCTTAAAGTACTTACAGCATAGTAAGTCGTCATTAAGGTAGTTGTCTCATGTGTTTATGAGAACTCCTAGTGGTTTACCGGGAAAAACACGAGTCAGTTGTACCTAATAGTGGTCCGAACTATAAAGCCCGGGCCTTAAAGTACTTACAGTATAGTAAGTCGTCATTAAGGTAGTTGTCTCATGTGTTTATTAGAACTCCTAGTGGTTTACCGGGAAAAACACGAGTCAGTTGTACCTAATAGTGGTCCGAACTATAAAGCCCAGGCCTTAAAGTACTTACAGCATAGCAAGTCGTCATTAAGGTAGTTGTCTCATGTGTTTATGAGAACTCCTAGTGGTTTACCGGGAAAAACACGAGTCAGTTGTACCTAATAGTGGTCCGAACTATAAAGCCCGGGCCTTAAAGTACTTACAGCATAGTAAGTCGCCATTAAGGTAGTTGTCTCATGTGTTTATGAGAACTCCTAGTGGTTTAACGGGAAAAACACGAGTCAGTTGTACCTAATAGTGGTCCGAACTATAAAGCCCGGACCTTAAAGTACTTACAGCATAGTAAGTCGTCATTAAGGTAGTTGTCTCATGTGTTTATGAGAACTCCTAGTGGTTTACCGGGAAAAACACGAGTCAGTTGTACCTAATAATGGTCCGAACTATAAAGCCCGGGCCTTAAAGTACTTACAGCATAGTAAGTCGTCATTAAGGTAGCTGTCTCATGTGTTTATGAGAACTCCTAGTGGTTTACCGGGAAAAACACGAGTCAGTTGGAGAATTTAATGTCATGCTGGCACGTTGGCAATAGTAGCTCAAGGGTTAGGGCGGCTGGATGGAGACCAGAAGATCCGTGGTTCACATTCCGGCTATGGCATTGAATTTTTCAGTCTGACACTATCTTTCCATAAACAAGTTCTGTTTCAATTTATCTCCGCTGCAGCGCTGCGATCTTTGTTCCGCACATGCGCGGTAGACGCTCTGTATCAAGGAGAAGGAATGTGTGCCATTGTGAGATCGCTGTCATCCACGTCCACTTTGCTGTGCTTGTTTACAAGTCGGTGTTGATTGAAAATCCCGCCACTTGTGAAATAAGATCTGTGATTCGTTTTCTGAATGCTAGGGAAGTGAAACTAATTTAAATTTATCGGCAAATTTGCGATGTTTACGGACAAATGCGATGAGTGATACAATGGTGAGAAGATGGGTCCGACAGTTCAATGAAGGACGTAGTGAAGTGCACGATAATGGAGGAAGTAGGCGTCTATCTTTGGTTACAGAAGAACTGGTTCACGCGATTGATGCCAAAATCCAGGAAAACCGCAAGTTTACAATTAGTGCTCTCGCTATGGAATTTCCCCAAATCTCACGATCACTAGTTCATGTAATTGTTACCAAAAACTGAAATGTTTTAAACTTTGCTCACGTTGGGTGCCAAAGGTTGTTACCGAGCAACTCAAATAAAAACGGATGGGTAGTGCACTTCAGTGTTTGACGCGTTATGATGAAGGCAGCGAAGAATTTCTGACACAGATAGTTGCAGGAGATGAAACTTGGGTTTCTTACGACACCCCTGAAAGTAAGCGTCAATCAATGGAATGGAGGCCACACCTAATCTCCAGCAAAGGTTAAGACGAAACAAATCTTGACATCTGGAAAAATGATGAGCATATTGTTCTGAGACAGTTTGAGTCCAGAGGGTCTACGTCCATAATTCCTGGACCCATAGGACGTTATCCAAGCTATCCCAAAGGCCGCACGGCGTCCTCCGTGGGGCTCTCCATAGGGCAAGACCTGGATTACAAACAAGCCCCCCATCTGGTCCAAGGACACAAGACGGGATGGAAGTGGATACGCTACTTAGGCGCGCAAACGCTAAAGGTGAAGGCTACCGATATGACCTCGTGGGGACGCCTGGCCATCTAGCACACCTTCTACTAGCTCCGCAGGCTAGTACTCGGGAGAATTATTGGCTTCCCTCAACCCCGTCCGAAGACGTACCCGATTCCCACGGGTATCGGGAACACACTACTCCATCGAGACCAACCCAATCCGAACAACTCCTGGAGGAAGGGGCTCAGATGTTCGACCTGCTAAGGGTCCGCAGCGCCCGCACCACGGAGCTGAAGGGGACGGATCCCCTCCCCTCATTCTTCTGAGACAGGAAAGACATCTTACTCATTGATTTCTTACCGCGTGGAGCAGATGTTTATTGCGAGACACTTAGGAAATTGCGCCGTGCCATACAGAATTAGCGCCGAGGAATGCTGTCAAAAGGTGTTGTGTTTCTTCAAGACAACGAACGACCACACACTGCAAATGCGATGGAAAACATCCTACAGGGATTTGGCTGCGACGTGTTTCACCACACCCCGTACAGCCCTGACCTTTCTTCTAGCGGCTTTCATCTGTTTTTGCATCTCAAATCTTTCCTAGGCGGTCAACACTTCAACAATGACGAAGAGCTGAAAGAAAATGTTTCCAACTGAAGAAGTTATACAAAAACTTGTGCCTCGCTATGATAAATACCTGGAAAATTTCTGCAGTTATGTGGAAAAGTAGTTTAAGAGTTGTATAATTTTATACAATAAATAATTTTTCTATATCTGTACACAATTTAATTTTATTACCAAACAGAACTTACTTTCTGGACGTACGTCGTATATATAGGTTTGTTTCATAAATTCGTTCCATTCTTGTTACGTGTTTACGACAAAGAACGCCTGCACTGTATGCCCGCATCAAAACTACGGTCACGAAGTTGCCTAATTATATAGGGGTAACCTGTTTACATACGCAAGGTCATCGAAAGTAAACAAGGCAATGAACTTTTCAAAACAAACTTTATTTTGTACAGTATGCACCATTATTATCAATAACATATCTCCATTTCTCAGGAAGCTTATCAATTCCATTTTTCCAAAATCTTGCAGTTTTCTGGTTGACGAACTCTTCTACGGCGAGTCTGCAATACTCCAAGGAAGTAAGGCGTTTGCCATTAAGGAAGCTTTGCAGGGATCGGAATAAGTGAAAGTCGAATGGCGCAATATCTGGAGAATAAGGCGGGTGAGGTAACACATCCCAGTCGAAATCCCGTAACTTCTGACGAGTTACCATAGAAGTGTGTGGTTTGGCATTGTCTTGATGAAAGACGACTCCACCATTAGATGCTAACTCTGGCCTTTTCTCTTCTAGGGCAACCTTCAGACGATCCAACTGAGAACAGTATTTCTCTGAATTGATGGTCTACCCAGGAGGAAGAAATTCGTAATAAATAATTTCTTTCCAGCCCTACCAAATGCACAGCATAATCTTCTCAGGATGCAGCCCTGGTTTAGGAATTGAGAGTGGTGGTTCCCCTTTCTTACGCCATGACTTTCTCTTTCGGATGTTGTTGTACACAATCCACTTTTCGTCTCCTGTAACCAGCTGTTTCAGAAAAGGGGCAGTTTCATTGCGTCTTATCAATGCGTCACAGATGCAAACGCGCTGAACTAAATTTTGTTCACTCAGTTCGTGCGGAACCCACACATCCCGAAGCTTTACGTAACCAAGTTTCTTTAGGTGCCTGGCTACAGTTGCATGAGATAAGTTTAGCTCCTGACCTACCTCCTACCTCCTACCTCCTACCTCCTACCTACCTATTCTGGGGTTGTTCGTAATCATGTCCTTTATTCTTTCCTCATCCGTAACCACAGGTCGTCCAGAATGAGGTTTGTCTTTCACAGAGAAGTTCCCAGCTCGAAATCGAGTAAACCATTTTTGACATGCCCGATTCGTCACTGCATCTTCTCCGTAAACAGCACAAATTTTCCGTTGAGTTTGTGAGAAGGTTTTACCTTTACGGTAATAAAACAACATTAAAAGTCGAAAATGTTCCTTCTTGCCTTCCATATTAACATTCACAAGTTACTACTCCACACTTTTTCATCCATAAACTCGTACTGAAGTTTGGTTACCAATTCTTACATAAGTTGACCTATTTACCTTTGGCCGTGAGCTCGCTGTGGTTTCTGTGCATAGCATTCTTTTCAATTGTTGTATTTGTACACAAACCCCATATTACTAGGCAACTTCTTTGACGTGAAAGTAATGTTGGCATGCAGTGATCTCAGGAGTTCTTAGTCGTGAACACGTAACAAGAATCGAACGAATTTATGAAACAACCCGATACATCACAATGTGTGAGACGTCTGTATAACATGCAACAAATATTCGGCGGCATATTACCTAATTAGCAGTTATTACAAAATACAAAGATTATGAGAACTTTTCGGAATTAACGAGAGTAAAGAAAGGAATAGGCTGTAAAATATTAACTAAATTGGAAGTCAGAAAATCAGATAATGTGTCCAAAAACGCAAGATGTCTGCGAAAACAATTGGATTCCGCTTAGCTTTTGCAACAAAGAAGCATCACTGACTAAACTCTTTTATTCGTACCTGATTCTCATCTTCTTTTGTTTCGTATATATGAATAAATTCTACTGAATTTTCGTTGAGCAGCGATTAAAGAATTTGAAATCATTTTAGTTTTTTAATTCTTCACTTAAGTTTCCAATTATTTTTGCTCAAGTACCGAATGAGATGCTCCAACGCCTCTCTGAGGAACTGAATAATGGGCTACTTGAAGTTCTTAAACACTGCATATCGATTAGACCAGCACCGTCGTTATCTTTCATACTCACGTTCCCATTACCGAAACAAGGGAAGAAATCCACAGCTAATAGAGAAGGAAGGAAGTGTAAGAACAAAGCACAAGTGGAAGTAAAAACCCTTCTCCGTTCAACGTTGCAATTCATGGACACAATTTTCCCGAGAGATGAAAACAAATGCAG
Organism: Mantis religiosa; assembly: GCA_030765055.1. Classification (NCBI taxonomy): domain Eukaryota; kingdom Metazoa; phylum Arthropoda; class Insecta; order Mantodea; family Mantidae; genus Mantis; species Mantis religiosa. Next base: position 231,090,606 of record CM060949.1, read on the forward strand.
AGTGCCTTCTGGGCCCTTACAGCAGCGTGTTCACGTTTATGAAGGCAAAATATTGCAACTGGGATGGGTAAATAGAAACTGACTGAGAGGAAACTGCAACAGCTTTCTGCCTCTCAAGTACTTATTCAATGAAAGGAATATTTACATATAATGAAACAAATTTAAACACCATATTATCCAATTTTGTATTAAACGGGCCATTCCGGTATGTAAACAAGTTAAAGATCCACTTTTAAACCTGAAAAATTATGACAATGTTTTATTAATAACATCGTCTTGTCTAATACTAATGTTACCCGGAGAAAATTTATGTGCTTTACTTCATGGAGAAAATAAAAGAGGATCGATACTGAGGAAAGGAGAGGAGTGATACATAGGAGATCGAAAGGTAGAAGTAATAAAGGTGTAAGGACGTGTAGCAGTGGAGGGTGGGCCGCAGAGAACAGAAAAGTGATAGCTAATGGCAGGGCGACAATGTCAGGGGTAAGAATATGTAAACATAAACTGCAGATGTCACTTAGATGGCTAGAAAGAATGTATGAAGCGGTCGCTGAAGCCAGAACAATGTATGGGGCACATAAGAGATAGGTATACAATTAGACCAGATGTATGGACTGTTTTGTAAAGAAATACTAGGGCTGTCAAAATAGACACCAAGAGAAGTGACATTACTAGAGTTGGGTAATATAAAAAGAGAGGAATAATAATAGAGAGAATACTGACATTCTGGTATAAGTTTATTAAAGGGCAGAAAGGAGAATTATTGAATCTGTACATGAAACAACAGAAAAGCATTAAGAACAGAAACAGTTGATGGTCGGAATTGGAAAGAATGATATCGAAGTAGACATGGGAGATTTATGGAGAGTAGAGGAGTGAAATCATAACGGTTTTTGGAAGTGAGAACCAGAGTACAAGACATAGATAGGCAGGAGATATGGAAAAGTATAGAACAAAAGAAATCTTTGAAATTTTATAAGCAGTTAAAGACAGAAAGGAGTAAGCAAAAATATATACAGTGGCTCGCATAAATAATGGGACAGACGTTGCATTTCACTATGGAGTGCTCTATAAAGCAGGATAGATTATGTGTATCAATCTCAAGGTACTCCTTGTGTTAAGCAAAAATCATTTGCTATGAATATCCATTTTAGAGATTGAAAACGTGGCCAAACTAAGACCTTCCCCATTATACGTTGTTTATATCATGAGTTTACGACACAAAAAGAATCGGACAGCACAAATGAAATGCAATACAAACCAGTAGGCGAAGTCTGTCAGTAGACAAAACAACATCGTAGAAGTACGTCAACTGTTCACCAAGAAGGCAAGAACATAGTATGGGGCCCAGAGGTAAGCAGAATGCATTTTAACAGAGATAGTGATCTATCACTATGAAAAGAACAAAACATACCGGGAAATAGCAGAGATTGTGAATCTTAACAAAAGTACAGTTAGTGACATAATTCACCAGTACAAGTATGAAGACAGAATTGAATCTCGAGCAAAGCCAGGGCGACCAAACTTCTTACCGATAGGCAGGCGTCTTATACTATTCGGAAGGTAAAACAGAATCCACATATAAGCGCTCCAGTGATTTGTGCTGTGATTCAGGAAGAACTGGGACTGACAGTCCGCCCTGAAACAGTCAGAAGGGCCATGCGAAAACAAGATTGTAATGGTCACTAGCCAGAAAAAAGCCATACATTTCCAGCAAGAATAAAAGGAAGCGATTACAATCTGCCAAAGACATTGTTAACAGGACATCCGATTGGTGGGTCCAACTTATTATTTGTGACGAAAGCAAATAAAAACTTGCTGGTTCCGATGACAGGGTGGTTGTGTGCAAGAAACCAAACACGGAGCTGGCACAGTCAAACACGGCGGAGGGAGTGTAATGGTATGGGGCTGTATTTCCTCTACGGGAGTGGGAAAACTGGTGTTCATAGACACAACCATGAACAATGAAGTCTATCTTAGACTATTACGGTAAAATTCAAAACAAAGTGCAGAAATGATGGGTATTTTGGACAGTTTCTCATTTTATCAGAATAATGATCCGAAGCATACGTCCCACATTGGGCAGCTATGGTTACTTTACATCTGTCCTCAAGTACTGCATCCACCCCCTTAGTCCCTGGATCTTAATCCCATAGAAGTAGTATGGGATAAACTGGAGAAGGCCGTGCGGAAGACTCCATCACCTCCAAGCAGCACTTGAAGGAGAGGCTGCCAGAGTAATGGAGCAAGCTTTGTACAGCCCACATGAAGAACCTGGTTCACAGCATCCCAAATAAGTTGCGAGAAGTAGTGAAAAGAAGAGGGAGAGTCACAAAGTACTAAGCCATATTTTGTATCACACTCACGTTGTCATATCCGATTACTTTTGAGGACCAAAAGATGACATATTTCTTTTTAATTCTTAAAAAAGCACGCATTATGTAATTTTTATGTGAAACTACATTTATTTTCTTACAAAAACGAATCATGTAACTGTCGATTATCAGTAATTTCAACAGAAGAGTACATCAATGTTGATTTTCCCTTTCAAAACTTAGTACTCTGCCTTGTCCGATTATTTATGGGAGTTTCTGTAGATCAACGTGACAAAACTGTAAGAGAAGACGTAGCATGGATGAGAGTAGGAATAATATATCTAAGAGGGTTGAGAAGTAATGAATGTGAATTTTTTGGAGATGAAGAGAGCACTGTTCATTACCTATTAGAATGTAAGGAGTTAACAAATTACAGGAGAAAAATATGAGATAAGAAATGGGACAGTGTGAGCAAAGACGTAGTGACGTTACGTATGTTAAAGGGGATGGCAGAAAATAAAAATATATGTACAGGAAAATTCTTATATATGCGGGCTGTTCAATAAAGAATGATTAGAGTTATTTTACGGTCATATATTTTCACACTGAAATTCAACCTTATTATATTCTGTTAGCTTAATGTGAAACAATTTCGCCGTAGTGGTTTTCTCAGAGGAAATCGCCAAAGCTTGCTTAGAGCACTGTTTTGATGACGATCATAGAGCCAATTTTCGGGAGTAGACCATCTTGTTAAAATGAAACAGTTAGTCGGAGCGGAGAATTAAGGAGGCTATGGCGATTTCCTCTGAAAGAGGCATGCTTAATCGTGATGCTGGATTTTTGTTCAGCTCCTCTTGGAAATCGACCTTAAAAATGGAAATCCGTCGAATTAAGAAGCACAGATCTATACAGCTTGATAATCAAGTTAAGTAGTTACGTTTCTTTGACACAATTTTCTAAACTCACGCCATCTCCTGACCTGGCATTTAATTTACTGAAAACAGTCTTTTGTTCAGTAATGAGAATTTTTATAGTGTTTTGTCTTTGTTTATAGTTGTGTTATATCCAGTGTTTCATTTGTGGCTATAAAATTTTATAATTTATTTGTAATTTTGTAATTTATTTCCTTTCCTTTTATATCAACAAATGGAAATACAAAATCAAGATTACAATTATAAAATCCATACTGAAATATGCCATATATTCCTAAATCCTGAAAATCCTATCATGTTGCCCACCATTGAATAGTAATTCGATCCCCATACACCTAACCTTAGGTTTTTGTGTAATGGAGGCCCTCTGCTCCATTTTACACTTTCTGCCATTTCACCTATCTCACTCTACATTTTTCTCTTAATTGTTCTTAGCCATCTTTCTTTAACTTTCCCTAAATAATTCCCTATATTTCTCCTGTTCTTTTCTGCTTTTACTGACAACATTTTTCTAATTACTACTTCACCCCCAAACTGTCCCATTTACGTAGCCAAGCCTGCTCTCTCCATATCTTTGTTTGACTACAATTTAATATACAATGGAAATTCTTCAAACTATATAGCATTGGACTTCCACAGTGTCTGCTCACTACCATTTGTAGTTTTCTATCAGATCGCACATTTACTGTTCGCATTGGTGGTACGGAGTCCTCTCAGTGCCATATTACAGCAGGAGTTCCTCATGGATCCATATTGGCGCCAATCTTATTTAGTATCTATACCTATGATCTTCCTGACTTGGCCCCTACCTCCATAGCCTTATACGCTGATGATACTGTATTATATCCTTCCGGCACAGATCTCCCTACAACTATTCACACGCTACAAACATCTCTTGACTGCCTCGTTGAATGGTTCGATACTTGGCGCTTACGTCTAAACACTCAAAAGACCGCAGCTAAGATTTTTAGCTTACGTCGCATCTCCAACTCTCCCGAATTGCATATTAAGCATGAATCAATTCCCTGGCTACCTCCTACCACCTCCATCAAATACCTTGGAGTAATGCTGGACACTAGACTTACTTGGCGAGCCCATATTGATCGACTCATCTCGTTGGCATCAGGACGACTTTCAAAACTTGGCCCGCTACTTCACAGACACACTCCTCTTGGGATTGAATGCTCTCTGCTTCTCTACAAATCTCTTGTCCGGCCACTTATCACATATGCTTCCCAGGTATGGGGTTCGGGTAGCAACACTCATCTCCGAAGGCTACAGGTCCTGCAAAATCGATTTATGCGCATCGTCACGGATGCCCCTTGGTACGTACGAAATCAATAACTGCATAAAGAACTTGGTCTCCTTCCTCTTCACCAGTACATACGTCAGATCGCCTCCCGCTTCTTTTCAAACCTGCCAGATGTTCCAGGAGCTGTGATGTACGACATCGGCGTACGAACCCACCAGCCCACGCGGCTGAAGAGACGACTCCCACAGGATCTCCTCCTTAGTGACTCTGATTGAAAAAAAGACTATGAATATTGTTTCACAATGATTGTTGTTCTTATCTCTTTGATTACTTGTTTGTTTTAATTAGCTTATTTTTCTCTTTTCTCTTTTTTTCTCTTGTTTCACAGTGTTAAGAAGGTAATAGGAGCCAACTTGGCTTTCCTTACATGTTATTATATAGTTCATAGAGATTCAATTAGCCAACAAGGATCTGTAAAGCATGTACTGCTGATCGATCATTGAATAAAATAAAAAAATAAAATAAAACAATGGAAATCTGCATTCTCTTCTCCACACAATGGACATTTATCTAGCTCCCTCTCTTGAACTATACCTTTCAAGTTTCTCACTCCTGTTCTCGCCCAAGCAAAACCTTCTCGCCCTAACTTACTACATATATCTATATATCCTTCCCTCCCCCAGGTTGTTTTTATTTCTCTATATAATCTTAGTGAGCTTTTGTCACTTATATTGGCGAAAATGTCTTGTCTGTCAATATCTTCTAATCTTAGCTTAACTTCTTTCCAGAAGCCACTATACGCATACTCTGCATTTATCCAAGAATGACCCATACCTATCTGCTTCAACAAGTCATACATTTTATGTGCCCAAGACCCATCCCAGTTAGTTCTCTTTTGAATATGAAAACATTCTTTAATTTTATTGCCATCTTCTAAGTAAAATTTTACAAATATCCTGATGATGGAAGAGATGTACACTCCTGAAACGTCGATATCTAGTAGTATTTTCACCTGGCTGTCTGCCCGAGAAGAAAGTGAGAATTTTTGGTCATTTAACAATGCTGAATCAGTAGAATCAGCTGTTAACAGATATGCATATTATTGCCTAATTGTGTTGCATCCATTAAAGGAATAAAAAGATCTGTCAAAGTAATCTACAAAAGCTTTTCTTCTATTAACCAGAAGGACACATTTGGAAAAAATGTTGTGAAATGGCTAGAGAAAGTCATGATAAAGTGGCATACTGTCACAAGTAACTATTAATTTATACTAATAATAGTTGAGGTGACTTTAGTAGTACGTGTGACGTCACTCCCCCACTCCGTCACTTGTTGGATAGACGTGTGTAAGCCGGATGCCTGCTCTGTCTCTTGGACTAGCTCTTGGCTGAGCTGCACGCACTGTACGCAACCTCTTGAGGGAAGGTAAATGGCCTTTATGGCAATCTTTGTAATTTGGTTATTTGTAGTAAATATTTTTATCAAGTGAATTGGAATGTTAATTAATGTCCCTCCCATCTTTTGTAGTTCTTTTGTAACTAAATAGAAAAGCCCAACCTCTCGCAAAGCATGCATTTCCTACCCTGGATAATTACCCCCGTGTACGATCTGGCCAGGTGTTCTTTATCCTGTACAACCCATAGTTACCTCGTCTCAATATCACACTGCTTTTTCACTTTTCAATAACAACGTTTAGGAAGACACCACTTCTAGACGAAGCAGCAACAAGCACCAAATTCATAAAACAAAGAGCACACCATGAGATATCTGCCTATTTTCCAGTATACTCATATCATATTTTTCGCGGATATTGTCAAACAAAACAGCAGCATGTCATGGTTTTATACCCCAGGGCAGGAAAGATAACAAGATGAAAATATTTCCGATAAATTACAAAGTCCAGTAGTATAGAATTCCGCAGTTTTTCTTCATTCTTCTATAAATCCCAAAATGTGAAATTTAATATCTGTATCACGAGATTATTAAAAAGTTTTCAGTAGATACGATGTGTACCGAAACAAATCTGTTTATTCCTTTGGCAGTATGAAAAACATCTCGTTCAAGAGAAAATTCAACTGCGTATACTTGTTACTGATGTTTAGAAAGTTGAACATCGATCTAATATTATGACGAGAAAGGTAATATTTAAGTACACAACCCAACAGTACAAAACCCAGAAGTAAAATCGAAAAGAGAGAAGATAAAAAACCGGAAATTGTTCCTGAATGGGCACACACTGCCTGCCCTTGTAGCGTAGCTGGAATCGCGTATGCTTCATGTTCAATAAACCCGAGTTCAAATCTTCGTCAGGGAAAGTTACCTCCATAGGGATTTTTGCTGGGTTTTACCTTATCCTGGCAGATGAATGTCCGACAATTCTAAGCTCTATGTGTCCTGAACTTATTTTAACAATTCCAAAAATAATAGTGTGCATATTTCAAAATAATACGATTTAAAATTTTTGGATACATTTATTTGTGTTTACCTTGTTGCTACCTTGAATTACACGACAACCTGGTCTTCTGCTCTGTCAGGTAGCTCTTAACCTCCAAGTCTCTTTGTTACATAATTAGCCCCATTCTTCCCCCTCATTTTCATTTCTTATATTCTTTACATTTATTTGTGTTTACCTTGTTGTTACCTTGTCATACATGACACCCTGCTCTTCTGTTCTGTCAGGTAGCTCTTAAAACCCATGTCTCTTTGTTACTTAATTTCTCCCTTTGTTCCCCCTCATATTCCTTTGTTTTATTCTTTACATTTATTTGTGTTTACTTTATTGCCACCTTATCCTACACGACACCCTGGTATTCTGCTCTGTCCGTGCCTGTTTATTTTTTATTAGCCCGTTTCCTCTCCCTCATTTTCCTTTCTTATATTCTTTATATTTATTTGTGTTTACCTTGTTGCTACCTTGGCTTACATGGCACCCTGGTCTTCTACTCTGTCAGGTAGCTCTTAACCTCCATGTCTCTTTGTTACTTAATTAGTCCCCTTCTTTCCCCTCATTTTCCTTTCTTATATTTTTTACATTTATTTGTGTTTACCTTGTTACCTTGGCTTAGATGACACCCTGGTCTTCTGCTCTGTCAGGTAGCCCTTAACCTCCATGCCTCTTTGTTATTTAATTAGTCCCTTTCTTTCGTCTCATCTTCCTTTCTTATATTTTGTACATTTATTTGTGTTTACCTTATTGTTACCTTGACTTAGATGACACCCTGGTCTTCTGCTCTGTCAGGTAGCCCTTAACCTCCATGTCTCTTTGTTCCTTAATTAGTCCCTTTCTTTCCCCTCATCTTCCTTTCTTATATTTTGTACATTTATTTGTGTTTACCTTGTTGTTACCTTGGCTTAGATAACACCCTGGTCTTCTGCTCTGTCAGGTAGCATTTAGCCTCCATGTCTCTTTGTTACTTAATTAGCCCTTTCTTTCCCCTCATCTTCCTTTCTTATATTTTGTACATTTATTTGTGTTTTCCTTGTTGTTACCTTGGCTTAGATGACACCCTGGTCTTCTGCTCTGTCAGGTAGCCCTTAACCTCCATGTCTCCTTGTTACTTAATTAGTCCCTTTCTTTCCCTCTCATATTCCTTCCTTATATTCTTTACATTTATTTGCATTTACCTTTTTGCTACCTTTATTACCTTGTTGTTACCTTGACTTACATGACACTCTGGTCCTCTGCTCTGCCAGGTAGCTCCTTGTTACTTAATTATCTCCTTGTTACTTAAGTGGCCCCTAACTCCACCCTCATTTTCCTTTATTGTATTATTTATATATATTTAGCTTCTGCAGGCACTCACCAATACTTCTTACCTTCTTTTCCTCCTTTACTGTTAACATTCTTATAGGTACTATCCTTTTTCTGCTTTCTCCCATTTTTCCTTCCAAGCCTTTTTTCTCCATATTGCAAACTCCTCGTATTCTGTTACATAGTGTTCTATGCCTTATTTTCCCCCACACAATTTTAAATTACCTTTTCCCTACATCTTATCCCCCTTAGAAATATTGTTCCTGTTCTCATCCAAGCTAGCCCTTCTCTCTCTCTCTTGCCTATACTACAGTAATATATATATATAATATATCTATATATAATATAGATATATAATATATCTACATATATTCTCTACTACAGTAATCTACATATGCTACTCGCCCCAGTTTCTTTTTATTTGTTCGTAAAGTTGTAATGATTTCATGTTTTCTAGACTTCCCCATATTTCCTGTCTTTCTATATCTTCTATTTTGCATTTTAAAAATTTACCCACATCTCTTGTATTCCTTTCCTCTAATCTCCATATATCTCCAATTCCTATTTTATATATATATATACAGAGTGGTTCGACAGGATACCGAACGAATATATAGAATGTGTCTATGTGACACATATCGATAGTTTTTACCGCGAAAAGAGCCTCATAAGAAAGAGCTCGAGAATGAGTGTAAGTTAGGTAGTTACTGGAACAACGCCGCGTGCCTCACGCTATCGATGTTCGCAGGCATAGGTCACACGCCGTTCCGCGTGCTGTCACTGTTTGTAAACATATCCAAGTACTACACGGTAGCTTGCTACTATTAAGATTTCAATCTTATTATATTGTTAGCTTAATGTGAAACAAACACACCGTAGTAGTTTCATTGTTGGTACTCCTGGTTCCTGAGAACCAGGCAAGTTTAGACATGTTCAGTATCGTCTACTGCTGTAGTGGAGGTAACACGCGAGGAACAATATGCGGTTTTGAAATTCTGCTTTCGTCTCAACAAATCTTCAGTTGAGGGCTATACAATGATACAGAAGGCCTATGGAGAGTCTGTTCTTTCCTACAGCACAGCATGAAGGTGGTTTAAAATGTTTAAAGGGGGGTGACAATCAATTTCAAAGGAAGGTGGACCCGGTGCTCCAGTTACTGCTCTTACGGAAGAAAACATCAACACTGCTGCTGCCATTGTGAGAGAGAATCGACGAATTAGCTTAAGCTCGCTTTCTGAAACACTGAACATTTCAGATCACTTTCTGAAATACTGAACATTTTCCTGGGTGTTACATTTCCGTGAAGCAGGCTGGATGCTGCACTACGATAATACGCGGCCGCATATTGCCAATGTTGTTGCTGAATATCTTGCAAAAATCAACGTGAAGTACATCCCTCACCCGCCCTATAGTGCAGATTTAGTCCCATGTGACTGTTTTCTATTCCCTAACTTGAAGAAACACCTTCGTTTGAGACATTATCCATCATCAGAAGCAGTGGTAAAGGCTGCGGAGGCGAATTTGAAGGATCTATCAAAAAATGCTTTCCAGCATGTCTTTGAGAACTGACAGAAACGCTGGACAAGTGCATCACATTCAGGGAAGACCATTTTGAGACCATCAAAATTATGAGGATGAGTAAAGGTACGTTGTCAAAAAAATCGTGATCATTTTTAATGAACAGCTTTCGTATTTGCTTATGAGTGTTTAACGTGTTCCAAAATTCTGTTATAGCAGTCCATGATGACAAATATGCTGGTGGACATATGCAACTTATACCTTATAGAGGGAAGTCAATTTTAGTGAGGTTGAGGATGGAAGCATTAAATGATAAACAGAACAGAAAACAACATCAAAGAATTGTAGATAAATTAACTAAAACTAAATTGCTTATACAATGAGACGAGAATTTTATCTCACGTGTTTGATAATACTAAATAAAGCATTTGTATCTGTAAAGGAAGCTGTTGATATTTACAGTAAGTAGTTGAAAGTATTGTACAATTAAAACATAACAGAATGCTCTAAAGTTAAACAAATAAATATTATCATTGATGTACCTATTTTTACATTTATATTTTTAATAAAACTAAATTAATCGTGCGTTCGTCGAACTCCCATCAGCTCTTCCATCCATCAAAACCATATCCGTCATTTCGACGTTCGTATAGCGCTCCATATTGCTTGGTTTTGTTATCTAAGTACACGCAAAATCCTCTCTGTTAGGACGGAATGTGTAGTTTTACACTGAAGAGCAACCTTCAACTGTTCCATACATCAAAACCATATCCGTCATTTCGACGTTCGTATAGCGCTCCATATTGCTTGGATTTGTTATCTAAGTACACGCAAAATCCTCTCTGTTAGGACGGAATGTGTAGTTTTACACTGAAGAGCAACCTTCAACTGTTCCATACATCAAAACCATATCCGTCATTTCGACGTTCGTATAGCGCTCCATATTGCTTGGATTTGTTATCTAAGTACACGCAAAATCCTCTCTGTTAGGACGGAATGTGTAGTTTTACACTGAAGAGCAACCTTCAGCTGTTCCATACATCAAAACCATATCCGTCATTTCGACGTTCGTATAGCGCTCCATATTGCTTGGATTTGTTATCTAAGTACACGCAAAATCCTCTCTGTTAGGACGGAATGTGTAGTTTTACACTGAAGAGCAACCTTCAGCTGTTCCATACATCAAAACCATATCCGTCATTTCGACGTTCGTATATCGCTCCATATTGCTTGGATTTGTTATCTAAGTACACGCAAAATCCTCTCTGTTAGGACGGAATGTGTAGTTTTACACTGAAGAGCAACCTTCAGCTGTTCCATACATCAAAACCATATCCGTCATTTCGACGTTCGTATATCGCTCCATATTGCTTGGATTTGTTATCTAAGTACACGCAAAATCCTCTCTGTTAGGACGGAATGTGTAGTTTTACACTGAAGAGCAACCTTCAGCTGTTCCATACATAAAAACTATATCCGTCATTTCGACGTTCGTATAGCGCTCCATATTGCTTGGATTTGTTATCTAAGTACACGCAAAATCCTCTCTGTTAGGACGGAATGTGTAGTTTTACACTGAAGAGCAACCTTCAACTGTTCCATACATCAAAACTATATCCGTCATTTCGACGTTCGTATATCGCTCCATATTGCTTGTATTTGTTATCTAAGTACACGCAAAATCCTCTCTGTTAGGACGGAATGTGTAGTTTTACACTGAAGAGCAACCTTCAACTGTTCCATACATCAAAACCATATCCGTCATTTCGACGTTCGTATATCGCTCCATATTGCTTGGATTTGTTATCTAAGTACACGCAAAATCCTCTCTGTTAGGACGGAATGTGTAGTTTTACACTGAAGAGCAACCTTCAGCTGTTCCATACATCAAAACCATATCCGTCATTTCGACGTTCGTATATCGCTCCATATTGCTTGTATTTGTTATCTAAGTACACGCAAAATCCTCTCTGTTAGGACGGAATGTGTAGTTTTACACTGAAGAGCAACCTTCAACTGTTCCATACATCAAAACCATATCCGTCATTTCGACGTTCGTATATCGCTCCATATTGCTTGGATTTGTTATCTAAGTACACGCAAAATCCTCTCTGTTAGGACGGAATGTGTAGTTTTACACTGAAGAGCAACCTTCAACTGTTCCATACATCAAAACCATATCCGTCATTTCGACGTTCGTATAGCGCTCCATATTGCTTGGATTTGTTATCTAAGTACACGCAAAATCCTCTCTGTTAGGACGGAATGTGTAGTTTTACACTGAAGAGCAACCTTCAACTGTAACATACATCAAAACCATATCCGTCATTTCGACGTTCGTATATCGCTCCATATTGCTTGGATTTGTTATCTAAGTACACGCAAAATCCTCTCTGTTAGGACGGAATGTGTAGTTTTACACTGAAGAGCAACCTTCAACTGTTCCATACATCAAAACTATATCCGTCATTTCGACGTTCGTATAGCGCTCCATATTGCTTGGATTTGTTATCTAAGTACACGCAAAATCCTCTCTGTTAGGACGGAATGTGTAGTTTTACACTGAAGAGCAACCTTCAACTGTTCCATACATCAAAACTATATCCGTCATTTCGACGTTCGTATAGCGCTCCATATTGCTTGGATTTGTTATCTAAGTTCACGCAAAATCCTCTCTGTTAGGACGGAATGTGTAGTTTTACACTGAAGAGCAACCTTCAACTGTTCCTTACATCAAAACCATATCCGTCATTTCGACGTTCGTATAGCGCTCCATATTGCTTGGATTTGTTATCTAAGTACACGCAAAATCCTCTCTGTTAGGACGGAATGTGTAGTTTTACACTGAAGAGCAACCTTCAACTGTTCCATACATCAAAACCATATCCGTCATTTCGACGTTCGTATAACGCTCCATATTGCTTGTATTTGTTATCTAAGTACACGCAAAATCCTCTCTGTTAGGACGGAATGTGTAGTTTTACACTGAACAGCAACATTCAGCTGTTCCATACATCAAAACCATATCCGCCATTTCAACGTTCGTATAACGCTCCATATTGCTTGGATTTGTTATCTAAGTACACGCAAAATCCTCTCTGTTAGGACGGAATGTGTAGTTTTACACTGAAGAGCAACCTTCAGCTGTTCCATACATCAAAACCATATCCGTCATTTCGACGTTCGTATAGCGCTCCATATTGCTTGGATTTGTTATCTAAGTACACGCAAAATCCTCTCTGTTAGGACGGAATGTGTAGTTTTATACTGAAGAGCAACCTTCAGCTGTTCCATACATCAAAACCATATCCGTCATTTCGACGTTCGTATATCGCTCCATATTGCTTGGATTTGTTATCTAAGTACACGCAAAATCCTCTCTGTTAGGACGGAATGTGTAGTTTTATACTGAAGAGCAACCTTCAGCTGTTCCATACATCAAAACCATATCCGTCATTTCGACGTTCGTATATCGCTCCATATTGCTTGTATTTGTTATCTAAGTACACGCAAAGTCCTCTCTGTTAGGACGGAATGTGTAGTTTTACACTGAAGAGCAACCTTCAGCTGTTCCATACACCAAAACCATATCCGTCATTTCAACGTTCGTATAACGCTCCATATTGCTTGGATTTGTTATCTAAGTACACGCAAAATCCTCTCTGTTAGGACGGAATGTGTAGTTTTACACTGAAGAGCAACCTTCAGCTGTTCCATACATCAAAATCATATCCGTCATTTCGACGTTCGTATATCGCTCCATATTGCTTGTATTTGTTATCTAAGTACACGCAAAATCCTCTCTGTTAGGACGGAATGTGTTGTTTTACACTGAAGAACAACCTTCAGCTGTTCCATACATCAAAACCATATCCGTCATTTCGACGTTCGTATAGCGCTCCATATTGCTTGTATTTGTTATCTAAGTACACGCAAAATCCTCTCTGTTAGGACGGAATGTGTAGTTTTACACTGAAGAGCAACCTTCAACTGTTCCATACATCAAAACTATATCCGTCATTTCGACGTTCGTATAGCGCTCCATATTGCTTGGATTTGTTATCTAAGTACACGCAAAATCCTCTCTGTTAGGACGGAATGTGTAGTTTTACACTGAAGAGCAACCTTCAACTGTTCCATACATCAAAACTATATCCGTCATTTCGACGTTCGTATAGCGCTCCATATTGCTTGGATTTGTTATCTAAGTTCACGCAAAATCCTCTCTGTTAGGACGGAATGTGTAGTTTTACACTGAAGAGCAACCTTCAACTGTTCCTTACATCAAAACCATATCCGTCATTTCGACGTTCGTATAGCGCTCCATATTGCTTGGATTTGTTATCTAAGTACACGCAAAATCCTCTCTGTTAGGACGGAATGTGTAGTTTTACACTGAAGAGCAACCTTCAACTGTTCCATACATCAAAACCATATCCGTCATTTCGACGTTCGTATAACGCTCCATATTGCTTGTATTTGTTATCTAAGTACACGCAAAATCCTCTCTGTTAGGACGGAATGTGTAGTTTTACACTGAACAGCAACATTCAGCTGTTCCATACATCAAAACCATATCCGCCATTTCAACGTTCGTATAACGCTCCATATTGCTTGGATTTGTTATCTAAGTACACGCAAAATCCTCTCTGTTAGGACGGAATGTGTAGTTTTACACTGAAGAGCAACCTTCAACTGTTCCATACATCAAAACCATATCCGTCATTTCGACGTTCGTATAGCGCACCATATTGCTTGGATTTGTTATCTAAGTACACGCAAAATCCTCTCTGTTAGGACGGAATGTGTAGTTTTATACTGAAGAGCAACCTTCAGCTGTTCCATACATCAAAACCGTATCCGTCATTTCGACGTTCGTATATCGCTCCATATTGCTTGGATTTGTTATCTAAGTACACGCAAAATCCTCTCTGTTAGGACGGAATGTGTAGTTTTATACTGAAGAGCAACCTTCAGCTGTTCCATACATCAAAACCATATCCGTCATTTCGACGTTCGTATATCGCTCCAAATTGCTTGTATTTGTTATCTAAGTACACGCAAAGTCCTCTCTGTTAGGACAGAATGTGTAGTTTTACACTGAAGAGCAACCTTCAGCTGTTCCATACACCAAAACCATATCCGTCATTTCAACGTTCGTATAACGCTCCATATTGCTTGGATTTGTTATCTAAGTACACGCAAAATCCTCTCTGTTAGGACGGAATGTGTAGTTTTACACTGAAGAGCAACCTTCAACTGTTCCATACATCAAAAGCATATCCGTCATTTCGACGTTCGTATAACGCTCCATATTGCTTGGATTTGTTATCTAAGTACACGCAAAATCCTCTCTGTTAGGACGGAATGTGTTGTTTTACACTGAAGAGCAACCTTCAGCTGTTCCATACATCAAAATCATATCCGTCATTTCGACGTTCGTATATCGCTCCATATTGCTTGTATTTGTTATCTAAGTACACGCAAAATCCTCTCTGTTAGGACGGAATGTGTTGTTTTACACTGAAGAACAACCTTCAGCTGTTCCATACATCAAAACCATATCCGTCATTTCGACGTTCGTATAGCGCTCCATATTGCTTGTATTTGTTATCTAAGTACACGCAAAATCCTCTCTGTTAGGACGGAATGTGTAGTTTTACACTGAAGAGCAACCTTCAACTGTTCCATACATCAAAACCATATCCGTCATTTCGACGTTCGTATATCGCTCCATATTGCTTGGATTTTTTATCTAAGTACACGCAAAATCCTCTCTGTTAGGACGGAATGTGTAGTTTTACACTAAAGAGCAACCTTCAGCTGTTCCATACATCAAAACCATATCCGTCATTTCGACGTTCCTATAGCGCTCCATATTGCTTGGATTTGTTATCTAAGTACACGCAAAATCCTCTCTGTTAGGACGGAATGTGTAGTTTTACACTGAAGAGCAACCTTCAGCTGTTCCATACATCAAAACCATATCCGTCATTTCGACGTTCGTATATCGCTCCATATTGCTTGTATTTGTTATCTAAGTACACGCAAAATCCTCTCTGTTAGGACGGAATGTGTTGTTTTACACTGAAGAACAACCTTCAGCTGTTCCATACATCAAAACCATATCCGTCATTTCGACGTTCGTATAGCGCTCCATATTGCTTGGATTTGTTATCTAAGTACACGCAAAATCCTCTCTGTTAGGACGGAATGTGTAGTTTTACACTGAAGAGCAACCTTCAGCTGTTCCATACATCAAAATCATATCCGTCATTTCGACGTTCGTATATCGCTCCATATTGCTTGTATTTGTTATCTAAGTACACGCAAAATCCTCTCTGTTAGGACGGAATGTGTTGTTTTACACTGAAGAACAACCTTCAGCTGTTCCATACATCAAAACCATATCCGTCATTTCGACGTTCGTATAGCGCTCCATATTGCTTGGATTTGTTATCTAAGTACACGCAAAATCCTCTCTGTTAGGACGGAATGTGTAGTTTTACACTGAAGAGCAACCTTCAGCTGTTCCATACATCAAAATCATATCCGTCATTTCGACGTTCGTATATCGCTCCATATTGCTTGTATTTGTTATCTAAGTACACGCAAAATCCTCTCTGTTAGGACGGAATGTGTTGTTTTACACTGAAGAACAACCTTCAGCTGTTCCATACATCAAAACCATATCCGTCATTTCGACGTTCGTATAGCGCTCCATATTGCTTGTATTTGTTAGCTAAGTACACGCAAAATCCTCTCTGTTAGGACGGAATGTGTTGTTTTACACTGAAGAACAACCTTCAGCTGTTCCATACATCAAAATCATATCCGCCATTTCGACGTTCGTATATCGCTCCATATTGCTTGTATTTGTTATCTAAGTACACGCAAAATCCTCTCTGTTAGGACGGAATGTGTAGCTTTACACTGAAGAGCAACCTTCAACTGTTCCATACATCAAAACCATATCCGTCATTTCGACGTTCGTATATCGCTACATATTGCTTGGATTTTTTATCTAAGTACACGCAAAATCCTGTCTGTTAGGACGGAATGTGTAGTTTTACACTGAAGAGCAACCTTCAACTGTTCCATACATCAAAACCATATCCGTCATTTCGACGTTCGTATAACGCTCCATATTGCTTGGATTTGTTATCTAAGTACACGCAAAATCCTCTCTGTTAGGACGGAATGTGTAGTTTTACACTGAAGAGCAACCTTCAACTGTTCCATTCATCAAAACCATATCCGTCATTTCGACGTTCGTATAACGCTCCATATTGCTTGGATTTGTTATCTAAGTACACGCAAAGTCCTCTCTGTTAGGACGGAATGTGTAGTTTTACACTGAAGAGCAACCTTCAACTGTTCCATACATCAAAACCATATCCGTCATTTCGACGTTCGTATATCGCTCCATATTGCTTGGATTTGTTATCTAAGTACACGCAAAGTCCTCTCTGTTAGGACGGAATGTGTAGTTTTACACTGAAGAGCAACCTTCAGCTGTTCCATCCATCAAAACCATATCCGTCATTTCGACGTTCGTATAGCGCTCCATATTGCTTGGATTTGTTAACTAAGTACACGCAAAGTCCTCTCTGTTAGGAGGGAATGTGTAGTTTTACACTGAAGAGCAACCTTCAACTGTTCCATACATCAAAACCATATCCGTCATTTCGACGTTCGTATACCGCTCCATATTGCTTGGATTTGTTATCTAAGTACACGCAAAATCCTCTCTGTTAGGACGGAATGTGTAGTTTTACACTGAAGAGCAACCTTCAACTGTTCCATACATCAAAACCATATCCGTCATTTCGACGTTCGTATATCGCTCCATATTGCTTGGATTTGTTATCTAAGTACACGCAAAATCCTCTCTGTTAGGACGGAATGTGTAGTTTTACACTGAAGAACAAGCTTCAACTGTTCCATACATCAAAACCATATCCGTCATTTCGACGGTCGTATATCGCTCCATATTTCTTGGATTTGTTATCTAAGTACACGCAAAATCCTCTCTGTTAGGACGGAATGTGTAGTTTTATACTGAAGAGCAACCTTCAGCTGTTCCATACATCAAAACCATATCCGTCATTTCGACGTTCGTATATCGCTCCATATTGCTTGTATTTGTTATCTAAGTACACGCAAAGTCCTCTCTGTTAGGACGGAATGTGTAGTTTTACACTGAAGAGCAACCTTCAGCTGTTCCATACATCAAAACCATATCCGTCATTTCAACGTTCGTATAACGCTCCATATTGCTTGGATTTGTTATCTAAGTACACGCAAAATCCTCTCTGTTAGGACGGAATGTGTAGTTTTACACTGAAGAGCAACCTTCAGCTGTTCCATACATCAAAACCATATCCGTCATTTCGACGTTCCTATAGCGCTCCATATTGCTTGGATTTGTTATCTAAGTACACGCAAAATCCTCTCTGTTAGGACGGAATGTGTTGTTTTACACTGAAGAACAACCTTCAGCTGTTCCATACATCAAAACCATATCCGTCATTTCGACGTTCGTATAGCGCTCCATATTGCTTGTATTTGTTATCTAAGTACACGCAAAATCCTCTCTGTTAGGACGGAATGTGTAGTTTTACACTGAAGAGCAACCTTCAACTGTTCCATACATCAAAACCATATCCGTCATTTCGACGTTCGTATATCGCTCCATATTGCTTGGATTTTTTATCTAAGTACACGCAAAATCCTCTCTGTTAGGACGGAATGTGTAGTTTTACACTGAAGAGCAACCTTCAGCTGTTCCATACATCAAAACCATATCCGTCATTTCGACGTTCCTATAGCGCTCCATATTGCTTGGATTTGTTATCTAAGTACACGCAAAATCCTCTCTGTTAGGACGGAATGTGTAGTTTTACACTGAAGAGCAACCTTCAGCTGTTCCATACATCAAAACCATATCCGTCATTTCGACGTTCGTATATCGCTCCATATTGCTTGGATTTGTTATCTAAGTACACGCAAAATCCTCTCTGTTAGGACGGAATGTGTAGTTTTATACTGAAGAGCAACCTTCAGCTGTTCCATACATCAAAACCTTATCCGTCATTTCGACGTTCGTATATCGCTCCATATTGCTTGTATTTGTTATCTAAGTACACGCAAAGTCCTCTCTGTTAGGACGGAATGTGTAGTTTTACACTGAAGAGCAACCTTCAGCTGTTCCATACATCAAAACCATATCCGTCATTTCAACGTTCGTATATCGCTCCATATTGCTTGGATTTGTTATCTAAGTACACGCAAAATCCTCTCTGTTAGGACGGAATGTGTAGTTTTACACTGAAGAGCAACCTTCAACTGTTCCATACATCAAAACCATATCCGTCATTTCGACGTTCGTATAGCGCTCCATATTGCTTGGATTTGTTATCTAAGTACACGCAAAATCCTCTCTGTTAGGACGGAATGTGTAGTTTTACACTGAAGAGCAACCTTCAGCTGTTCCATACATCAAAACCATATCCGTCATTTCGACGTTCCTATAGCGCTCCATATTGCTTGTATTTGTTATCTAAGTACACGCAAAATCCTCTCTGTTAGGACGGAATGTGTTGTTTTACACTGAAGAACAACCTTCAGCTGTTCCATACATCAAAACCATATCCGTCATTTCGACGTTCGTATAGCGCTCCATATTGCTTGTATTTGTTATCTAAGTACACGCAAAATCCTCTCTGTTAGGACGGAATGTGTAGTTTTACACTGAAGAGCAACCTTCAACTGTTCCATACATCAAAACCATATCCGTCATTTCGACGTTCGTATATCGCTCCATATTGCTTGTATTTGTTATCTAAGTACACGCAAAATCCTCTCTGTTAGGACGGAATGTGTAGTTTTACACTGAACAGCAACATTCAGCTGTTCCATACATCAAAACCATATCCGCCATTTCAACGTTCGTATAACGCTCCATATTGCTTGGATTTGTTATCTAAGTACACGCAAAATCCTCTCTGTTAGGACGGAATGTGTAGTTTTACACTGAAGAGCAACCTTCAGCTGTTCCATACATCAAAACCATATCCGTCATTTCGACGTTCGTATAGCGCTCCATATTGCTTGGATTTGTTATCTAAGTACACGCAAAATCCTCTCTGTTAGGACGGAATGTGTAGTTTTATACTGAAGAGCAACCTTCAGCTGTTCCATACATCAAAACCATATCCGTCATTTCGACGTTCGTATATCGCTCCATATTGCTTGGATTTGTTATCTAAGTACACGCAAAATCCTCTCTGTTAGGACGGAATGTGTAGTTTTATACTGAAGAGCAACCTTCAGCTGTTCCATACATCAAAACCATATCCGTCATTTCGACGTTCGTATATCGCTCCATATTGCTTGTATTTGTTATCTAAGTACACGCAAAGTCCTCTCTGTTAGGACGGAATGTGTAGTTTTACACTGAAGAGCAACCTTCAGCTGTTCCATACACCAAAACCATATCCGTCATTTCAACGTTCGTATAACGCTCCATATTGCTTGGATTTGTTATCTAAGTACACGCAAAATCCTCTCTGTTAGGACGGAATGTGTAGTTTTACACTGAAGAGCAACCTTCAGCTGTTCCATACATCAAAATCATATCCGTCATTTCGACGTTCGTATATCGCTCCATATTGCTTGTATTTGTTATCTAAGTACACGCAAAATCCTCTCTGTTAGGACGGAATGTGTTGTTTTACACTGAAGAACAACCTTCAGCTGTTCCATACATCAAAACCATATCCGTCATTTCGACGTTCGTATAGCGCTCCATATTGCTTGTATTTGTTATCTAAGTACACGCAAAATCCTCTCTGTTAGGACGGAATGTGTAGTTTTACACTGAAGAGCAACCTTCAACTGTTCCATACATCAAAACTATATCCGTCATTTCGACGTTCGTATAGCGCTCCATATTGCTTGGATTTGTTATCTAAGTACACGCAAAATCCTCTCTGTTAGGACGGAATGTGTAGTTTTACACTGAAGAGCAACCTTCAACTGTTCCATACATCAAAACTATATCCGTCATTTCGACGTTCGTATAGCGCTCCATATTGCTTGGATTTGTTATCTAAGTTCACGCAAAATCCTCTCTGTTAGGACGGAATGTGTAGTTTTACACTGAAGAGCAACCTTCAACTGTTCCTTACATCAAAACCATATCCGTCATTTCGACGTTCGTATAGCGCTCCATATTGCTTGGATTTGTTATCTAAGTACACGCAAAATCCTCTCTGTTAGGACGGAATGTGTAGTTTTACACTGAAGAGCAACCTTCAACTGTTCCATACATCAAAACCATATCCGTCATTTCGACGTTCGTATAACGCTCCATATTGCTTGTATTTGTTATCTAAGTACACGCAAAATCCTCTCTGTTAGGACGGAATGTGTAGTTTTACACTGAACAGCAACATTCAGCTGTTCCATACATCAAAACCATATCCGCCATTTCAACGTTCGTATAACGCTCCATATTGCTTGGATTTGTTATCTAAGTACACGCAAAATCCTCTCTGTTAGGACGGAATGTGTAGTTTTACACTGAAGAGCAACCTTCAACTGTTCCATACATCAAAACCATATCCGTCATTTCGACGTTCGTATAGCGCACCATATTGCTTGGATTTGTTATCTAAGTACACGCAAAATCCTCTCTGTTAGGACGGAATGTGTAGTTTTATACTGAAGAGCAACCTTCAGCTGTTCCATACATCAAAACCGTATCCGTCATTTCGACGTTCGTATATCGCTCCATATTGCTTGGATTTGTTATCTAAGTACACGCAAAATCCTCTCTGTTAGGACGGAATGTGTAGTTTTATACTGAAGAGCAACCTTCAGCTGTTCCATACATCAAAACCATATCCGTCATTTCGACGTTCGTATATCGCTCCAAATTGCTTGTATTTGTTATCTAAGTACACGCAAAGTCCTCTCTGTTAGGACAGAATGTGTAGTTTTACACTGAAGAGCAACCTTCAGCTGTTCCATACACCAAAACCATATCCGTCATTTCAACGTTCGTATAACGCTCCATATTGCTTGGATTTGTTATCTAAGTACACGCAAAATCCTCTCTGTTAGGACGGAATGTGTAGTTTTACACTGAAGAGCAACCTTCAGCTGTTCCATACATCAAAATCATATCCGTCATTTCGACGTTCGTATATCGCTCCATATTGCTTGTATTTGTTATCTAAGTACACGCAAAATCCTCTCTGTTAGGACGGAATGTGTTGTTTTACACTGAAGAACAACCTTCAGCTGTTCCATACATCAAAACCATATCCGTCATTTCGACGTTCGTATAGCGCTCCATATTGCTTGTATTTGTTATCTAAGTACACGCAAAATCCTCTCTGTTAGGACGGAATGTGTAGTTTTACACTGAAGAGCAACCTTCAACTGTTCCATACATCAAAACCATATCCGTCATTTCGACGTTCGTATATCGCTCCATATTGCTTGGATTTTTTATCTAAGTACACGCAAAATCCTCTCTGTTAGGACGGAATGTGTAGTTTTACACTAAAGAGCAACCTTCAGCTGTTCCATACATCAAAACCATATCCGTCATTTCGACGTTCCTATAGCGCTCCATATTGCTTGGATTTGTTATCTAAGTACACGCAAAATCCTCTCTGTTAGGACGGAATGTGTAGTTTTACACTGAAGAGCAACCTTCAGCTGTTCCATACATCAAAACCATATCCGTCATTTCGACGTTCGTATATCGCTCCATATTGCTTGTATTTGTTATCTAAGTACACGCAAAATCCTCTCTGTTAGGACGGAATGTGTTGTTTTACACTGAAGAACAACCTTCAGCTGTTCCATACATCAAAACCATATCCGTCATTTCGACGTTCGTATAGCGCTCCATATTGCTTGGATTTGTTATCTAAGTACACGCAAAATCCTCTCTGTTAGGACGGAATGTGTAGTTTTACACTGAAGAGCAACCTTCAGCTGTTCCATACATCAAAATCATATCCGTCATTTCGACGTTCGTATATCGCTCCATATTGCTTGTATTTGTTATCTAAGTACACGCAAAATCCTCTCTGTTAGGACGGAATGTGTTGTTTTACACTGAAGAACAACCTTCAGCTGTTCCATACATCAAAACCATATCCGTCATTTCGACGTTCGTATAGCGCTCCATATTGCTTGGATTTGTTATCTAAGTACACGCAAAATCCTCTCTGTTAGGACGGAATGTGTAGTTTTACACTGAAGAGCAACCTTCAGCTGTTCCATACATCAAAATCATATCCGTCATTTCGACGTTCGTATATCGCTCCATATTGCTTGTATTTGTTATCTAAGTACACGCAAAATCCTCTCTGTTAGGACGGAATGTGTTGTTTTACACTGAAGAACAACCTTCAGCTGTTCCATACATCAAAACCATATCCGTCATTTCGACGTTCGTATAGCGCTCCATATTGCTTGTATTTGTTAGCTAAGTACACGCAAAATCCTCTCTGTTAGGACGGAATGTGTTGTTTTACACTGAAGAACAACCTTCAGCTGTTCCATACATCAAAATCATATCCGCCATTTCGACGTTCGTATATCGCTCCATATTGCTTGTATTTGTTATCTAAGTACACGCAAAATCCTCTCTGTTAGGACGGAATGTGTAGCTTTACACTGAAGAGCAACCTTCAACTGTTCCATACATCAAAACCATATCCGTCATTTCGACGTTCGTATATCGCTACATATTGCTTGGATTTTTTATCTAAGTACACGCAAAATCCTGTCTGTTAGGACGGAATGTGTAGTTTTACACTGAAGAGCAACCTTCAACTGTTCCATACATCAAAACCATATCCGTCATTTCGACGTTCGTATAACGCTCCATATTGCTTGGATTTGTTATCTAAGTACACGCAAAATCCTCTCTGTTAGGACGGAATGTGTAGTTTTACACTGAAGAGCAACCTTCAACTGTTCCATTCATCAAAACCATATCCGTCATTTCGACGTTCGTATAACGCTCCATATTGCTTGGATTTGTTATCTAAGTACACGCAAAGTCCTCTCTGTTAGGACGGAATGTGTAGTTTTACACTGAAGAGCAACCTTCAACTGTTCCATACATCAAAACCATATCCGTCATTTCGACGTTCGTATATCGCTCCATATTGCTTGGATTTGTTATCTAAGTACACGCAAAGTCCTCTCTGTTAGGACGGAATGTGTAGTTTTACACTGAAGAGCAACCTTCAGCTGTTCCATCCATCAAAACCATATCCGTCATTTCGACGTTCGTATAGCGCTCCATATTGCTTGGATTTGTTAACTAAGTACACGCAAAGTCCTCTCTGTTAGGAGGGAATGTGTAGTTTTACACTGAAGAGCAACCTTCAACTGTTCCATACATCAAAACCATATCCGTCATTTCGACGTTCGTATACCGCTCCATATTGCTTGGATTTGTTATCTAAGTACACGCAAAATCCTCTCTGTTAGGACGGAATGTGTAGTTTTACACTGAAGAGCAACCTTCAACTGTTCCATACATCAAAACCATATCCGTCATTTCGACGTTCGTATATCGCTCCATATTGCTTGGATTTGTTATCTAAGTACACGCAAAATCCTCTCTGTTAGGACGGAATGTGTAGTTTTACACTGAAGAACAAGCTTCAACTGTTCCATACATCAAAACCATATCCGTCATTTCGACGGTCGTATATCGCTCCATATTTCTTGGATTTGTTATCTAAGTACACGCAAAATCCTCTCTGTTAGGACGGAATGTGTAGTTTTATACTGAAGAGCAACCTTCAGCTGTTCCATACATCAAAACCATATCCGTCATTTCGACGTTCGTATATCGCTCCATATTGCTTGTATTTGTTATCTAAGTACACGCAAAGTCCTCTCTGTTAGGACGGAATGTGTAGTTTTACACTGAAGAGCAACCTTCAGCTGTTCCATACATCAAAACCATATCCGTCATTTCAACGTTCGTATAACGCTCCATATTGCTTGGATTTGTTATCTAAGTACACGCAAAATCCTCTCTGTTAGGACGGAATGTGTAGTTTTACACTGAAGAGCAACCTTCAGCTGTTCCATACATCAAAACCATATCCGTCATTTCGACGTTCCTATAGCGCTCCATATTGCTTGGATTTGTTATCTAAGTACACGCAAAATCCTCTCTGTTAGGACGGAATGTGTTGTTTTACACTGAAGAACAACCTTCAGCTGTTCCATACATCAAAACCATATCCGTCATTTCGACGTTCGTATAGCGCTCCATATTGCTTGTATTTGTTATCTAAGTACACGCAAAATCCTCTCTGTTAGGACGGAATGTGTAGTTTTACACTGAAGAGCAACCTTCAACTGTTCCATACATCAAAACCATATCCGTCATTTCGACGTTCGTATATCGCTCCATATTGCTTGGATTTTTTATCTAAGTACACGCAAAATCCTCTCTGTTAGGACGGAATGTGTAGTTTTACACTGAAGAGCAACCTTCAGCTGTTCCATACATCAAAACCATATCCGTCATTTCGACGTTCCTATAGCGCTCCATATTGCTTGGATTTGTTATCTAAGTACACGCAAAATCCTCTCTGTTAGGACGGAATGTGTAGTTTTACACTGAAGAGCAACCTTCAGCTGTTCCATACATCAAAACCATATCCGTCATTTCGACGTTCGTATATCGCTCCATATTGCTTGGATTTGTTATCTAAGTACACGCAAAATCCTCTCTGTTAGGACGGAATGTGTAGTTTTATACTGAAGAGCAACCTTCAGCTGTTCCATACATCAAAACCTTATCCGTCATTTCGACGTTCGTATATCGCTCCATATTGCTTGTATTTGTTATCTAAGTACACGCAAAGTCCTCTCTGTTAGGACGGAATGTGTAGTTTTACACTGAAGAGCAACCTTCAGCTGTTCCATACATCAAAACCATATCCGTCATTTCAACGTTCGTATATCGCTCCATATTGCTTGGATTTGTTATCTAAGTACACGCAAAATCCTCTCTGTTAGGACGGAATGTGTAGTTTTACACTGAAGAGCAACCTTCAACTGTTCCATACATCAAAACCATATCCGTCATTTCGACGTTCGTATAGCGCTCCATATTGCTTGGATTTGTTATCTAAGTACACGCAAAATCCTCTCTGTTAGGACGGAATGTGTAGTTTTACACTGAAGAGCAACCTTCAGCTGTTCCATACATCAAAACCATATCCGTCATTTCGACGTTCCTATAGCGCTCCATATTGCTTGTATTTGTTATCTAAGTACACGCAAAATCCTCTCTGTTAGGACGGAATGTGTTGTTTTACACTGAAGAACAACCTTCAGCTGTTCCATACATCAAAACCATATCCGTCATTTCGACGTTCGTATAGCGCTCCATATTGCTTGTATTTGTTATCTAAGTACACGCAAAATCCTCTCTGTTAGGACGGAATGTGTAGTTTTACACTGAAGAGCAACCTTCAACTGTTCCATACATCAAAACCATATCCGTCATTTCGACGTTCGTATATCGCTCCATATTGCTTGGATTTTTTATCTAAGTACACGCAAAATCCTCTCTGTTAGGACGGAATGTGTAGTTTTACACTGAAGAGCAACCTTCAGCTGTTCCATACATCAAAACCATATCCGTCATTTCGACGTTCCTATAGCGCTCCATATTGCTTGGATTTGTTATCTAAGTACACGCAAAATCCTCTCTGTTAGGACGGAATGTGTAGTTTAACACTGAAGAGCAACCTTCAGCTGTTCCATACATCAAAATCATATCCGTCATTTCGACGTTCGTATATCGCTCCATATTGCTTGTATTTGTTATCTAAGTACACGCAAAATCCTCTCTGTTAGGACGGAATGTGTAGTTTTACACTGAAGAGCAACCTTCAACTCTTCCATACATTAAAACCATATCCGTCATTTCGACGTTCGTATAGCGCTCCATATTGCTTGGATTTGTTATCTAAGTACACGCAAAATCCTCTCTGTTAGGACGGAATGTGTAGTTTTACACTGAAGAGCAACCTTCAACTGTTCCGTACATCAAAACCATATCCGTCATTTCGACGTTCGTATAGCGCTCCATATTGCTTGGATTTGTTATCTAAGTACACGCAAAATCCTCTCTGTTAGGACGGAATGTGTAGTTTTACACTGAAGAGCAACCTTCAACTGTTCCATACATCAGAACCATATCCGTCATTTCGACGTTCGTATAGCGCTCCATATTGCTTGGATTTGTTATCTAAGTACACGCAAAATCCTCTCTGTTAGGACGGAATGTGTAGTTTTACACTGAAGAGCAACCTTCAACTGTTCCATACATCCGAACCATATCCGTCATTTCGACGTTCGTATAGCGCTCCATATTGCTTGGATTTGTTATCTAAGTACACACAAGATCCTCTCTGTTAGGACGGAATGTGTAGTTTTACACTGAAGAGCAACCTTCAGCTGTTCCATACATCAAAATCATATCCGTCATTTCGACGTTCGTATATCGCTCCATATTGCTTGTATTTGTTATCTAAGTACACGCAAAATCCTCTCTGTTAGGACGGAATGTGTTGTTTTACACTGAAGAACAACCTTCAGCTGTTCCATACATCAAAACCATATCCGTCATTTCGACGTTCGTATAGCGCTCCATATTGCTTGTATTTGTTATCTAAGTACACGCAAAATCCTCTCTGTTAGGACGGAATGTGTTGTTTTACACTGAAGAACAACCTTCAGCTGTTCCATACATCAAAATCATATCCGTCATTTCGACGTTCGTATATCGCTCCATATTGCTTGTATTTGTTATCTAAGTACACGCAAAATCCTCTCTGTTAGGACGGAATGTGTAGCTTTACACTGAAGAGCAACCTTCAACTGCTCCATACATCAAAACCATATCCGTCATTTCGACGTTCGTATATCGCTCCATATTGCTTGGATTTTTTATCTAAGTACACGCAAAATCCTCTCTGTTAGGATGGAATGTGTAGTTTTACACTGAAGAGCAACCTTCAACTGTTCCATACATCAAAACCATATCCGTCATTTCGACGTTCGTATAACGCTCCATATTGCTTGGATTTGTTATCTAAGTACACGCAAAATCCTCTCTGTTAGGATGGAATGTGTAGTTTTACACTGAAGAGCAACCTTCAACTGTTCCATACATCAAAACCATATCCGTCATTTCGACGTTCGTATAACGCTCCATATTGCTTGTATTTGTTATCTAAGTACACGCAAAATCCTCTCTGTTAGGACGGAATGTGTAGTTTTACACTGAACAGCAACATTCAGCTGTTCCATACATCAAAACCATATCCGCCATTTCAACGTTCGTATAACGCTCCATATTGCTTGGATTTGTTATCTAAGTACACGCAAAATCCTCTCTGTTAGGACGGAATGTGTAGTTTTACACTGAAGAGCAACCTTCAACTGTTCCATACATCAAAACCATATCCGTCATTTCGACGTTCGTATAGCGCACCATATTGCTTGGATTTGTTATCTAAGTACACGCAAAATCCTCTCTGTTAGGACGGAATGTGTAGTTTTATACTGAAGAGCAACCTTCAGCTGTTCCATACATCAAAACCGTATCCGTCATTTCGACGTTCGTATATCGCTCCATATTGCTTGGATTTGTTATCTAAGTACACGCAAAATCCTCTCTGTTAGGACGGAATGTGTAGTTTTATACTGAAGAGCAACCTTCAGCTGTTCCATACATCAAAACCATATCCGTCATTTCGACGTTCGTATATCGCTCCAAATTGCTTGTATTTGTTATCTAAGTACACGCAAAGTCCTCTCTGTTAGGACAGAATGTGTAGTTTTACACTGAAGAGCAACCTTCAGCTGTTCCATACACCAAAACCATATCCGTCATTTCAACGTTCGTATAACGCTCCATATTGCTTGGATTTGTTATCTAAGTACACGCAAAATCCTCTCTGTTAGGACGGAATGTGTAGTTTTACACTGAAGAGCAACCTTCAGCTGTTCCATACATCAAAATCATATCCGTCATTTCGACGTTCGTATATCGCTCCATATTGCTTGTATTTGTTATCTAAGTACACGCAAAATCCTCTCTGTTAGGACGGAATGTGTTGTTTTACACTGAAGAACAACCTTCAGCTGTTCCATACATCAAAACCATATCCGTCATTTCGACGTTCGTATAGCGCTCCATATTGCTTGTATTTGTTATCTAAGTACACGCAAAATCCTCTCTGTTAGGACGGAATGTGTAGTTTTACACTGAAGAGCAACCTTCAACTGTTCCATACATCAAAACCATATCCGTCATTTCGACGTTCGTATATCGCTCCATATTGCTTGGATTTTTTATCTAAGTACACGCAAAATCCTCTCTGTTAGGACGGAATGTGTAGTTTTACACTAAAGAGCAACCTTCAGCTGTTCCATACATCAAAACCATATCCGTCATTTCGACGTTCCTATAGCGCTCCATATTGCTTGGATTTGTTATCTAAGTACACGCAAAATCCTCTCTGTTAGGACGGAATGTGTAGTTTTACACTGAAGAGCAACCTTCAGCTGTTCCATACATCAAAACCATATCCGTCATTTCGACGTTCGTATATCGCTCCATATTGCTTGTATTTGTTATCTAAGTACACGCAAAATCCTCTCTGTTAGGACGGAATGTGTTGTTTTACACTGAAGAACAACCTTCAGCTGTTCCATACATCAAAACCATATCCGTCATTTCGACGTTCGTATAGCGCTCCATATTGCTTGGATTTGTTATCTAAGTACACGCAAAATCCTCTCTGTTAGGACGGAATGTGTAGTTTTACACTGAAGAGCAACCTTCAGCTGTTCCATACATCAAAATCATATCCGTCATTTCGACGTTCGTATATCGCTCCATATTGCTTGTATTTGTTATCTAAGTACACGCAAAATCCTCTCTGTTAGGACGGAATGTGTTGTTTTACACTGAAGAACAACCTTCAGCTGTTCCATACATCAAAACCATATCCGTCATTTCGACGTTCGTATAGCGCTCCATATTGCTTGGATTTGTTATCTAAGTACACGCAAAATCCTCTCTGTTAGGACGGAATGTGTAGTTTTACACTGAAGAGCAACCTTCAGCTGTTCCATACATCAAAATCATATCCGTCATTTCGACGTTCGTATATCGCTCCATATTGCTTGTATTTGTTATCTAAGTACACGCAAAATCCTCTCTGTTAGGACGGAATGTGTTGTTTTACACTGAAGAACAACCTTCAGCTGTTCCATACATCAAAACCATATCCGTCATTTCGACGTTCGTATAGCGCTCCATATTGCTTGTATTTGTTATCTAAGTACACGCAAAATCCTCTCTGTTAGGACGGAATGTGTTGTTTTACACTGAAGAACAACCTTCAGCTGTTCCATACATCAAAATCATATCCGCCATTTCGACGTTCGTATATCGCTCCATATTGCTTGTATTTGTTATCTAAGTACACGCAAAATCCTCTCTGTTAGGACGGAATGTGTAGCTTTACACTGAAGAGCAACCTTCAACTGTTCCATACATCAAAACCATATCCGTCATTTCGACGTTCGTATATCGCTCCATATTGCTTGGATTTTTTATCTAAGTACACGCAAAATCCTCTCTGTTAGGACGGAATGTGTAGTTTTACACTGAAGAGCAACCTTCAACTGTTCCATACATCAAAACCATATCCGTCATTTCGACGTTCGTATAACGCTCCATATTGCTTGGATTTGTTATCTAAGTACACGCAAAATCCTCTCTGTTAGGACGGAATGTGTAGTTTTACACTGAAGAGCAACCTTCATCTGTTCCATTCATCAAAACCATATCCGTCATTTCGACGTTCGTATAACGCTCCATATTGCTTGGATTTGTTATCTAAGTACACGCAAAGTCCTCTCTGTTAGGACGGAATGTGTAGTTTTACACTGAAGAGCAACCTTCAACTGTTCCATACATCAAAACCATATCCGTCATTTCGACGTTCGTATATCGCTCCATATTGCTTGGATTTGTTATCTAAGTACACGCAAAGTCCTCTCTGTTAGGACGGAATGTGTAGTTTTACACTGAAGAGCAACCTTCAGCTGTTCCATCCATCAAAACCATATCCGTCATTTCGACGTTCGTATAGCGCTCCATATTGCTTGGATTTGTTAACTAAGTACACGCAAAGTCCTCTCTGTTAGGAGGGAATGTGTAGTTTTACACTGAAGAGCAACCTTCAACTGTTCCATACATCAAAACCATATCCGTCATTTCGACGTTCGTATACCGCTCCATATTGCTTGGATTTGTTATCTAAGTACACGCAAAATCCTCTATGTTAGGACGGAATGTGTAGTTTTACACTGAAGAGCAACCTTCAACTGTTCCATACATCAAAACCATATCCGTCATTTCGACGTTCGTATATCGCTCCATATTGCTTGGATTTGTTATCTAAGTACACGCAAAATCCTCTCTGTTAGGACGGAATGTGTAGTTTTACACTGAAGAACAAGCTTCAACTGTTCCATACATCAAAACCATATCCGTCATTTCGACGGTCGTATATCGCTCCATATTTCTTGGATTTGTTATCTAAGTACACGCAAAATCCTCTCTGTTAGGACGGAATGTGTAGTTTTATACTGAAGAGCAACCTTCAGCTGTTCCATACATCAAAACCATATCCGT
This sequence comes from Mantis religiosa, assembly GCA_030765055.1. Classification (NCBI taxonomy): domain Eukaryota; kingdom Metazoa; phylum Arthropoda; class Insecta; order Mantodea; family Mantidae; genus Mantis; species Mantis religiosa. The sequence continues at coordinate 231,122,158 of CM060949.1, forward strand.
CATTTCGACGTTCGTATATCGCTCCATATTGCTTGTATTTGTTATCTAAGTACACGCAAAGTCCTCTCTGTTAGGACGGAATGTGTAGTTTTACACTGAAGAGCAACCTTCAGCTGTTCCATACATCAAAACCATATCCGTCATTTCAACGTTCGTATAACGCTCCATATTGCTTGGATTTGTTATCTAAGTACACGCAAAATCCTCTCTGTTAGGACGGAATGTGTAGTTTTACACTGAAGAGCAACCTTCAGCTGTTCCATACATCAAAACCATATCCGTCATTTCGACGTTCCTATAGCGCTCCATATTGCTTGGATTTGTTATCTAAGTACACGCAAAATCCTCTCTGTTAGGACGGAATGTGTTGTTTTACACTGAAGAACAACCTTCAGCTGTTCCATACATCAAAACCATATCCGTCATTTCGACGTTCGTATAGCGCTCCATATTGCTTGTATTTGTTATCTAAGTACACGCAAAATCCTCTCTGTTAGGACGGAATGTGTAGTTTTACACTGAAGAGCAACCTTCAACTGTTCCATACATCAAAACCATATCCGTCATTTCGACGTTCGTATATCGCTCCATATTGCTTGGATTTTTTATCTAAGTACACGCAAAATCCTCTCTGTTAGGACGGAATGTGTAGTTTTACACTGAAGAGCAACCTTCAGCTGTTCCATACATCAAAACCATATCCGTCATTTCGACGTTCCTATAGCGCTCCATATTGCTTGGATTTGTTATCTAAGTACACGCAAAATTCTCTCTGTTAGGACGGAATGTGTAGTTTTACACTGAAGAGCAACCTTCAGCTGTTCCATACATCAAAACCATATCCGTCATTTCGACGTTCGTATATCGCTCCATATTGCTTGGATTTGTTATCTAAGTACACGCAAAATCCTCTCTGTTAGGACGGAATGTGTAGTTTTATACTGAAGAGCAACCTTCAGCTGTTCCATACATCAAAACCTTATCCGTCATTTCGACGTTCGTATATCGCTCCATATTGCTTGTATTTGTTATCTAAGTACACGCAAAGTCCTCTCTGTTAGGACGGAATGTGTAGTTTTACACTGAAGAGCAACCTTCAGCTGTTCCATACATCAAAACCATATCCGTCATTTCAACGTTCGTATATCGCTCCATATTGCTTGGATTTGTTATCTAAGTACACGCAAAATCCTCTCTGTTAGGACGGAATGTGTAGTTTTACACTGAAGAGCAACCTTCAACTGTTCCATACATCAAAACCATATCCGTCATTTCGACGTTCGTATAGCGCTCCATATTGCTTGGATTTGTTATCTAAGTACACGCAAAATCCTCTCTGTTAGGACGGAATGTGTAGTTTTACACTGAAGAGCAACCTTCAGCTGTTCCATACATCAAAACCATATCCGTCATTTCGACGTTCCTATAGCGCTCCATATTGCTTGTATTTGTTATCTAAGTACACGCAAAATCCTCTCTGTTAGGACGGAATGTGTTGTTTTACACTGAAGAACAACCTTCAGCTGTTCCATACATCAAAACCATATCCGTCATTTCGACGTTCGTATAGCGCTCCATATTGCTTGTATTTGTTATCTAAGTACACGCAAAATCCTCTCTGTTAGGACGGAATGTGTAGTTTTACACTGAAGAGCAACCTTCAACTGTTCCATACATCAAAACCATATCCGTCATTTCGACGTTCGTATATCGCTCCATATTGCTTGGATTTTTTATCTAAGTACACGCAAAATCCTCTCTGTTAGGACGGAATGTGTAGTTTTACACTGAAGAGCAACCTTCAGCTGTTCCATACATCAAAACCATATCCGTCATTTCGACGTTCCTATAGCGCTCCATATTGCTTGGATTTGTTATCTAAGTACACGCAAAATCCTCTTTGTTAGGACGGAATGTGTAGTTTAACACTGAAGAGCAACCTTCAGCTGTTCCATACATCAAAATCATATCCGTCATTTCGACGTTCGTATATCGCTCCATATTGCTTGTATTTGTTATCTAAGTACACGCAAAATCCTCTCTGTTAGGACGGAATGTGTAGTTTTACACTGAAGAGCAACCTTCAACTCTTCCATACATTAAAACCATATCCGTCATTTCGACGTTCGTATAGCGCTCCATATTGCTTGGATTTGTTATCTAAGTACACGCAAAATCCTCTCTGTTAGGACGGAATGTGTAGTTTTACACTGAAGAGCAACCTTCAACTGTTCCGTACATCAAAACCATATCCGTCATTTCGACGTTCGTATAGCGCTCCATATTGCTTGGATTTGTTATCTAAGTACACGCAAAATCCTCTCTGTTAGGACGGAATGTGTAGTTTTACACTGAAGAGCAACCTTCAACTGTTCCATACATCAGAACCATATCCGTCATTTCGACGTTCGTATAGCGCTCCATATTGCTTGGATTTGTTATCTAAGTACACGCAAAATCCTCTCTGTTAGGACGGAATGTGTAGTTTTACACTGAAGAGCAACCTTCAACTGTTCCATACATCAGAACCATATCCGTCATTTCGACGTTCGTATAGCGCTCCATATTGCTTGGATTTGTTATCTAAGTACACACAAAATCCTCTCTGTTAGGACGGAATGTGTAGTTTTACACTGAAGAGCAACCTTCAGCTGTTCCATACATCAAAATCATATCCGTCATTTCGACGTTCGTATATCGCTCCATATTGCTTGTATTTGTTATCTAAGTACACGCAAAATCCTCTCTGTTAGGACGGAATGTGTTGTTTTACACTGAAGAACAACCTTCAGCTGTTCCATACATCAAAACCATATCCGTCATTTCGACGTTCGTATAGCGCTCCATATTGCTTGTATTTGTTATCTAAGTACACGCAAAATCCTCTCTGTTAGGACGGAATGTGTTGTTTTACACTGAAGAACAACCTTCAGCTGTTCCATACATCAAAATCATATCCGTCATTTCGACGTTCGTATATCGCTCCATATTGCTTGTATTTGTTATCTAAGTACACGCAAAATCCTCTCTGTTAGGACGGAATGTGTAGCTTTACACTGAAGAGCAACCTTCAACTGCTCCATACATCAAAACCATATCCGTCATTTCGACGTTCGTATATCGCTCCATATTGCTTGGATTTTTTATCTAAGTACACGCAAAATCCTCTCTGTTAGGATGGAATGTGTAGTTTTACACTGAAGAGCAACCTTCAACTGTTCCATACATCAAAACCATATCCGTCATTTCGACGTTCGTATAACGCTCCATATTGCTTGGATTTGTTATCTAAGTACACGCAAAATCCTCTCTGTTAGGACGGAATGTGTAGTTTTACACTGAAGAGCAACCTTCAACTGTTCCATTCATCAAAACCATATCCGTCATTTCGACGTTCGTATAACGCTCCATATTGCTTGGATTTGTTATCTAAGTACACGCAAAGTCCTCTCTGTTAGGACGGAATGTGTAGTTTTACACTGAAGAGCAACCTTCAACTGTTCCATACATCAAAACCATATCCGTCATTTCGACGTTCGTATATCGCTCCATATTGCTTGGATTTGTTATCTAAGTACACGCAAAGTCCTCTCTGTTAGGACGGAATGTGTAGTTTTACACTGAAGAGCAACCTTCAGCTGTTCCATACATCAAAACCATATCCGTCATTTCGACGTTCGTATAGCGCTCCATATTGCTTGGATTTGTTATCTAAGTACACGCAAAATCCTCTCTGTTAGGACGGAATGTGTAGTTTTACACTGAAGAGCAACCTTCAACTGTTCCATACATCAAAACCATATCCGTCATTTCGACGTTCGTATAGCGCTCCATATTGCTTGGATTTGTTATCTAAGTACACGCAAAGTCCTCTCTGTTAGGACGGAATGTGTAGTTTTACACTGAAGAGCAACCTTCAACTGTTCCATACATCAAAACCATATCCGTAATTTCGACGTTCGTATAACGCTCCATATTGCTTGGATTTGTTATCTAAGTACACGCAAAATCCTCTATGTTAGGACGGAATGTGTAGTTTTACACTGAAGAGCAACCTTCAACTGTTCCATACATCAAAACCATATCCGTCATTTCGACGTTCGTATATCGCTCCATATTGCTTGGATTTGTTATCTAAGTACACGCAAAATCCTCTCTGTTAGGACGGAATGTGTAGTTTTACACTGAAGAACAAGCTTCAACTGTTCCATACATCAAAACCATATCCGTCATTTCGACGTTCGTATATCGCTCCATATTGCTTGGATTTGTTATCTAAGTACACGCAAAATCCTCTCTGTTAGGACGGAATGTGTAGTTTTACACTGAAGAGCAACCTTCAACTGTTCCATACATCAAAACCATATCCGTCATTTCGACGTTCGTATATCGCTCCATATTGCTTGGATTTGTTATCTAAGTACACGCAAAATCCTCTCTGTTAGGACGGAATGTGTAGTTTTATACTGAAGAGCAACCTTCAGCTGTTCCATACATCAAAACCGTATCCGTCATTTCGACGTTCGTATATCGCTCCATATTGCTTGGATTTGTTATCTAAGTACACGCAAAATCCTCTCTGTTAGGACGGAATGTGTAGTTTTATACTGAAGAGCAACCTTCAGCTGTTCCATACATCAAAACCATATCCGTCATTTCGACGTTCGTATATCGCTCCAAATTGCTTGTATTTGTTATCTAAGTACACGCAAAGTCCTCTCTGTTAGGACAGAATGTGTAGTTTTACACTGAAGAGCAACCTTCAGCTGTTCCATACACCAAAACCATATCCGTCATTTCAACGTTCGTATAACGCTCCATATTGCTTGGATTTGTTATCTAAGTACACGCAAAATCCTCTCTGTTAGGACGGAATGTGTAGTTTTACACTGAAGAGCAACCTTCAGCTGTTCCATACATCAAAATCATATCCGTCATTTCGACGTTCGTATATCGCTCCATATTGCTTGTATTTGTTATCTAAGTACACGCAAAATCCTCTCTGTTAGGACGGAATGTGTTGTTTTACACTGAAGAACAACCTTCAGCTGTTCCATACATCAAAACCATATCCGTCATTTCGACGTTCGTATAGCGCTCCATATTGCTTGTATTTGTTATCTAAGTACACGCAAAATCCTCTCTGTTAGGACGGAATGTGTAGTTTTACACTGAAGAGCAACCTTCAACTGTTCCATACATCAAAACCATATCCGTCATTTCGACGTTCGTATATCGCTCCATATTGCTTGGATTTTTTATCTAAGTACACGCAAAATCCTCTCTGTTAGGACGGAATGTGTAGTTTTACACTAAAGAGCAACCTTCAGCTGTTCCATACATCAAAACCATATCCGTCATTTCGACGTTCCTATAGCGCTCCATATTGCTTGGATTTGTTATCTAAGTACACGCAAAATCCTCTCTGTTAGGACGGAATGTGTAGTTTTACACTGAAGAGCAACCTTCAGCTGTTCCATACATCAAAACCATATCCGTCATTTCGACGTTCGTATATCGCTCCATATTGCTTGTATTTGTTATCTAAGTACACGCAAAATCCTCTCTGTTAGGACGGAATGTGTTGTTTTACACTGAAGAACAACCTTCAGCTGTTCCATACATCAAAACCATATCCGTCATTTCGACGTTCGTATAGCGCTCCATATTGCTTGGATTTGTTATCTAAGTACACGCAAAATCCTCTCTGTTAGGACGGAATGTGTAGTTTTACACTGAAGAGCAACCTTCAGCTGTTCCATACATCAAAATCATATCCGTCATTTCGACGTTCGTATATCGCTCCATATTGCTTGTATTTGTTATCTAAGTACACGCAAAATCCTCTCTGTTAGGACGGAATGTGTTGTTTTACACTGAAGAACAACCTTCAGCTGTTCCATACATCAAAACCATATCCGTCATTTCGACGTTCGTATAGCGCTCCATATTGCTTGGATTTGTTATCTAAGTACACGCAGAATCCTCTCTGTTAGGACGGAATGTGTAGTTTTACACTGAAGAGCAACCTTCAGCTGTTCCATACATCAAAATCATATCCGTCATTTCGACGTTCGTATATCGCTCCATATTGCTTGTATTTGTTATCTAAGTACACGCAAAATCCTCTCTGTTAGGACGGAATGTGTTGTTTTACACTGAAGAACAACCTTCAGCTGTTCCATACATCAAAACCATATCCGTCATTTCGACGTTCGTATAGCGCTCCATATTGCTTGTATTTGTTATCTAAGTACACGCAAAATCCTCTCTGTTAGGACGGAATGTGTTGTTTTACACTGAAGAACAACCTTCAGCTGTTCCATACATCAAAATCATATCCGCCATTTCGACGTTCGTATATCGCTCCATATTGCTTGTATTTGTTATCTAAGTACACGCAAAATCCTCTCTGTTAGGACGGAATGTGTAGCTTTACACTGAAGAGCAACCTTCAACTGTTCCATACATCAAAACCATATCCGTCATTTCGACGTTCGTATATCGCTCCATATTGCTTGGACTTTTATCTAAGTACACGCAAAATCCTCTCTGTTAGGACGGAATGTGTAGTTTTACACTGAAGAGCAACCTTCAACTGTTCCATACATCAAAACCATATCCGTCATTTCGACGTTCGTATAACGCTCCATATTGCTTGGATTTGTTATCTAAGTACACGCAAAATCCTCTCTGTTAGGACGGAATGTGTAGTTTTACACTGAAGAGCAACCTTCAACTGTTCCATTCATCAAAACCATATCCGTCATTTCGACGTTCGTATAACGCTCCATATTGCTTGGATTTGTTATCTAAGTACACGCAAAGTCCTCTCTGTTAGGACGGAATGTGTAGTTTTACACTGAAGAGCAACCTTCAACTGTTCCATACATCAAAACCATATCCGTCATTTCGACGTTCGTATATCGCTCCATATTGCTTGGATTTGTTATCTAAGTACACGCAAAGTCCTCTCTGTTAGGACGGAATGTGTAGTTTTACACTGAAGAGCAACCTTCAGCTGTTCCCTCCATCAAAACCATATCCGTCATTTCGACGTTCGTATAGCGCTCCATATTGCTTGGATTTGTTAACTAAGTACACGCAAAGTCCTCTCTGTTAGGAGGGAATGTGTAGTTTTACACTGAAGAGCAACCTTCAACTGTTCCATACATCAAAACCATATCCGTCATTTCGACGTTCGTATACCGCTCCATATTGCTTGGATTTGTTATCTAAGTACACGCAAAATCCTCTATGTTAGGACGGAATGTGTAGTTTTACACTGAAGAGCAACCTTCAACTGTTCCATACATCAAAACCATATCCGTCATTTCGACGTTCGTATATCGCTCCATATTGCTTGGATTTGTTATCTAAGTACACGCAAAATCCTCTCTGTTAGGACGGAATGTGTAGTTTTACACTGAAGAACAAGCTTCAACTGTTCCATACATCAAAACCATATCCGTCATTTCGACGGTCGTATATCGCTCCATATTTCTTGGATTTGTTATCTAAGTACACGCAAAATCCTCTCTGTTAGGACGGAATGTGTAGTTTTATACTGAAGAGCAACCTTCAGCTGTTCCATACATCAAAACCATATCCGTCATTTCGACGTTCGTATATCGCTCCATATTGCTTGTATTTGTTATCTAAGTACACGCAAAGTCCTCTCTGTTAGGACGGAATGTGTAGTTTTACACTGAAGAGCAACCTTCAGCTGTTCCATACATCAAAACCATATCCGTCATTTCAACGTTCGTATAACGCTCCATATTGCTTGGATTTGTTATCTAAGTACACGCAAAATCCTCTCTGTTAGGACGGAATGTGTAGTTTTACACTGAAGAGCAACCTTCAGCTGTTCCATACATCAAAACCATATCCGTCATTTCGACGTTCCTATAGCGCTCCATATTGCTTGGATTTGTTATCTAAGTACACGCAAAATCCTCTCTGTTAGGACGGAATGTGTTGTTTTACACTGAAGAACAACCTTCAGCTGTTCCATACATCAAAACCATATCCGTCATTTCGACGTTCGTATAGCGCTCCATATTGCTTGTATTTGTTATCTAAGTACACGCAAAATCCTCTCTGTTAGGACGGAATGTGTAGTTTTACACTGAAGAGCAACCTTCAACTGTTCCATACATCAAAACCATATCCGTCATTTCGACGTTCGTATATCGCTCCATATTGCTTGGATTTTTTATCTAAGTACACGCAAAATCCTCTCTGTTAGGACGGAATGTGTAGTTTTACACTGAAGAGCAACCTTCAGCTGTTCCATACATCAAAACCATATCCGTCATTTCGACGTTCCTATAGCGCTCCATATTGCTTGGATTTGTTATCTAAGTACACGCAAAATTCTCTCTGTTAGGACGGAATGTGTAGTTTTACACTGAAGAGCAACCTTCAGCTGTTCCATACATCAAAACCATATCCGTCATTTCGACGTTCGTATATCGCTCCATATTGCTTGGATTTGTTATCTAAGTACACGCAAAATCCTCTCTGTTAGGACGGAATGTGTAGTTTTATACTGAAGAGCAACCTTCAGCTGTTCCATACATCAAAACCTTATCCGTCATTTCGACGTTCGTATATCGCTCCATATTGCTTGTATTTGTTATCTAAGTACACGCAAAGTCCTCTCTGTTAGGACGGAATGTGTAGTTTTACACTGAAGAGCAACCTTCAGCTGTTCCATACATCAAAACCATATCCGTCATTTCAACGTTCGTATATCGCTCCATATTGCTTGGATTTGTTATCTAAGTACACGCAAAATCCTCTCTGTTAGGACGGAATGTGTAGTTTTACACTGAAGAGCAACCTTCAACTGTTCCATACATCAAAACCATATCCGTCATTTCGACGTTCGTATAGCGCTCCATATTGCTTGGATTTGTTATCTAAGTACACGCAAAATCCTCTCTGTTAGGACGGAATGTGTAGTTTTACACTGAAGAGCAACCTTCAGCTGTTCCATACATCAAAACCATATCCGTCATTTCGACGTTCCTATAGCGCTCCATATTGCTTGTATTTGTTATCTAAGTACACGCAAAATCCTCTCTGTTAGGACGGAATGTGTTGTTTTACACTGAAGAACAACCTTCAGCTGTTCCATACATCAAAACCATATCCGTCATTTCGACGTTCGTATAGCGCTCCATATTGCTTGTATTTGTTATCTAAGTACACGCAAAATCCTCTCTGTTAGGACGGAATGTGTAGTTTTACACTGAAGAGCAACCTTCAACTGTTCCATACATCAAAACCATATCCGTCATTTCGACGTTCGTATATCGCTCCATATTGCTTGGATTTTTTATCTAAGTACACGCAAAATCCTCTCTGTTAGGACGGAATGTGTAGTTTTACACTGAAGAGCAACCTTCAGCTGTTCCATACATCAAAACCATATCCGTCATTTCGACGTTCCTATAGCGCTCCATATTGCTTGGATTTGTTATCTAAGTACACGCAAAATCCTCTCTGTTAGGACGGAATGTGTAGTTTAACACTGAAGAGCAACCTTCAGCTGTTCCATACATCAAAATCATATCCGTCATTTCGACGTTCGTATAACGCTCCATATTGCTTGTATTTGTTATCTAAGTACACGCAAAATCCTCTCTGTTAGGACGGAATGTGTAGTTTTACACTGAAGAGCAACCTTCAACTCTTCCATACATTAAAACCATATCCGTCATTTCGACGTTCGTATAGCGCTACATATTGCTTGGATTTGTTATCTAAGTACACGCAAAATCCTCTCTGTTAGGACGGAATGTGTAGTTTTACACTGAAGAGCAACCTTCAACTGTTCCGTACATCAAAACCATATCCGTCATTTCGACGTTCGTATAGCGCTCCATATTGCTTGGATTTGTTATCTAAGTACACGCAAAATCCTCTCTGTTAGGACGGAATGTGTAGTTTTACACTGAAGAGCAACCTTCAACTGTTCCATACATCAGAACCATATCCGTCATTTCGACGTTCGTATAGCGCTCCATATTGCTTGGATTTGTTATCTAAGTACACGCAAAATCCTCTCTGTTAGGACGGAATGTGTAGTTTTACACTGAAGAGCAACCTTCAACTGTTCCATACATCAGAACCATATCCGTCATTTCGACGTTCGTATAGCGCTCCATATTGCTTGGATTTGTTATCTAAGTACACACAAAATCCTCTCTGTTAGGACGGAATGTGTAGTTTTACACTGAAGAGCAACCTTCAGCTGTTCCATACATCAAAATCATATCCGTCATTTCGACGTTCGTATATCGCTCCATATTGCTTGTATTTGTTATCTAAGTACACGCAAAATCCTCTCTGTTAGGACGGAATGTGTTGTTTTACACTGAAGAACAACCTTCAGCTGTTCCATACATCAAAACCATATCCGTCATTTCGACGTTCGTATAGCGCTCCATATTGCTTGTATTTGTTATCTAAGTACACGCAAAATCCTCTCTGTTAGGACGGAATGTGTTGTTTTACACTGAAGAACAACCTTCAGCTGTTCCATACATCAAAATCATATCCGTCATTTCGACGTTCGTATATCGCTCCATATTGCTTGTATTTGTTATCTAAGTACACGCAAAATCCTCTCTGTTAGGACGGAATGTGTAGCTTTACACTGAAGAGCAACCTTCAACTGCTCCATACATCAAAACCATATCCGTCATTTCGACGTTCGTATATCGCTCCATATTGCTTGGATTTTTTATCTAAGTACACGCAAAATCCTCTCTGTTAGGATGGAATGTGTAGTTTTACACTGAAGAGCAACCTTCAACTGTTCCATACATCAAAACCATATCCGTCATTTCGACGTTCGTATAACGCTCCATATTGCTTGGATTTGTTATCTAAGTACACGCAAAATCCTCTCTGTTAGGACGGAATGTGTAGTTTTACACTGAAGAGCAACCTTCAACTGTTCCATTCATCAAAACCATATCCGTCATTTCGACGTTCGTATAACGCTCCATATTGCTTGGATTTGTTATCTAAGTACACGCAAAGTCCTCTCTGTTAGGACGGAATGTGTAGTTTTACACTGAAGAGCAACCTTCAACTGTTCCATACATCAAAACCATATCCGTCATTTCGACGTTCGTATATCGCTCCATATTGCTTGGATTTGTTATCTAAGTACACGCAAAGTCCTCTCTGTTAGGACGGAATGTGTAGTTTTACACTGAAGAGCAACCTTCAGCTGTTCCATACATCAAAACCATATCCGTCATTTCGACGTTCGTATAGCGCTCCATATTGCTTGGATTTGTTATCTAAGTACACGCAAAATCCTCTCTGTTAGGACGGAATGTGTAGTTTTACACTGAAGAGCAACCTTCAACTGTTCCATACATCAAAACCATATCCGTCATTTCGACGTTCGTATAGCGCTCCATATTGCTTGGATTTGTTATCTAAGTACACGCAAAGTCCTCTCTGTTAGGACGGAATGTGTAGTTTTACACTGAAGAGCAACCTTCAACTGTTCCATACATCAAAACCATATCCGTAATTTCGACGTTCGTATAACGCTCCATATTGCTTGGATTTGTTATCTAAGTACACGCAAAATCCTCTATGTTAGGACGGAATGTGTAGTTTTACACTGAAGAGCAACCTTCAACTGTTCCATACATCAAAACCATATCCGTCATTTCGACGTTCGTATATCGCTCCATATTGCTTGGATTTGTTATCTAAGTACACGCAAAATCCTCTCTGTTAGGACGGAATGTGTAGTTTTACACTGAAGAACAAGCTTCAACTGTTCCATACATCAAAACCATATCCGTCATTTCGACGTTCGTATATCGCTCCATATTGCTTGGATTTGTTATCTAAGTACACGCAAAATCCTCTCTGTTAGGACGGAATGTGTAGTTTTACACTGAAGAGCAACCTTCAACTGTTCCATACATCAAAACCATATCCGTCATTTCGACGTTCGTATATCGCTCCATATTGCTTGGATTTGTTATCTAAGTACACGCAAAATCCTCTCTGTTAGGACGGAATGTGTAGTTTTACACTGAAGAGCAACCTTCAGCTGTTCCATACATCAAAATCATATCCGTCATTTCGACGTTCGTATATCGCTCCATATTGCTTGTATTTGTTATCTAAGTACACGCAAAATCCTCTCTGTTAGGACGGAATGTGTTGTTTTACACTGAAGAACAACCTTCAGCTGTTCCATACATCAAAACCATATCCGTCATTTCGAAGTTCGTATAGCGCTCCATATTGCTTGTATTTGTTATCTAAGTACACGCAAAATCCTCTCTGTTAGGACGGAATGTGTAGTTTTACACTGAAGAGCAACCTTCAACTGTTCCATACATCAAAACCATATCCGTCATTTCGACGTTCGTATATCGCTCCATATTGCTTGGATTTTTTATCTAAGTACACGCAAAATCCTCTCTGTTAGGACGGAATGTGTAGTTTTACACTGAAGAGCAACCTTCAGCTGTTCCATACATCAAAACCATATCCGTCATTTCGACGTTCCTATAGCGCTCCATATTGCTTGGATTTGTTATCTAAGTACACGCAAAATCCTCTCTGTTAGGACGGAATGTGTAGTTTTACACTGAAGAGCAACCTTCAGCTGTTCCATACATCAAAATCATATCCGTCATTTCGACGTTCGTATATCGCTCCATATTGCTTGTATTTGTTATCTAAGTACACGCAAAATCCTCTCTGTTAGGACGGAATGTGTTGTTTTACACTGAAGAACAACCTTCAGCAGTTCCATACATCAAAACCATATCCGTCATTTCGACGTTCGTATAGCGCTCCATATTGCTTGGATTTGTTATCTAAGTACACGCAAAATCCTCTCTGTTAGGACGGAATGTGTAGTTTTACACTGAAGAGCAACCTTCAACTGTTCCATACATCAAAACCATATCCGTCATTTCGACGTTCGTATATCGCTCCATATTGCTTGGATTTGTTATCTAAGTACACGCAAAATCCTCTCTGTTAGGACGGAATGTGTAGTTTTACACTGAAGAGCAACCTTCAGCTGTTCCATACATCAAAACCATATCCGTCATTTCGACGTTCGTATATCGCTCCATATTGCTTGTATTTGTTATCTAAGTACACGCAAAATCCTCTCTGTTAGGACGGAATGTGTAGTTTTACACTGAAGAGCAACCTTCAACTGTTCCATACATCAAAACCATATCCGTCATTTCGACGTTCGTATATCGCTCCATATTGCTTGGATTTGTTATCTAAGTACACGCAAAATCCTCTCTGTTAGGACGGAATGTGTAGTTTTACACTGAAGAGCAACCTTCAACTGTTCCATACATCAAAACCATATCCGTCATTTCGACGTTCGTATAGCGCTCCATGTTGCTTGGATTTGTTATCTAAGTACACGCAAAATCCTCTCTGTTAGGACGGAATGTGTAGTTTTACACTGAAGAGCAACCTTCAACTGTAACATACATCAAAACCATATCCGTCACTTCGACGTTCGTATATCGCTCCATATTGCTTGGATTTGTTATCTAAGTACACGCAAAATCCTCTCTGTTAGGACGGAATGTGTAGTTTTACACTGAAGAGCAACCTTCAACTGTTCCATACATCAAAACTATATCCGTCATTTCGACGTTCGTATAACGCTCCATATTGCTTGGATTTGTTATCTAAGTACACGCAAAATCCTCTCTGTTAGGACGGAATGTGTAGTTTTACACTGAAGAGCAACCTTCAACTGTTCCATACATCAAAACTATATCCGTCATTTCGACGTTCGTATAGCGCTCCATATTGCTTGGATTTGTTATCTAAGTACACGCAAAATCCTCTCTGTTAGGACGGAATGTGTAGTTTTACACTGAAGAGCAACCTTCAACTGTTCCTTACATCAAAACCATATCCGTCATTTCGACGTTCGTATAGCGCTCCATATTGCTTGGATTTGTTATCTAAGTACACGCAAAATCCTCTCTGTTAGGACGGAATGTGTAGTTTTACACTGAAGAGCAACCTTCAACTGTTCCATACACCAAAACCATATCCGTCATTTCGACGTTCGTATATCGCTCCATATTGCTTGGATTTGTTATCTAAGTACACGCAAAATCCTCTCTGTTAGGACGGAATGTGTAGTTTTACACTGAAGAGCAACCTTCAACTGTTCCATACATCAAAACCATATCCGTCATTTCGACGTTCGTATAACGCTCCATATTGCTTGTATTTGTTATCTAAGTACACGCAAAATCCTCTCTGTTAGGACGGAATGTGTAGTTTTACACTGAACAGCAACATTCAGCTGTTCCATACATCAAAACCATATCCGCCATTTCAACGTTCGTATAACGCTCCATATTGCTTGGATTTGTTATCTAAGTACACGCAAAATCCTCTCTGTTAGGACGGAATGTGTAGTTTTACACTGAAGAGCAACCTTCAGCTGTTCCATACATCAAAACCATATCCGTCATTTCGACGTTCGTATAGCGCTCCATATTGCTTGGATTTGTTATCTAAGTACACGCAAAATCCTCTCTGTTAGGACGGAATGTGTAGTTTTATACTGAAGAGCAACCTTCAGCTGTTCCATACATCAAAACCATATCCGTCATTTCGACGTTCGTATATCGCTCCATATTGCTTGGATTTGTTATCTAAGTACACGCAAAATCCTCTCTGTTAGGACGGAATGTGTAGTTTTACACTGAAGAACAACCTTCAGCTGTTCCATACATCAAAACCATATCCGTCATTTCGACGTTCGTAAAGCGCTCCATATTGCTTGTATTTGTTATCTAAGTACACGCAAAATCCTCTCTGTTAGGACGGAATGTGTTGTTTTACACTGAAGAACAACCTTCAGCTGTTCCATACATCAAAATCATATCCGTCATTTCGACGTTCGTATATCGCTCCATATTGCTTGTATTTGTTATCTAAGTACACGCAAAATCCTCTCTGTTAGGACGGAATGTGTAGCTTTACACTGAAGAGCAACCTTCAACTGCTCCATACATCAAAACCATATCCGTCATTTCGACGTTCGTATATCGCTCCATATTGCTTGGATTTTTTATCTAAGTACACGCAAAATCCTCTCTGTTAGGACGGAATGTGTAGTTTTACACTGAAGAGCAACCTTCAACTGTTCCATACATCAAAACCATATCCGTCATTTCGACGTTCGTATAGCGCGCCATATTGCTTGGATTTGTTATCTAAGTACACGCAAAATCCTCTCTGTTAGGACGGAATGTGTAGTTTTACACTGAAGAGCAACCTTCAACTGTTCCATTCATCAAAACCATATCCGTCATTTCGACGTTCGTATAACGCTCCATATTGCTTGGATTTGTTATCTAAGTACACGCAAAGTCCTCTCTGTTAGGACGGAATGTGTAGTTTTACACTGAAGAGCAACCTTCAACTGTTCCATACATCAAAACCATATCCGTCATTTCGACGTTCGTATATCGCTCCATATTGCTTGGATTTGTTATCTAAGTACACGCAAAGTCCTCTCTGTTAGGACGGAATGTGTAGTTTTACACTGAAGAGCAACCTTCAGCTGTTCCATACATCAAAACCATATCCGTCATTTCGACGTTCGTATAGCGCTCCATATTGCTTAAATTTGTTATCTAAGTACACGCAAAATCCTCTCTGTTAGGACGGAATGTGTAGTTTTACACTGAAGAACAACCTTCAACTGTTCCATACATCAAAACCATATCCGTCATTTCGACGTTCGTATAGCGCTCCATATTGCTTGGATTTGTTATCTAAGTACACGCAAAATCCTCTCTGTTAGGACGGAATGTGTAGTTTTACACTGAAGAGCAACCTTCAACTGTTCCATACATCAAAACCATATCCGTCATTTCGACGTTCGTATAGCGCTCCATATTGCTTGGATTTGTTATCTAAGTACACGCAAAGTCCTCTCTGTTAGGACGGAATGTGTAGTTTTACACTGAAGAGCAACCTTCAACTGTTCCATACATCAAAACCATATCCGTAATTTCGACGTTCGTATAACGCTCCATATTGCTTGGATTTGTTATCTAAGTACACGCAAAATCCTCTATGTTAGGACGGAATGTGTAGTTTTACACTGAAGAGCAACCTTCAACTGTTCCATACATCAAAACCATATCCGTCATTTCGACGTTCGTATATCGCTCCATATTGCTTGGATTTGTTATCTAAGTACACGCAAAATCCTCTCTGTTAGGACGGAATGTGTAGTTTTACACTGAAGAACAAGCTTCAACTGTTCCATACATCAAAACCATATCCGTCATTTCGACGTTCGTATATCGCTCCATATTGCTTGGATTTGTTATCTAAGTACACGCAAAATCCTCTCTGTTAGGACGGAATGTGTAGTTTTACACTGAAGAGCAACCTTCAACTGTTCCATACATCAAAACCATATCCGTCATTTCGACGTTCGTATATCGCTCCATATTGCTTGGATTTGTTATCTAAGTACACGCAAAATCCTCTCTATTAGGACGGAATGTGTAGTTTTACACTGAAGAGCAACCTTCAGCTGTTCCATACATCAAAATCATATCCGTCATTTCGACGTTCGTATATCGCTCCATATTGCTTGTATTTGTTATCTAAGTACACGCAAAATCCTCTCTGTTAGGACGGAATGTGTTGTTTTACACTGAAGAACAACCTTCAGCTGTTCCATACATCAAAACCATATCCGTCATTTCGAAGTTCGTATAGCGCTCCATATTGCTTGTATTTGTTATCTAAGTACACGCAAAATCCTCTCTGTTAGGACGGAATGTGTAGTTTTACACTGAAGAGCAACCTTCAACTGTTCCATACATCAAAACCATATCCGTCATTTCGACGTTCGTATATCGCTCCATATTGCTTGGATTTTTTATCTAAGTACACGCAAAATCCTCTCTGTTAGGACGGAATGTGTAGTTTTACACTGAAGAGCAACCTTCAGCTGCTCCATACATCAAAACCATATCCGTCATTTCGACGTTCCTATAGCGCTCCATATTGCTTGGATTTGTTATCTAAGTACACGCAAAATCCTCTCTGTTAGGACGGAATGTGTAGTTTTACACTGAAGAGCAACCATCAGCTGTTCCATACATCAAAATCATATCCGTCATTTCGACGTTCGTATATCGCTCCATATTGCTTGTATTTGTTATCTAAGTACACGCAAAATCCTCTCTGTTAGGACGGAATGTGTTGTTTTACACTGAAGAACAACCTTCAGCAGTTCCATACATCAAAACCATATCCGTCATTTCGACGTTCGTATATCGCTCCATATTGCTTGGATTTGTTATCTAAGTACACGCAAAATCCTCTCTGTTAGGACGGAATGTGTAGTTTTACACTGAAGAGCAACCTTCAACTGTTCCATACATCAAAACCATATCCGTCATTTCGACGTTCGTATATCGCTCCATATTGCTTGGATTTGTTATCTAAGTACACGCAAAATCCTCTCTGTTAGGACGGAATGTGTAGTTTTACACTGAAGAGCAACCTTCAGCTGTTCCATACATCAAAACCATATCCGTCATTTCGACGTTCGTATATCGCTCCATATTGCTTGTATTTGTTATCTAAGTACACGCAAAATCCTCTCTGTTAGGACGGAATGTGTAGTTTTACACTGAAGAGCAACCTTCAACTGTTCCATACATCAAAACCATATCCGTCATTTCGACGTTCGTATATCGCTCCATATTGCTTGGATTTGTTATCTAAGTACACGCAAAATCCTCTCTGTTAGGACGGAATGTGTAGTTTTACACTGAAGAGCAACCTTCAACTGTTCCATACATCAAAACCATATCCGTCATTTCGACGTTCGTATAGCGCTCCATATTGCTTGGATTTGTTATCTAAGTACACGCAAAATCCTCTCTGTTAGGACGGAATGTGTAGTTTTACACTGAAGAGCAACCTTCAACTGTAACATACATCAAAACCATATCCGTCACTTCGACGTTCGTATATCGCTCCATATTGCTTGGATTTGTTATCTAAGTACACGCAAAATCCTCTCTGTTAGGACGGAATGTGTAGCTTTACACTGAAGAGCAACCTTCAACTGTTCCATACATCAAAACTATATCCGTCATTTCGACGTTCGTATAACGCTCCATATTGCTTGGATTTGTTATCTAAGTACACGCAAAATCCTCTCTGTTAGGACGGAATGTGTAGTTTTACACTGAAGAGCAACCTTCAACTGTTCCATACATCAAAACTATATCCGTCATTTCGACGTTCGTATAGCGCTCCATATTGCTTGGATTTGTTATCTAAGTACACGCAAAATCCTCTCTGTTAGGACGGAATGTGTAGTTTTACACTGAAGAGCAACCTTCAACTGTTCCTTACATCAAAACCATATCCGTCATTTCGACGTTCGTATAGCGCTCCATATTGCTTGGATTTGTTATCTAAGTACACGCAAAATCCTCTCTGTTAGGACGGAATGTGTAGTTTTACACTGAAGAGCAACCTTCAACTGTTCCATACACCAAAACCATATCCGTCATTTCGACGTTCGTATATCGCTCCATATTGCTTGGATTTGTTATCTAAGTACACGCAAAATCCTCTCTGTTAGGACGGAATGTGTAGTTTTACACTGAAGAGCAACCTTCAACTGTTCCATACATCAAAACCATATCCGTCATTTCGACGTTCGTATAACGCTCCATATTGCTTGTATTTGTTATCTAAGTACACGCAAAATCCTCTCTGTTAGGACGGAATGTGTAGTTTTACACTGAACAGCAACATTCAGCTGTTCCATACATCAAAACCATATCCGCCATTTCAACGTTCGTATAACGCTCCATATTGCTTGGATTTGTTATCTAAGTACACGCAAAATCCTCTCTGTTAGGACGGAATGTGTAGTTTTACACTGAAGAGCAACCTTCAGCTGTTCCATACATCAAAACCATATCCGTCATTTCGACGTTCGTATAGCGCTCCATATTGCTTGGATTTGTTATCTAAGTACACGCAAAATCCTCTCTGTTAGGACGGAATGTGTAGTTTTATACTGAAGAGCAACCTTCAGCTGTTCCATACATCAAAACCATATCCGTCATTTCGACGTTCGTATATCGCTCCATATTGCTTGGATTTGTTATCTAAGTACACGCAAAATCCTCTCTGTTAGGACGGAATGTGTAGTTTTATACTGAAGAGCAACCTTCAGCTGTTCCATACATCAAAACCATATCCGTCATTTCGACGTTCGTATATCGCTCCATATTGCTTGTATTTGTTATCTAAGTACACGCAAAGTCCTCTCTGTTAGGACGGAATGTGTAGTTTTACACTGAAGAGCAACCTTCAGCTGTTCCATACATCAAAACCATATCCGTCATTTCAACGTTCGTATAACGCTCCATATTGCTTGGATTTGTTATCTAAGTACACGCAAAATCCTCTCTGTTAGGACGGAATGTGTAGTTTTACACTGAAGAGCAACCTTCAGCTGTTCCATACATCAAAACCATATCCGTCATTTCGACGTTCGTATATCGCTCCATATTGCTTGTATGTGTTATCTAAGTACAGGCAAAATCCTCTCTGTTAGGACGGAATGTGTTGTTTTACACTGAAGAACAACCTTCAGCTGTACCATACATCAAAACCATATCCGTCATTTCGACGTTCGTATAGCGCTCCATATTGCTTGTATTTGTTATCTAAGTACACGCAAAATCCTCTCTGTTAGGACGGAATGTGTAGTTTTACACTGAAGAGCAACCTTCAACTGTTCCATACATCAAAACCATATCCGTCATTTCGACGTTCGTATATCGCTCCATATTGCTTGGATTTTTTATCTAAGTACACGCAAAATCCTCTCTGTTAGGACGGAATGTGTAGTTTTACACTGAAGAGCAACCTTCAGCTGTTCCATACATCAAAACCATATCCGTCATTTCGACGTTCCTATAGCGCTCCATATTGCTTGGATTTGTTATCTAAGTACACGCAAAATCCTCTCTGTTAGGACGGAATGTGTAGTTTTACACTGAAGAGCAACCTTCAGCTGTTCCATACATCAAAATCATATCCGTCATTTCGACGTTCGTATATCGCTCCATATTGCTTGTATTTGTTATCTAAGTACACGCAAAATCCTCTCTGTTAGGACGGAATGTGTTGTTTTACACTGAAGAACAACCTTCAGCTGTTCCATACATCAAAACCATATCCGTCATTTCGACGTTCGTATAGCGCTGCATATTGCTTGGATTTGTTATCTAAGTACACGCAAAATCCTCTCTGTTAGGACGGAATGTGTAGTTTTACACTGAAGAGCAACCTTCAGCTGTTCCATACATCAAAATCATATCCGTCATTTCGACGTTCGTATATCGCTCCATATTGCTTGTATTTGTTATCTAAGTACACGCAAAATCCTCTCTGTTAGGACGGAATGTGTAGTTTTACACTGAAGAGCAACCTTCAACTGTAACATACATCAAAAACATATCCGTCACTTCGACGTTCGTATATCGCTCCATATTGCTTGGATTTGTTATCTAAGTACACGCAAAATCCTCTCTGTTAGGACGGAATGTGTAGTTTTACACTGAAGAGCAACCTTCAACTGTTCCATACATCAAAACTATATCCGTCATTTCGACGTTCGTATAACGCTCCATTTGCTTGGATTTGTTATCTAAGTACACGCAAAATCCTCTCTGTTAGGACGGAATGTGTAGTTTTACACTGAAGAGCAACCTTCAACTGTTCCATACATCAAAACTATATCCGTCATTTCGACGTTCGTATAGCGCTCCATATTGCTTGGATTTGTTATCTAAGTACACGCAAAATCCTCTCTGTTAGGACGGAATGTGTAGTTTTACACTGAAGAGCAACCTTCAACTGTTCCTTACATCAAAACCATATCCGTCATTTCGACGTTCGTATAGCGCTCCATATTGCTTGGATTTGTTACCTAAGTACACGCAAAATCCTCTCTGTTAGGACGGAATGTGTAGTTTTACACTGAAGAGCAACCTTCAACTGTTCCATACACCAAAACCATATCCGTCATTTCGACGTTCGTATATCGCTCCATATTGCTTGGATTTGTTATCTAAGTACACGCAAAATCCTCTCTGTTAGGACGGAATGTGTAGTTTTACACTGAAGAGCAACCTTCAACTGTTCCATACATCAAAACCATATCCGTCATTTCGACGTACGTATAACGCTCCATATTGCTTGTATTTGTTATCTAAGTACACGCAAAATCCTCTCTGTTAGGACGGAATGTGTAGTTTTACACTGAACAGCAACATTCAGCTGTTCCATACATCAAAACCATATCCGCCATTTCAACGTTCGTATAACGCTCCATATTGCTTGGATTTGTTATCTAAGTACACGCAAAATCCTCTCTGTTAGGACGGAATGTGTAGTTTTACACTGAAGAGCAACCTTCAGCTGTTCCATACATCAAAACCATATCCGTCATTTCGACGTTCGTATAGCGCTCCATATTGCTTGGATTTGTTATCTAAGTACACGCAAAATCCTCTCTGTTAGGACGGAATGTGTAGTTTTATACTGAAGAGCAACCTTCAGCTGTTCCATACATCAAAACCATATCCGTCATTTCGACGTTCGTATATCGCTCCATATTGCTTGGATTTGTTATCTAAGTACACGCAAAATCCTCTCTGTTAGGACGGAATGTGTAGTTTTATACTGAAGAGCAACCTTCAGCTGTTCCATACATCAAAACCATATCCGTCATTTCGACGTTCGTATATCGCTCCATATTGCTTGTATTTGTTATCTAAGTACACGCAAAGTCCTCTCTGTTAGGACGGAATGTGTAGTTTTACACTGAAGAGCAACCTTCAGCTGTTCCATACATCAAAATCATATCCGTCATTTCGACGTTCGTATATCGCTCCATATTGCTTGTATTTGTTATCTAAGTACACGCAAAATCCTCTCTGTTAGGACGGAATGTGTTGTTTTACACTGAAGAACAACCTTCAGCTGTTCCATACATCAAAACCATATCCGTCATTTCGACGTTCGTATAGCGCTCCATATTGCTTGTATTTGTTATCTAAGTACACGCAAAATCCTCTCTGTTAGGACGGAATGTGTTGTTTTACACTGAAGAGCAACCTTCAGCTGTTCCATACATCAAAACCATATCCGTCATTTCAACGTTCGTATAACGCTCCATATTGCTTGGATTTGTTATCTAAGTACACGCAAAATCCTCTCTGTTAGGACGGAATGTGTAGTTTTACACTGAAGAGCAACCTTCAGCTGTTCCATACATCAAAACCATATCCGTCATTTCGACGTTCGTATATCGCTCCATATTGCTTGTATTTGTTATCTAAGTACAGGCAAAATCCTCTCTGTTAGGACGGAATGTGTTGTTTTACACTGAAGAACAACCTTCAGCTGTACCATACATCAAAACCATATCCGTCATTTCGACGTTCGTATAGCGCTCCATATTGCTTGTATTTGTTATCTAAGTACACGCAAAATCCTCTCTGTTAGGACGGAATGTGTAGTTTTACACTGAAGAGCAACCTTCAACTGTTCCATACATCAAAACCATATCCGTCATTTCGACGTTCGTATATCGCTCCATATTGCTTGGATTTTTTATCTAAGTACACGCAAAATCCTCTCTGTTAGGACGGAATGTGTAGTTTTACACTGAAGAGCAACCTTCAGCTGTTCCATACATCAAAACCATATCCGTCATTTCGACGTTCCTATAGCGCTCCATATTGCTTGGATTTGTTATCTAAGTACACGCAAAATCCTCTCTGTTAGGACGGAATGTGTAGTTTTACACTGAAGATCAACCTTCAGCTGTTCCATACATCAAAATCATATCCGTCATTTCGACGTTCGTATATCGCTCCATATTGCTTGTATTTGTTATCTAAGTACACGCAAAATCCTCTCTGTTAGGACGGAATGTGTTGGTTTACACTGAAGAACAACCTTCAGCTGTTCCATACATCAAAACCATATCCGTCATTTCGACGTTCGTATAGCGCTCCATATTGCTTGGATTTGTTATCTAAGTACACGCAAAATCCTCTCTGTTAGGACGGAATGTGTAGTTTTACACTGAAGAGCAACCTTCAGCTGTTCCATACATCAAAATCATATCCGTCATTTCGACGTTCGTATATCGCTCCATATTGCTTGTATTTGTTATCTAAGTACACGCAAAATCCTCTCTGTTAGGACGGAATGTGTTGTTTTACACTGAAGAACAACCTTCAGCTGTTCCATACATCAAAACCATATCCGTCATTTCGACGTTCGTATAGCGCTCCATATTGCTTGTATTTGTTATCTAAGTACACGCAAAATCCTCTCTGTTAGGACGGAATGTGTTGTTTTACACTGAAGAACAACCTTCAGCTGTTCCATATATCAAAATCATATCCGTCATTTCGACGTTCGTATATCGCTCCATATTGCTTGTATTTGTTATCTAAGTACACGCAAAATCCTCTCTGTTAGGACGGAATGTGTAGCTTTACACTGAAGAGCAACCTTCAACTGTTCCATACATCAAAACCATATCCGTCATTTCGACGTTCGTATATCGCTCCATATTGCTTGGATTTTTTATCTAAGTACACGCAAAATCCTCTCTGTTAGGACGGAATGTGTAGTTTTACACTGAAGAGCAACCTTCAACTGTTCCATACATCAAAACCATATCCGTCATTTCGACGTTCGTATAACGCTCCATATTGCTTGGATTTGTTATCTAAGTACACGCAAAATCCTCTCTGTTAGGACGGAATGTGTAGTTTTACACTGAAGAACAAGCTTCAACTGTTCCATACATCAAAACCATATCCGTCATTTCGACGTTCGTATATCGCTCCATATTGCTTGGATTTGTTATCTAAGTACACGCAAAATCCTCTCTGTTAGGACGGAATGTGTAGTTTTACACTGAAGAGCAACCTTCAGCTGTTCCATACATCAAAACCATATCCGTCATTTCGACGTTCGTATATCGCTCCATATTGCTTGTATTTGTTATCTAAGTACAGGCAAAATCCTCTCTGTTAGGACGGAATGTGTTGTTTTACACTGAAGAACAACCTTCAGCTGTACCATACATCAAAACCATATCCGTCATTTCGACGTTCGTATAGCGCTCCATATTGCTTGTATTTGTTATCTAAGTACACGCAAAATCCTCTCTGTTAGGACGGAATGTGTAGTTTTACACTGAAGAGCAACCTTCAACTGTTCCATACATCAAAACCATATCCGTCATTTCGACGTTCGTATATCGCTCCATATTGCTTGGATTTTTTATCTAAGTACACGCAAAATCCTCTCTGTTAGGACGGAATGTGTAGTTTTACACTGAAGAGCAACCTTCAGCTGTTCCATACATCAAAACCATATCCGTCATTTCGACGTTCCTATAGCGCTCCATATTGCTTGGATTTGTTATCTAAGTACACGCAAAATCCTCTCTGTTAGGACGGAATGTGTAGTTTTACACTGAAGAGCAACCTTCAGCTGTTCCATACATCAAAATCATATCCGTCATTTCGACGTTCGTATATCGCTCCATATTGCTTGTATTTGTTATCTAAGTACACGCAAAATCCTCTCTGTTAGGACGGAATGTGTTGTTTTACACTGAAGAACAACCTTCAGCTGTTCCATACATCAAAACCATATCCGTCATTTCGACGTTCGTATAGCGCTCCATATTGCTTGGATTTGTTATCTAAGTACACGCAAAATCCTCTCTGTTAGGACGGAATGTGTAGTTTTACACTGAAGAGCAACCTTCAGCTGTTCCATACATCAAAATCATATCCGTCATTTCGACGTTCGTATATCGCTCCATATTGCTTGTATTTGTTATCTAAGTACACGCAAAATCCTCTCTGTTAGGACGGAATGTGTTGTTTTACACTGAAGAACAACCTTCAGCTGTTCCATACATCAAAACCATATCCGTCATTTCGACGTTCGTATAGCGCTCCATATTGCTTGTATTTGTTATCTAAGTACACGCAAAATCCTCTCTGTTAGGACGGAATGTGTTGTTTTACACTGAAGAACAACCTTCAGCTGTTCCATACATCAAAATCATATCCGTCATTTCGACGTTCGTATATCGCTCCATATTGCTTGTATTTGTTATCTAAGTACACGCAAAATCCTCTCTGTTAGGACGGAATGTGTAGCTTTACACTGAAGAGCAACCTTCAACTGTTCCATACATCAAAACCATATCCGTCATTTCGACGTTCGTATATCGCTCCATATTGCTTGGATTTTTTATCTAAGTACACGCAAAATCCTCTCTGTTAGGACGGAATGTGTAGTTTTACACTGAAGAGCAACCTTCAACTGTTCCATACATCAAAACCATATCCGTCATTTCGACGTTCGTATAACGCTCCATATTGCTTGGATTTGTTATCTAAGTACACGCAAAATCCTCTCTGTTAGGACGGAATGTGTAGTTTTACACTGAAGAACAAGCTTCAACTGTTCCATACATCAAAACCATATCCGTCATTTCGACGTTCGTATATCGCTCCATATTGCTTGGATTTGTTATCTAAGTACACGCAAAATCCTCTCTGTTAGGACGGAATGTGTAGTTTTACACTGAAGAGCAACCTTCAACTGTTCCATACATCAAAACCATATCCGTCATTTCGACGTTCGTATATCGCTCCATATTGCTTGGATTTGTTATCTAAGTACACGCAAAATCCTCTCTGTTAGGACGGAATGTGTAGTTTTACACTGAAGAGCAACCTTCAACTGTTCCATACATCAAAAGCATATCCGTCATTTCGACGTTCGTATATCGCTCCATATTGCTTGGATTTGTTATCTAAGTACACGCAAAATGATCTCTGTTAGGACGGAATGTGTAGCTTTACACTGAAGAGCAACCTTCAGCTGTTCCATACATCAAAACCATATCCGTCATTTCGACGTTCGTATATCGCTCCATATTGCTTGGATTTGTTATCTAAGTACACGCAAAATCCTCTCTGTTAGGACGGAATGTGTAGCTTTACACTGAAGAGCAACCTTCAACTGTTCCATACATCAAAACCATATCCGTCATTTCGACGTTCGTATAACGCTCCATATTGCTTGGATTTGTTATCTAAGTACACGCAAAATCCTCTCTGTTAGGACGGAATGTGTAGCTTTACACTGAAGAGCAACCTTCAACTGTTCCATACATCAAAAGCATATCCGTCATTTCGACGTTCGTATATCGCTCCATATTGCTTGGATTTGTTATCTAAGTACACGCAAAATCCTCTCTGTTAGGACGGAATGTGTAGCTTTACACTGAAGAGCAACCTTCAGCTGTTCCATACATCAAAACCATATCCGTCATTTCGACGTTCGTATATCGCTCCATATTGCTTGGATTTGTTATCTAAGTACACGCAAAATCCTCTCTGTTAGGACGGAATGTGTAGTTTTACACTGAAGAGCAACCTTCAACTGTTCCATACATCAAAACCATATCCGTCATTTCGACGTTCGTATATCGCTCCATATTGCTTGGATTTGTTATCTAAGTACACGCAAAATCCTCTCTGTTAGGACGGAATGTGTAGTTTTACACTGAAGAGCAACCTTCAACTGTTCCATACATCAAAAGCATATCCGTCATTTCGACGTTCCTATATCGCTCCATATTGCTTGGATTTGTTATCTAAGTACACGCAAAATCCTCTCTGTTAGGACGGAATGTGTAGCTTTACACTGAAGAGCAACCTTCAGCTGTTCCATACATCAAAACCATATCCGTCATTTCGACGTTCGTATATCGCTCCATATTGCTTGGATTTGTTATCTAAGTACACGCAAAATCCTCTCTGTTAGGACGGAATGTGTAGCTTTACACTGAAGAGCAACCTTCAACTGTTCCATACATCAAAACCATATCCGTCATTTCGACGTTCGTATAACGCTCCATATTGCTTGGATTTGTTATCTAAGTACACGCAAAATCCTCTCTGTTAGGACGGAATGTGTAGTTTTACACTGAAGAGCAACCTTCAACTGTTCCATACATCAAAACCATATCCGTCATTTCGACGTTCGTATAGTGCTCCATATTGCTTGGATTTGTTATCTAAGTACACGCAAAATCCTCTCTGTTAGGACGGAATGTGTAGTTTTACACTGAAGAGCAACCTTCAACTGTTCCATACATCAAAACCATATCCGTCATTTCGACGTTCGTATAGCGCTCCATATTGCTTGGATTTGTTATCTAAGTACACGCAAAATCCTCTCTGTTAGGACGGAATGTGTAGTTTTACACTGAAGAGCAACCTTCAGCTGTTCCATACATCAAAACCATATCCGTCATTTCGACGTTCGTATAGTGCTCCATATTGCTTGGATTTGTTATCTAAATACACGCAAAATCCTCTCTGTTAGGACGGAATGTGTAGTTTTACACTGAAGAGCAACCTTCAACTGTTCCATACATCAAAAGCATATCCGTCATTTCGACGTTCGTATATCGCTCCATATTGCTTGGATTTGTTATCTAAGTACACGCAAAATCCTCTCTGTTAGGACGGAATGTGTAGTTTTACACTGAAGAGCAACCTTCAGCTGTTCCATACATCAAACCCATATCCGTCATTTCGACGTTCGTATATCGCTCCATATTGCTTGGATTTGTTATCTAAGTACACGCAAAATCCTCTCTGTTAGGACGGAATGTGTAGCTTTACACTGAAGAGCAACCTTCAACTGTTCCATACATCAAAACCATATCCGTCATTTCGACGTTCGTATAGTGCTCCATATTGCTTGGATTTGTTATCTAAGTACACGCAAAATCCTCTCTGTTAGGACGGAATGTGTAGTTTTACACTGAAGAGCAACCTTCAGCTGTTCCATACATCAAAATCATATCCGTCATTTCGACGTTCGTATATCGCTCCATATTGCTTGTATTTGTTATCTAAGTACACGCAAAATCCTCTCTGTTAGGACGGAATGTGTTGTTTTACACTGAAGAACAACCTTCAGCTGTTCCATACATCAAAACCATATCCGTCATTTCGACGTTCGTATAGCGCTCCATATTGCTTGTATTTGTTATCTAAGTACACGCAAAATCCTCTCTGTTAGGACGGAATGTGTAGTTTTACACTGAAGAGCAACCTTCAACTGTTCCATACATCAAAACCATATCCGTCATTTCGACGTTCGTATATCGCTCCATATTGCTTGGATTTTTTATCTAAGTACACGCAAAATCCTCTCTGTTAGGACGGAATGTGTAGTTTTACACTGAAGAGCAACCTTCAGCTGTTCCATACATCAAAACCATATCCGTCATTTCGACGTTCCTATAGCGCTCCATATTGCTTGGATTTGTTATCTAAGTACACGCAAAATCCTCTCTGTTAGGACGGAATGTGTAGTTTTACACTGAAGAGCAACCTTCAGCTGTTCCATACATCAAAATCATATCCGTCATTTTGACGTTCGTATATCGCTCCATATTGCTTGTATTTGTTATCTAAGTACACGCAAAATCCTCTCTGTTAGGACGGAATGTGTTGTTTTACACTGAAGAACAACCTTCAGCTGTTCCATACATCAAAACCATATCCGTCATTTCGACGTTCGTATAGCGCTCCATATTGCTTGGATTTGTTATCTAAGTACACGCAAAATCCTCTCTGTTAGGACGGAATGTGTAGTTTTACACTGAAGAGCAACCTTCAGCTGTTCCATACATCAAAATCATATCCGTCATTTCGACGTTCGTATATCGCTCCATATTGCTTGTATTTGTTATCTAAGTACACGCAAAATCCTCTCTGTTAGGACGGAATGTGTTGTTTTACACTGAAGAACAACCTTCAGCTGTTCCATACATCAAAACCATATCCGTCATTTCGACGTTCGTATAGCGCTCCATATTGCTTGTATTTGTTATCTAAGTACACGCAAAATCCTCTCTGTTAGGACGGAATGTGTTGTTTTACACTGAAGAACAACCTTCAGCTGTTCCATACATCAAAATCATATCCGTCATTTCGACGTTCGTATATCGCTCCATATTGCTTGTATTTGTTATCTAAGTACACGCAAAATCCTCTCTGTTAGGACGGAATGTGTAGCTTTACACTGAAGAGCAACCTTCAACTGTTCCATACATCAAAACCATATCCGTCATTTCGACGTTCGTATATCGCTCCATATTGCTTGGATTTTTTATCTAAGTACACGCAAAATCCTCTCTGTTAGGACGGAATGTGTAGTTTTACACTGAAGAGCAACCTTCAACTGTTCCATACATCAAAACCATATCCGTCATTTCGACGTTCGTATAACGCTCCATATTGCTTGGATTTGTTATCTAAGTACACGCAAAATCCTCTCTGTTAGGACGGAATGTGTAGTTTTACACTGAAGAGCAACCTTCAACTGTTCCATTCATCAAAACCATATCCGTCATTTCGACGTTCGTATAACGCTCCATATTGCTTGGATTTGTTATCTAAGTACACGCAAAGTCCTCTCTGTTAGGACGGAATGTGTAGTTTTACACTGAAGAGCAACCTTCTACTGTTCCATACATCAAAACCATATCCGTCATTTCGACGTTCGTATATCGCTCCATATTGCTTGGATTTGTTATCTAAGTACACGCAAAGTCCTCTCTGTTAGGACGGAATGTGTAGTTTTACACTGAAGAGCAACCTTCAGCTGTTCCATCCATCAAAACCATATCCGTCATTTCGACGTTCGTATAGCGCTCCATATTGCTTGGATTTGTTATCTAAGTACACGCAAAGTCCTCTCTGTTAGGACGGAATGTGTAGTTTTACACTGAAGAGCAACCTTCAACTGTTCCATACATCAAAACCATATCCGTCATTTCGACGTTCGTATAACGCTCCATATTGCTTGGATTTGTTATCTAAGTACACGCAAAATCCTCTATGTTAGGACGGAATGTGTAGTTTTACACTCAAGAGCAACCTTCAACTGTTCCATACATCAAAACCATATCCGTCATTTCGACGTTCGTATATCGCTCCATATTCCTTGGATTTGTTATCTAAGTACACGCAAAATCCTCTCTGTTAGGACGGAATGTGTAGTTTTACACTGAAGAACAAGCTTCAACTGTTCCATACATCAAAACCATATCCGTCATTTCGACGTTCGTATATCGCTCCATATTGCTTGGATTTGTTATCTAAGTACACGCAAAATACTCTCTGTTAGGACGGAATGTGTAGTTTTACACTGAAGAGCAACCTTCAACTGTTCCATACATCAAAACCATATCCGTCATTTCGACGTTCGTATATCGCTCCATATTGCTTGGATTTGTTATCTAAGTACACGCAAAATCCTCTCTGTTAGGACGGAATGTGTAGTTTTACACTGAAGAGCAACCTTCAACTGTTCCATACATCAAAACCATATCCGTCATTTCGACGTTCGTATATCGCTCCATATTGCTTGGATTTGTTATCTAAGTACACGCAAAATCCTCTCTGTTAGGACGGAATGTGTAGTTTTACACTGAAGAGCAACCTTCAACTGTTCCATACATCAAAACTATATCCGTCATTTCGACGTTCGTATAGCGCTCCATATTGCTTGGATTTGTTATCTAAGTACACGCAAAATCCTCTCTGTTAGGACGGAATGTGTAGTTTTACACTGAAGAGCAACCTTCAACTGTTCCTTACATCAAAACCATATCCGTCATTTCGACGTTCGTATAGCGCTCCATATTGCTTGGATTTGTTATCTAAGTACACGCAAAATCCTCTCTGTTAGGACGGAATGTGTAGTTTTACACTGAAGAGCAACCTTCAACTGTTCCATACACCAAAACCATATCCGTCATTTCGACGTTCGTATATCGCTCCATATTGCTTGGATTTGTTATCTAAGTACACGCAAAATCCTCTCTGTTAGGACGGAATGTGTAGTTTTACACTGAAGAGCAACCTTCAACTGTTCCATACATCAAAACCATATCCGTCATTTCGACGTTCGTATAACGCTCCATATTGCTTGTATTTGTTATCTAAGTACACGCAAAATCCTCTCTGTTAGGACGGAATGTGTAGTTTTACACTGAACAGCAACATTCAGCTGTTCCATACATCAAAACCATATCCGCCATTTCAACGTTCGTATAACGCTCCATATTGCTTGGATTTGTTATCTAAGTACACGCAAAATCCTCTCTGTTAGGACGGAATGTGTAGTTTTACACTGAAGAGCAACCTTCAGCTGTTCCATACATCAAAACCATATCCGTCATTTCGACGTTCGTATAGCGCTCCATATTGCTTGGATTTGTTATCTAAGTACACGCAAAATCCTCTCTGTTAGGACGGAATGTGTAGTTTTATACTGAAGAGCAACCTTCAGCTGTTCCATACATCAAAACCATATCCGTCATTTCGACGTTCGTATATCGCTCCATATTGCTTGGATTTGTTATCTAAGTACACGCAAAATCCTCTCTGTTAGGACGGAATGTGTAGTTTTATACTGAAGAGCAACCTTCAGCTGTTCCATACATCAAAACCATATCCGTCATTTCGACGTTCGTATATCGCTCCATATTGCTTGTATTTGTTATCTAAGTACACGCAAAGTCCTCTCTGTTAGGACGGAATGTGTAGTTTTACACTGAAGAGCAACCTTCAGCTGTTCCATACATCAAAACCATATCCGTCATTTCAACGTTCGTATAACGCTCCATATTGCTTGGATTTGTTATCTAAGTACACGCAAAATCCTCTCTGTTAGGACGGAATGTGTAGTTTTACACTGAAGAGCAACCTTCAGCTGTTCCATACATCAAAACCATATCCGTCATTTCGACGTTCGTATATCGCTCCATATTGCTTGTATTTGTTATCTAAGTACAGGCAAAATCCTCTCTGTTAGGACGGAATGTGTTGTTTTACACTGAAGAACAACCTTCAGCTGTACCATACATCAAAACCATATCCGTCATTTCGACGTTCGTATAGCGCTCCATATTGCTTGTATTTGTTATCTAAGTACACGCAAAATCCTCTCTGTTAGGACGGAATGTGTAGTTTTACACTGAAGAGCAACCTTCAACTGTTCCATACATCAAAACCATATCCGTCATTTCGACGTTCGTATATCGCTCCATATTGCTTGGATTTTTTATCTAAGTACACGCAAAATCCTCTCTGTTAGGACGGAATGTGTAGTTTTACACTGAAGAGCAACCTTCAGCTGTTCCATACATCAAAACCATATCCGTCATTTCGACGTTCCTATAGCGCTCCATATTGCTTGGATTTGTTATCTAAGTACACGCAAAATCCTCTCTGTTAGGACGGAATGTGTAGTTTTACACTGAAGAGCAACCTTCAGCTGTTCCATACATCAAAATCATATCCGTCATTTCGACGTTCGTATATCGCTCCATATTGCTTGTATTTGTTATCTAAGTACACGCAAAATCCTCTCTGTTAGGACGGAATGTGTTGTTTTACACTGAAGAACAACCTTCAGCTGTTCCATACATCAAAACCATATCCGTCATTTCGACGTTCGTATAGCGCTCCATATTGCTTGGATTTGTTATCTAAGTACACGCAAAATCCTCTCTGTTAGGACGGAATGTGTAGTTTTACACTGAAGAGCAACCTTCAGCTGTTCCATACATCAAAATCATATCCGTCATTTCGACGTTCGTATATCGCTCCATATTGCTTGTATTTGTTATCTAAGTACACGCAAAATCCTCTCTGTTAGGACGGAATGTGTTGTTTTACACTGAAGAACAACCTTCAGCTGTTCCATACATCAAAACCATATCCGTCATTTCGACGTTCGTATAGCGCTCCATATTGCTTGTATTTGTTATCTAAGTACACGCAAAATCCTCTCTGTTAGGACGGAATGTGTTGTTTTACACTGAAGTACAACCTTCAGCTGTTCCATACATCAAAATCATATCCGTCATTTCGACGTTCGTATATCGCTCCATATTGCTTGTATTTGTTATCTAAGTACACGCAAAATCCTCTCTGTTAGGACGGAATGTGTAGCTTTACACTGAAGAGCAACCTTCAACTGTTCCATACATCAAAACCATATCCGTCATTTCGACGTTCGTATATCGCTCCATATTGCTTGGATTTTTTATCTAAGTACACGCAAAATCCTCTCTGTTAGGACGGAATGTGTAGTTTTACACTGAAGAGCAACCTTCAACTGTTCCATACATCAAAACCATATCCGTCATTTCGACGTTCGTATAACGCTCCATATTGCTTGGATTTGTTATCTAAGTACACGCAATATCCTCTCTGTTAGGACGGAATGTGTAGTTTTACACTGAAGAACAAGCTTCAACTGTTCCATACATCAAAACCATATCCGTCATTTCGACGTTCGTATATCGCTCCATATTGCTTGGATTTGTTATCTAAGTACACGCAAAATCCTCTCTGTTAGGACGGAATGTGTAGTTTTACACTGAAGAGCAACCTTCAACTGTTCCATACATCAAAACCATATCCGTCATTTCGACGTTCGTATATCGCTCCATATTGCTTGGATTTGTTATCTAAGTACACGCAAAATCCTCTCTGTTAGGACGGAATGTGTAGTTTTACACTGAAGAGCAACCTTCAACTGTTCCATACATCAAAACCATATCCGTCATTTCGACGTTCGTATATCGCTCCATATTGCTTGGATTTGTTATCTAAGTACACGCAAAATCCTCTCTGTTAGGACGGAATGTGTAGTTTTACACTGAAGAGCAACCTTCAACTGTTCCATACATCAAAAGCATATCCGTCATTTCGACGTTCGTATATCGCTCCATATTGCTTGGATTTGTTATCTAAGTACACGCAAAATCCTCTCTGTTAGGACGGAATGTGTAGCTTTACACTGAAGAGCAACCTTCAGCTGTTCCATACATCAAAACCATATCCGTCATTTCGACGTTCGTATATCGCTCCATATTGCTTGGATTTGTTATCTAAGTACACGCAAAATCCTCTCTGTTAGGACGGAATGTGTAGCTTTACACTGAAGAGCAACCTTCAACTGTTCCATACATCAAAACCATATCCGTCATTTCGACGTTCGTATAGTGCTCCATATTGCTTGGATTTGTTATCTAAGTACACGCAAAATCCTCTCTGTTAGGACGGAATGTGTAGTTTTACACTGAAGAGCAACCTTCAACTGTTCCATACATCAAAACCATATCCGTCATTTCGACGTTCGTATAGCGCTCCATATTGCTTGGATTTGTTATCTAAGTACACGCAAAATCCTCTCTGTTAGGACGGAATGTGTAGTTTTACACTGAAGAGCAACCTTCAGCTGTTCCATACATCAAAACCATATCCGTCATTTCGACGTTCGTATAGTGCTCCATATTGCTTGGATTTGTTATCTAAGTACACGCAAAATCCTCTCTGTTAGGACGGAATGTGTAGTTTTACACTGAAGAGCAACCTTCAACTGTTCCATACATCAAAAGCATATCCGTCATTTCGACGTTCGTATATCGCTCCATATTGCTTGGATTTGTTATCTAAGTACACGCAAAATCCTCTCTGTTAGGACGGAATGTGTAGTTTTACACTGAAGAGCAACCTTCAGCTGTTCCATACATCAAAACCATATCCGTCATTTCGACGTTCGTATATCGCTCCATATTGCTTGGATTTGTTATCTAAGTACACGCAAAATCCTCTCTGTTAGGACGGAATGTGTAGCTTTACACTGAAGAGCAACCTTCAACTGTTCCATACATCAAAACCATATCCGTCATTTCGACGTTCGTATAGTGCTCCATATTGCTTGGATTTGTTATCTAAGTACACGCAAAATCCTCTCTGTTAGGACGGAATGTGTAGTTTTACACTGAAGAGCAACCTTCAGCTGTTCCATACATCAAAATCATATCCGTCATTTCGACGTTCGTATATCGCTCCATATTGCTTGTATTTGTTATCTAAGTACACGCAAAATCCTCTCTGTTAGGACGGAATGTGTTGTTTTACACTGAAGAACAACCTTCAGCTGTTCCATACATCAAAACCATATCCGTCATTTCGACGTTCGTATAGCGCTCCATATTGCTTGTATTTGTTATCTAAGTACACGCAAAATCCTCTCTGTTAGGACGGAATGTGTAGTTTTACACTGAAGAGCAACCTTCAACTGTTCCATACATCAAAACCATATCCGTCATTTCGACGTTCGTATATCGCTCCATATTGCTTGGATTTTTTATCTAAGTACACGCAAAATCCTCTCTGTTAGGACGGAATGTGTAGTTTTACACTGAAGAGCAACCTTCAGCTGTTCCATACATCAAAACCATATCCGTCATTTCGACGTTCCTATAGCGCTCCATATTGCTTGGATTTGTTATCTAAGTACACGCAAAATCCTCTCTGTTAGGACGGAATGTGTAGTTTTACACTGAAGAGCAACCTTCAGCTGTTCCATACATCAAAATCATATCCGTCATTTCGACGTTCGTATATCGCTCCATATTGCTTGTATTTGTTATCTAAGTACACGCAAAATCCTCTCTGTTAGGACGGAATGTGTTGTTTTACACTGAAGAACAACATTCAGCTGTTCCATACATCAAAACCATATCCGTCATTTCGACGTTCGTATAGCGCTCCATATTGCTTGGATTTGTTATCTAAGTACACGCAAAATCCTCTCTGTTAGGACGGAATGTGTAGTTTTACACTGAAGAGCAACCTTCAGCTGTTCCATACATCAAAATCATATCCGTCATTTCGACGTTCGTATATCGCTCCATATTGCTTGTATTTGTTATCTAAGTACACGCAAAATCCTCTCTGTTAGGACGGAATGTGTTGTTTTACACTGAAGAACAACCTTCAGCTGTTCCATACATCAAAACCATATCCGTCATTTCGACGTTCGTATAGCGCTCCATATTGCTTGTATTTGTTATCTAAGTACACGCAAAATCCTCTCTGTTAGGACGGAATGTGTTGTTTTACACTGAAGAACAACCTTCAGCTGTTCCATACATCAAAATCATATCCGTCATTTCGACGTTCGTATATCGCTCCATATTGCTTGTATTTGTTATCTAAGTACACGCAAAATCCTCTCTGTTAGGACGGAATGTGTAGCTTTACACTGAAGAGCAACCTTCAACTGTTCCATACATCAAAACCATATCCGTCATTTCGACGTTCGTATATCGCTCCATATTGCTTGGATTTTTTATCTAAGTACACGCAAAATCCTCTCTGTTAGGACGGAATGTGTAGTTTTACACTGAAGAGCAACCTTCAACTGTTCCATACATCAAAACCATATCCGTCATTTCGACGTTCGTATAACGCTCCATATTGCTTGGATTTGTTATCTAAGTACACGCAAAATCCTCTCTGTTAGGACGGAATGTGTAGTTTTACACTGAAGAGCAACCTTCAACTGTTCCATTCATCAAAACCATATCCGTCATTTCGACGTTCGTATAACGCTCCATATTGCTTGGATTTGTTATCTAAGTACACGCAAAGTCCTCTCTGTTAGGACGGAATGTGTAGTTTTACACTGAAGAGCAACCTTCAACTGTTCCATACATCAAAACCATATCCGTCATTTCGACGTTCGTATATCGCTCCATATTGCTTGGATTTGTTATCTAAGTACACGCAAAGTCCTCTCTGTTAGGACGGAATGTGTAGTTTTACACTGAAGAGCAACCTTCAGCTGTTCCATCCATCAAAACCATATCCGTCATTTCGACGTTCGTATAGCGCTCCATATTGCTTGGATTTGTTATCTAAGTACACGCAAAGTCCTCTCTGTTAGGACGGAATGTGTAGTTTTACACTGAAGAGCAACCTTCAACTGTTCCATACATCAAAACCATATCCGTCATTTCGACGTTCGTATAACGCTCCATATTGCTTGGATTTGTTATCTAAGTACACGCAAAATCCTCTATGTTAGGACGGAATGTGTAGTTTTACACTGAAGAGCAACCTTCAACTGTTCCATACATCAAAACCATATCCGTCATTTCGACGTTCGTATATCGCTCCATATTCCTTGGATTTGTTATCTAAGTACACGCAAAATCCTCTCTGTTAGGACGGAATGTGTAGTTTTACACTGAAGAACAAGCTTCAACTGTTCCATACATCAAAACCATATCCGTCATTTCGACGTTCGTATATCGCTCCATATTGCTTGGATTTGTTATCTAAGTACACGCAAAATACTCTCTGTTAGGACGGAATGTGTAGTTTTACACTGAAGAGCAACCTTCAACTGTTCCATACATCAAAACCATATCCGTCATTTCGACGTTCGTATATCGCTCCATATTGCTTGGATTTGTTATCTAAGTACACGCAAAATCCTCTCTGTTAGGACGGAATGTGTAGTTTTACACTGAAGAGCAACCTTCAACTGTTCCATACATCAAAACCATATCCGTCATTTCGACGTTCGTATATCGCTCCATATTGCTTGGATTTGTTATCTAAGTACACGCAAAATCCTCTCTGTTAGGACGGAATGTGTAGTTTTACACTGAAGAGCAACCTTCAACTGTTCCATACATCAAAAGCATATCCGTCATTTCGACGTTCGTATATCGCTCCATATTGCTTGGATTTGTTATCTAAGTACACGCAAAATCCTCTCTGTTAGGACGGAATGTGTAGCTTTACACTGAAGAGCAACCTTCAGCTGTTCCATACATCAAAACCATATCCGTCATTTCGACGTTCGTATATCGCTCCATATTGCTTGGATTTGTTATCTAAGTACACGCAAAATCCTCTCTGTTAGGACGGAATGTGTAGCTTTACACTGAAGAGCAACCTTCAACTGTTCCATACATCAAAACCATATCCGTCATTTCGACGTTCGTATAGCGCTCCATATTGCTTGGATTTGTTATCTAAGTACACGCAAAATCCTCTCTGTTAGGACGGAATGTGTAGTTTTACACTGAAGAGCAACCTTCAGCTGTTCCATACATCAAAACCATATCCGTCATTTCGACGTTCGTATAGTGCTCCATATTGCTTGGATTTGTTATCTAAGTACACGCAAAATCCTCTCTGTTAGGACGGAATGTGTAGTTTTACACTGAAGAGCAACCTTCAACTGTTCCATACATCAAAAGCATATCCGTCATTTCGACGTTCGTATATCGCTCCATATTGCTTGGATTTGTTATCTAAGTACACGCAAAATCCTCTCTGTTAGGACGGAATGTGTAGTTTTACACTGAAGAGCAACCTTCAGCTGTTCCATACATCAAAACCATATCCGTCATTTCGACGTTCGTATATCGCTCCATATTGCTTGGATTTGTTATCTAAGTACACGCAAAATCCTCTCTGTTAGGACGGAATGTGTAGCTTTACACTGAAGAGCAACCTTCAACTGTTCCATACATCAAAACCATATCCGTCATTTCGACGTTCGTATAGTGCTCCATATTGCTTGGATTTGTTATCTAAGTACACGCAAAATCCTCTCTGTTAGGACGGAATGTGTAGCTTTACACTGAAGAGCAACCTTCAACTGTTCCATACATCAAAACCATATCCGTCATTTCGACGTTCGTATAGTGCTCCATATTGCTTGGATTTGTTATCTAAGTACACGCAAAATCCTCTCTGTTAGGACGGAATGTGTAGTTTTACACTGAAGAGCAACCTTCAACTGTTCCATACATCAAAACCATATCCGTCATTTCGACGTTCGTATAGCGCTCCATATTGCTTGCATTTGTTATCTAAGTACACACAAAATCCTCTCTGTTAGGACGGAATGTGTAGCTTTACACTGAAGAGCAACCTTCAACTGTTCCATACATCAAAAGCATATCCGTCATTTCGACGTTCGTATATCGCTCCATATTGCTTGGATTTATTATCTAAGTACACGCGAAATCCTCTCTGTTAGGACGGAATGTGTAGTTTTACACTGAAGAGCAACCTTCAGCTGTTCCATACATCAAAACCATATCCGTCATTTCGACGTTCGTATATCGCTCCATATTGCTTGGATTTGTTATCTAAGTACACGCAAAATCCTCTCTGTTAGGACGGAATGTGTAGTTTTACACTGAAGAGCAACCTTCAGCTGTTCCATACATCAAAACCATATCCGTCATTTCGACGTTCGTATAGCGCTCCATATTGCTTGGATTTGTTATCTAAGTACACGCAAAATCCTCTCTGTTAGGACGGAATGTGTAGTTTTACACTGAAGAGCGACCTTCAACTGTTCCATACATCAAAACCATATCCGTCATTTCGACGTTCGTATAACGCTCCATATTGCTTGGATTTGTTATCTAAGTACACGCAAAATCCTCTCTGTTAGGACGGAATGTGTAGTTTTACACTGAAGAGCGACCTTCAACTGTTCCATACATCAAAACCATATCCGTCATTTCGACGTTCGTATAGCGCTCCATATTGCTTGGATTTGTTATCTAAGTACACGCAAAATCCTCTCTGTTAGGACGGAATGTGTAGTTTTACACTGAAGAGCGACCTTCAACTGTTCCATACATCAAAACCATATCCGTCATTTCGACGTTCGTATAGTGCTCCATATTGCTTGGATTTGTTATCTAAGTACACGCAAAATCCTCTCTGTTAGGACGGAATGTGTAGTTTCACACTGAAGAGCAACCTTCAACTGTTCCATACATCAAAACCATATCCGTCATTTCGACGTTCGTATAGCGCTCCATATTGCTTGGATTTGTTATCTAAGTACACGCAAAATCCTCTCTGTTAGGACGGAATGTGTAGTTTTACACTGAAGAGCGACCTTCAACTGTTCCATACATCAAAACCATATCCGTCATTTCGACGTTCGTATAACGCTCCATATTGCTTGGATTTGTTATCTAAGTACACGCAAAATCCTCTCTGTTAGGACGGAATGTGTAGTTTTACACTGAAGAGCCACCTTCAACTGTTCCATACATCAAAACCATATCCGTCATTTCGACGTTCGTATAACGCTCCATATTGCTTGGATTTATTATCTAAGTACACGCAAAATCCTCTCTGTTAGGACGGAATGTGTAGTTTTACACTGAAGAGCAACCTTCAACTGTTCCATACATCAAAAGCATATCCGTCATTTCGACGTTCGTATAACGCTCCATATTGCTTGGATTTGTTATCTAAGTTCACGCAAAATCCTCTCTGTTAGGACGGAATGTGTAGTTTTACACTGAAGAGCCACCTTCAACTGTTCCATACATCAAAACCATATCCGTCATTTCGACGTTCGTATAACGCTCCATATTGCTTGGATTTATTATCTAAGTACACGCAAAATCCTCTCTGTTAGGACGGAATGTGTAGTTTTACACTGAAGAGCCACCTTCAACTGTTCCATACATCAAAACCATATCCGTCATTTCGACGTTCGTATAACGCTCCATATTGCTTGGATTTATTATCTAAGTACACGCAAAATCCTCTCTGTTAGGACGGAATGTGTAGTTTTACACTGAAGAGCAACCTTCAACTGTTCCATACATCAAAACCATATCCGTCATTTCGACGTTCGTATAGCGCTCCATATTGCTTGGATTTGTTATCTAAGTACACGCAAAATCCTCTCTGTTAGGACGGAATGTGTAGTTTTACACTGAAGAGCCACCTTCAACTGTTCCATACATCAAAACCATATCCGTCATTTCGACGTTCGTATAACGCTCCATATTGCTTGGATTTATTATCTAAGTACACGCAAAATCCTCTCTGTTAGGACGGAATTTGTAGTTTTACACTGAAGAGCCACCTTCAACTGTTCCATACATCAAAACCATATCCGTCATTTCGACGTTCGTATATCGCTCCATATTGCTTGGATTTGTTATCTAAGTACACGCAAAATCCTCTCTGTTAGGACGGAATGTGTAGTTTTACACTGAAGAGCAACCTTCAACTGTTCCATACATCAAAACCATATCCGTCATTTCGACGTTCGTATATCGCTCCATATTGCTTGGATTTGTTATCTAAGTACACGCAAAATCCTCTCTGTTAGGACGGAATGTGTAGTTTTACACTGAAGAGCAACCTTCAACTGTTCCATACATCAAAAGCATATCCGTCATTTCGACGTTCGTATATCGCTCCATATTGCTTGGATTTGTTATCTAAGTACACGCAAAATCCTCTCTGTTAGGACGGAATGTGTAGTTTTACACTGAAGAGCAACCTTCAGCTGTTCCATACATCAAAACCATATCCGTCATTTCGACGTTCGTATATCGCTCCATATTGCTTGGATTTGTTATCTAAGTACACGCAAAATCCTCTCTGTTAGGACGGAATGTGTAGCTTTACACTGAAGAGCAACCTTCAACTGTTCCATACATCAAAACCATATCCGTCATTTCGACGTTCGTATAGTGCTCCATATTGCTTGGATTTGTTATCTAAGTACACGCAAAATCCTCTCTGTTAGGACGGAATGTGTAGTTTTACACTGAAGAGCAACCTTCAACTGTTCCATACATCAAAACCATATCCGTCATTTCGACGTTCGTATAGCGCTCCATATTGCTTGCATTTGTTATCTAAGTACACACAAAATCCTCTCTGTTAGGACGGAATGTGTAGCTTTACACTGAAGAGCAACCTTCAACTGTTCCATACATCAAAAGCATATCCGTCATTTCGACGTTCGTATATCGCTCCATATTGCTTGGATTTATTATCTAAGTACACGCGAAATCCTCTCTGTTAGGACGGAATGTGTAGTTTTACACTGAAGAGCAACCTTCAGCTGTTCCATACATCAAAACCATATCCGTCATTTCGACGTTCGTATATCGCTCCATATTGCTTGGATTTGTTATCTAAGTACACGCAAAATCCTCTCTGTTAGGACGGAATGTGTAGTTTTACACTGAAGAGCAACCTTCAGCTGTTCCATACATCAAAACCATATCCGTCATTTCGACGTTCGTATAGCGCTCCATATTGCTTGGATTTGTTATCTAAGTACACGCAAAATCCTCTCTGTTAGGACGGAATGTGTAGTTTTACACTGAAGAGCGACCTTCAACTGTTCCATACATCAAAACCATATCCGTCATTTCGACGTTCGTATAACGCTCCATATTGCTTGGATTTGTTATCTAAGTACACGCAAAATCCTCTCTGTTAGGACGGAATGTGTAGTTTTACACTGAAGAGCGACCTTCAACTGTTCCATACATCAAAACCATATCCGTCATTTCGACGTTCGTATAGCGCTCCATATTGCTTGGATTTGTTATCTAAGTACACGCAAAATCCTCTCTGTTAGGACGGAATGTGTAGTTTTACACTGAAGAGCGACCTTCAACTGTTCCATACATCAAAACCATATCCGTCATTTCGACGTTCGTATAGTGCTCCATATTGCTTGGATTTGTTATCTAAGTACACGCAAAATCCTCTCTGTTAGGACGGAATGTGTAGTTTTACACTGAAGAGCAACCTTCAACTGTTCCATACATCAAAACCATATCCGTCATTTCGACGTTCGTATAGCGCTCCATATTGCTTGGATTTGTTATCTAAGTACACGCAAAATCCTCTCTGTTAGGACGGAATGTGTAGTTTTACACTGAAGAGCGACCTTCAACTGTTCCATACATCAAAACCATATCCGTCATTTCGACGTTCGTATAACGCTCCATATTGCTTGGATTTGTTATCTAAGTACACGCAAAATCCTCTCTGTTAGGACGGAATGTGTAGTTTTACACTGAAGAGCCACCTTCAACTGTTCCATACATCAAAACCATATCCGTCATTTCGACGTTCGTATAACGCTCCATATTGCTTGGATTTATTATCTAAGTACACGCAAAATCCTCTCTGTTAGGACGGAATGTGTAGTTTTACACTGAAGAGCAACCTTCAACTGTTCCATACATCAAAAGCATATCCGTCATTTCGACGTTCGTATAACGCTCCATATTGCTTGGATTTGTTAT
Source organism: Mantis religiosa (assembly GCA_030765055.1). NCBI lineage: Eukaryota > Metazoa > Arthropoda > Insecta > Mantodea > Mantidae > Mantis > Mantis religiosa. The sequence continues at coordinate 231,165,347 of CM060949.1, forward strand.
CTAAGTTCACGCAAAATCCTCTCTGTTAGGACGGAATGTGTAGTTTTACACTGAAGAGCCACCTTCAACTGTTCCATACATCAAAACCATATCCGTCATTTCGACGTTCGTATAACGCTCCATATTGCTTGGATTTATTATCTAAGTACACGCAAAATCCTCTCTGTTAGGACGGAATGTGTAGTTTTACACTGAAGAGCCACCTTCAACTGTTCCATACATCAAAACCATATCCGTCATTTCGACGTTCGTATAACGCTCCATATTGCTTGGATTTATTATCTAAGTACACGCAAAATCCTCTCTGTTAGGACGGAATGTGTAGTTTTACACTGAAGAGCAACCTTCAACTGTTCCATACATCAAAACCATATCCGTCATTTCGACGTTCGTATAGCGCTCCATATTGCTTGGATTTGTTATCTAAGTACACGCAAAATCCTCTCTGTTAGGACGGAATGTGTAGTTTTACACTGAAGAGCCACCTTCAAAAGTTCCATACATCAAAACCATATCCGTCATTTCGACGTTCGTATAACGCTCCATATTGCTTGGATTTATTATCTAAGTACACGCAAAATCCTCTCTGTTAGGACGGAATGTGTAGTTTTACACTGAAGAGCCACCTTCAACTGTTCCATACATCAAAACCATATCCGTCATTTCGACGTTCGTATAACGCTCCATATTGCTTGGATTTATTATCTAAGTACACGCAAAATCCTCTCTGTTAGGACGGAATGTGTAGTTTTACACTGAAGAGCAACCTTCAACTGTTCCATACATCAAAACCATATCCGTCATTTCGACGTTCGTATATCGCTCCATATTGCTTGGATTTGTTATCTAAGTACACGCAAAATCCTCTCTGTTAGGACGGAATGTGCAGTTTTACACTGAAGAGCAACCTTCAACTGTTCCATACATCAAAACCATATCCGTCATTTCGACGTTCGTATAGCGCTCCATATTGCTTGGATTTGTTATCTAAGTACACGCAAAATCCTCTCTGTTAGGACGGAATGTGTAGTTTTACACTGAAGAGCAACCTTCAACTGTTCCATACATCAAAAGCATATCCGTCATTTCGACGTTCGTATATCGCTCCATATTGCTTGGATTTGTTATCTAAGTACACGCAAAATCCTCTCTGTTAGGACGGAATGTGTAGTTTTACACTGAAGAGCAACCTTCAACTGTTCCATACATCAAAACCATATCCGTCATTTCGACGTTCGTATAGTGCTCCATATTGCTTGGATTTGTTATCTAAGTACACGCAAAATCCTCTCTGTTAGGACGGAATGTGTAGTTTTACACTGAAGAGCAACCTTCAGCTGTTCCATACATCAAAACCATATCCGTCATTTCGACGTTCGTATAGCGCTCCATATTGCTTGGATTTGTTATCTAAGTACACGCAAAATCCTCTCTGTTAGGACGGAATGTGTAGTTTTACACTGAAGAGCAACCTTCAACTGTTCCATACATCAAAAACATATCCGTCATTTCGACGTTCGTATATCGCTCCATATTGCTTGGATTTGTTATCTAAGTACACGCAAAATCCTCTCTGTTAGGACGGAATGTGTAGTTTTACACTGAAGAGCAACCTTCAACTGTTCCATACATCAAAACCATATCCGTCATTTCGACGTTCGTATAACGCTCCATATTGCTTGGATTTGTTATCTAAGTACACGCAAAATCCTCTCTGTTAGGACGGAATGTGTAGTTTTACACTGAAGAGTAACCTTCAACTGTTCCATACATCAAAACCATATCCGTCATTTCGACGTTCCTATAGCGCTCCATATTGCTTGGATTTGTTATCTAAGTACACGCAAAATCCTCTCTGTTAGGACGGAATGTGTAGTTTTACACTGAAGAGCAACCTTCAACTGTTCCATACATCAAAACCATATCCGTCATTTCGACGTTCCTATAGCGCTCCATATTGCTTGGATTTGTTATCTAAGTACACGCAAAATCCTCTCTGTTAGGACGGAATGTGTAGTTTTACACTGAAGAGCAACCTTCAACTGTTCCATACATCAAAACCATATCCGTCATTTCGACGTTCGTATATCGCTCCATATTGCTTGGATTTGTTATCTAAGTACACGCAAAATCCTCTCTGTTAGGACGGAATGTGTAGCTTTACACTGAAGAGCAACCTTCAACTGTTCCATACATCAAAAGCATATCCGTCATTTCGACGTTCGTATAGCGCCCCATATTGCTTGGATTTGTTATCTAAGTACACGCAAAATCCTCTCTGTTAGGACGGAATGTGTAGTTTTACACTGAAGAGCCACCTTCAACTGTTCCATACATCAAAACCATATCCGTCATTTCGACGTTCGTATAGCGCTCCATATTGCTTGGATTTGTTATCTAAGTACACGCAAAATCCTCTCTGTTAGGACGGAATGTGTAGTTTTACACTGAAGAGCAACCTTCAACTGTTCCATACATCAAAACCATATCCGTCATTTCGACGTTCGTATAGCGCTCCATATTGCTTGGATTTGTTATCTAAGTACACGCAAAATCCTCTCTGTTAGGACGGAATGTGTAGTTTTACACTGAAGAGCAACCTTCAGCTGTTCCATACATCAAAACCATATCCGTCATTTCGACGTTCGTATAGCGCTCCATATTGCTTGGATTTGTTATCTAAGTACACGCAAAATCCTCTCTGTTAGGACGGAATGTGTAGTTTTACACTGAAGAGCCACCTTCAACTGTTCCATACATCAAAACCATATCCGTCATTTCGACGTTCGTATAGCGCTCCATATTGCTTGGATTTGTTATCTAAGTACACGCAAAATCCTCTCTGTTAGGACGGAATGTGTAGTTTTACACTGAAGAGCAACCTTCAACTGTTCCATACATCAAAACCATATCCGTCATTTCGACGTTCGTATAGTGCTCCATATTGCTTGGATTTGTTATCTAAGTACACGCAAAATCCTCTCTGTTAGGACGGAATGTGTAGTTTTACACTGAAGAGCAACCTTCAGCTGTTCCATACATCAAAACCATATCCGTCATTTCGACGTTCGTATAGCGCTCCATATTGCTTGGATTTGTTATCTAAGTACACGCAAAATCCTCTCTGTTAGGACGGAATGTGTAGTTTTACACTGAAGAGCAACCTTCAACTGTTCCATACATCAAAACCATATCCGTCATTTCGACGTTCGTATATCGCTCCATATTGCTTGGATTTGTTATCTAAGTACACGCAAAATCCTCTCTGTTAGGACGGAATGTGTAGTTTTACACTGAAGAGCAACCTTCAACTGTTCCATACATCAAAACCATATCCGTCATTTCGACGTTCGTATAACGCTCCATATTGCTTGGATTTGTTATCTAAGTACACGCAAAATCCTCTCTGTTAGGACGGAATGTGTAGTTTTACACTGAAGAGTAACCTTCAACTGTTCCATACATCAAAACCATATCCGTCATTTCGACGTTCCTATAGCGCTCCATATTGCTTGGATTTGTTATCTAAGTACACGCAAAATCCTCTCTGTTAGGACGGAATGTGTAGTTTTACACTGAAGAGCAACCTTCAACTGTTCCATACATCAAAACCATATCCGTCATTTCGACGTTCCTATAGCGCTCCATATTGCTTGGATTTGTTATCTAAGTACACGCAAAATCCTCTCTGTTAGGACGGAATGTGTAGTTTTACACTGAAGAGCAACCTTCAACTGTTCCATACATCAAAACCATATCCGTCATTTCGACGTTCGTATATCGCTCCATATTGCTTGGATTTGTTATCTAAGTACACGCAAAATCCTCTCTGTTAGGACGGAATGTGTAGCTTTACACTGAAGAGCAACCTTCAACTGTTCCATACATCAAAAGCATATCCGTCATTTCGACGTTCGTATAGCGCCCCATATTGCTTGGATTTGTTATCTAAGTACACGCAAAATCCTCTCTGTTAGGACGGAATGTGTAGTTTTACACTGAAGAGCCACCTTCAACTGTTCCATACATCAAAACCATATCCGTCATTTCGACGTTCGTATAGCGCTCCATATTGCTTGGATTTGTTATCTAAGTACACGCAAAATCCTCTCTGTTAGGACGGAATGTGTAGTTTTACACTGAAGAGCAACCTTCAACTGTTCCATACATCAAAACCATATCCGTCATTTCGACGTTCGTATATCGCTCCATATTGCTTGGATTTGTTATCTAAGTACACGCAAAATCCTCTCTGTTAGGACGGAATGTGTAGCTTTACACTGAAGAGCAACCTTCAACTGTTCCATACATCAAAACCATATCCGTCATTTCGACGTTCGTATATCGCTCCATATTGCTTGGATTTGTTATCTAAGTACACGCAAAATCCTCTCTGTTAGGACGGAATGTGTAGTTTTACACTGAAGAGCAACCTTCAACTGTTCCATACATCAAAACCATATCCGTCATTTCGACGTTCGTATAACGCTCCATATTGCTTGGATTTGTTATCTAAGTACACGCAAAATCCTCTCTGTTAGGACGGAATGTGTAGTTTTACACTGAAGAGCAACCTTCAACTGTTCCATACATCAAAACCATATCCGTCATTTCGACGTTCGTATATCGCTCCATATTGCTTGGATTTGTTATCTAAGTACACGCAAAATCCTCTCTGTTAGGACGGAATGTGTAGCTTTACACTGAAGAGCAACCTTCAACTGTTCCATACATCAAAAGCATATCCGTCATTTCGACGTTCGTATAGCGCCCCATATTGCTTGGATTTGTTATCTAAGTACACGCAAAATCCTCTCTGTTAGGACGGAATGTGTAGTTTTACACTGAAGAGCCACCTTCAACTGTTCCATACATCAAAACCATATCCGTCATTTCGACGTTCGTATAGCGCTCCATATTGCTTGGATTTGTTATCTAAGTACACGCAAAATCCTCTCTGTTAGGACGGAATGTGTAGTTTTACACTGAAGAGCAACCTTCAACTGTTCCATACATCAAAACCATATCCGTCATTTCGACGTTCCTCTAGCGCTCCATATTGCTTGGATTTGTTATCTAAGTACACGCAAAATCCTCTCTGTTAGGACGGAATGTGTAGCTTTACACTGAAGAGCAACCTTCAACTGTTCCATACATCAAAAGCATATCCGTCATTTCGACGTTCGTATAGCGCTCCATATTGCTTGGATTTGTTATCTAAGTACACGCAAAATCCTCTCTGTTAGGACGGAATGTGTAGTTTTACACTGAAGAGCAACCTTCAGCTGTTCCATACATCAAAACCATATCCGTCATTTCGACGTTCGTATAGTGCTCCATATTGCTTGGATTTGTTATCTAAGTACACGCAAAATCCTCTCTGTTAGGACGGAATGTGTAGTTTTACACTGAAGAGCAACCTTCAACTGTTCCATACATCAAAAGCATATCCGTCATTTCGACGTTCGTATAGCGCTCCATATTGCTTGGATTTGTTATCTAAGTACACGCAAAATCCTCTCTGTTAGGACGGAATGTGTAGTTTTACACTGAAGAGCAACCTTCAGCTGTTCCATACATCAAAACCATATCCGTCATTTCGACGTTCGTATAGTGCTCCATATTGCTTGTATTTGTTATCTAAGTACACGCAAAATCCTCTCTGTTAGGACGGAATGTGTAGTTTTACACTGAAGAGCAACCTTCAACTGTTCCATACATCAAAAGCATATCCGTCATTTCGACGTTCGTATAGTGCTCCATATTGCTTGGATTTGTTATCTAAGTACACGCAAAATCCTCTCTGTTAGGACGGAATGTGTAGTTTTACACTGAAGAGCAACCTTCAGCTGTTCCATACATCAAAACCATATCCGTCATTTCGACGTTCGTATAGCGCTCCATATTGCTTGGATTTGTTATCTAAGTACACGCAAAATCCTCTCTGTTAGGACGGAATGTGTAGTTTTACAATGAAGAGCAACCTTCAACTGTTCCATACATCAAAAGCATATCCGTCATTTCGACGTTCGTATAGTGCTCCATATTGCTTGGATTTGTTATCTAAGTACACGCAAAATCCTCTCTGTTAGGACGGAATGTGTAGTTTTACACTGAAGAGCAACCTTCAGCTGTTCCATACATCAAAACCATATCCGTCATTTCGACGTTCGTATAGTGCTCCATATTGCTTGGATTTGTTATCTAAGTACACGCAAAATCCTCTCTGTTAGGACGGAATGTGTAGTTTTACACTGAAGAGCAACCTTCAGCTGTTCCATACATCAAAACCATATCCGTCATTTCGACGTTCGTATAACGCTCCATATTGCTTGGATTTGTTATCTAAGTACACGCAAAATCCTCTCTGTTAGAACGGAATGTGTAGTTTTACACTGAAGAGCAACCTTTAGCTGTTCCATACATCAAAACCATATCCGTCATTTCGACGTTCGTATAGCGCTCCATATTACTTGTATTTGTTATCTAAGTACACGCAAAATCCTCTCTGTTAGGACGGAATGTGTAGTTTTACACTGAAGAGCAACCTTCAACTGTTCCATACATCAAAACCATATCCGTCATTTCGACGTTCGTATAACGCTCCATATTGCTTGGATTTGTTATCTAAGTACACGCAAAATCCTCTCTGTTAGGACGGAATGTGTAGTTTTACACTGAAGAGCAACCTTCAACTGTTCCATTCATCAAAACCATATCCGTCATTTCGACGTTCCTACAGCGCTCCATATTGCTTGGATTTGTTATCTAAGTACACGCAAAGTCCTCTCTGTTAGGACGGAATGTGTAGTTTTACACTGAAGAGCAACCTTCAGCTGTGCCATCCATCAAAACCATATCCGTCATTTCGACGTTCGTATAACGCTCCATATTGCTTGGATTTGTTATCTAAGTACACGCAAAATCCTCTCTGTTAGGACGGAATGTGTAGTTTTACACTGAAGAGGAACCTTCAACTGTTCCATACATCAAAACCATATCCGTCATTTCGACGTTCGTATATCGCTCCATATTGCTTGGATTTGTTATCTAAGTACACGCAAAATCCTCTCTGTTAGGACGGAATGTGTAGTTTTACACTGAAGAGCAACCTTCAGCTGTTCCATACATCAAAACCATATCCGTCATTTCGACGTTCCTATAGCGCTCCATATTGCTTGTATTTGTTATCTAAGTACACGCAAAATCCTCTCTGTTAGGACGGAATTTGTAGTTTTACACTGAAGAACAACCTTCAACTGTTCCTTACATCAAAACCATATCCGTCATTTCCACGTTCGTATAACGCTCCATATTGCTTGGATTTGTTATCTAAGTACACGCAAAATCCTCTCTGTTAGGACGGAATGTGTAGTTTTACACTGAAGAGCAACCTTCAGCTGTTCCATACATCAAAAGCATATCCGTCATTTCGACGTTCGTATATCGCTCCATATTGCTTGGATTTGTTATCTAAGTACACGCAAAATCCTCTCTGTTAGGACGGAATGTGTAGTTTTACACTGAAGAGCAACCTTCAACTGTTCCATACATCAAAACCATATCCGTCATTTCGACGTTCGTATAGCGCTCCATATTGCTTGGATTTGTTATCTAAGTACACGCAAAATCCTCTCTGTTAGGACGGAATGTGTAGTTTTACACTGAAGAGCAACCTTCAACTGTTCCATACATCAAAACCATATCCGTCATTTCGACGTTCGTATAGCGCTCCATATTGCTTGGATTTGTTATCTAAGTACACGCAAAATCCTCTCTGTTAGGACGGAATGTGTAGTTTTACACTGAAGAGCAACCTTCAGCTGTTCCATACATCAAAACCATATTCGTCATTTCAACGTTCGTATAACGCTCCATATTGCTTGGATTTGTTATCTAAGTACACGCAAAATCCTCTCTGTTAGGACGGAATGTGTAGCTTTACACTGAAGAGCGACCTTCAACTGTTCCATACATCAAAACCATATCCGTCATTTCGACGTTCGTATAGCGCTCCATATTGCTTGGATTTGTTATCTAAGTACACGCAAAATCCTCTCTGTTAGGACGGAATGTGTAGTTTTACACTGAAGAGCAACCTTCAACTGTTCCATACATCAAAACCATATCCGTCATTTTGACGTTCGTATAGCGCTCCATATTGCTTGGATTTGTTATCTAAGTACACGCAAAATCCTCTCTGTTAGGACGGCATGTGTAGTTTTACACTGAAGAGCAACCTTCAGCTGTTCCATACATCAAAACCATATCCGTCATTTTGACGTTCGTATAGCGCTCCATATTGCTTGGATTTGTTATCTAAGTACACGCAAAATCCTCTCTGTTAGGACGGAATGTGTAGTTTTACACTGAAGAGCAACCTTCAACTGTTCCATACATCAAAACCATAACCGTCACATCGACGTTCGTATAGCGCTCCATATTGCTTGGATTTGTTATCTAAGTACACGCAAAATCCTCTCTGTTAGGACGGAATGTGTAGTTTTACACTGAAGAGCCACCTTCAACTGTTCCATACATCAAAACCATATCCGTCATTTCGACGTTCGTATAACGCTCCATATTGCTTGGATTTATTATCTAAGTACACGCAAAATCCTCTCTGTTAGGACGGAATGTGTAGTTTTACACTGAAGAGCAACCTTCAACTGTTCCATACATCAAAACCATATCCGTCATTTCGACGTTCGTATATCGCTCCATATTGCTTGGATTTGTTATCTAAGTACACGCAAAATCCTCTCTGTCAGGACGGAATGTGTAGTTTTACACTGAAGAGCAACCTTCAACTGTTCCATACATCAAAACCATATCCGTCATTTCGACGTTCGTATAGCGCTCCATATTGCTTGGATTTGTTATCTAAGTACACGCAAAATCCTCTCTGTTAGGACGGAATGTGTAGTTTTACACTGAAGAGCAACCTTCAACTGTTCCATACATCAAAAGCATATCCGTCATTTCGACGTTCGTATATCGCTCCATATTGCTTGGATTTGTTATCTAAGTACACGCAAAATCCTCTCTGTTAGGACGGAATGTGTAGTTTTACACTGAAGAGCAACCTTCAACTGTTCCATACATCAAAACCATATCCGTCATTTCGACGTTCGTATAGCGCTCCATATTGCTTGGATTTGTTATCTAAGTACACGCAAAATCCTCTCTGTTAGGACGGAATGTGTAGTTTTACACTGAAGAGTAACCTTCAACTGTTCCATACATCAAAACCATATCCGTCATTTCGACGTTCCTATAGCGCTCCATATTGCTTGGATTTGTTATCTAAGTACACGCAAAATCCTCTCTGTTAGGACGGAATGTGTAGTTTTACACTGAAGAGCAACCTTCAACTGTTCCATACATCAAAACCATATCCGTCATTTCGACGTTCCTATAGCGCTCCATATTGCTTGGATTTGTTATCTAAGTACACGCAAAATCCTCTCTGTTAGGACGGAATGTGTAGTTTTACACTGAAGAGCAACCTTCAACTGTTCCATACATCAAAACCATATCCGTCATTTCGACGTTCGTATATCGCTCCATATTGCTTGGATTTGTTATCTAAGTACACGCAAAATCCTCTCTGTTAGGACGGAATGTGTAGCTTTACACTGAAGAGCAACCTTCAACTGTTCCATACATCAAAAGCATATCCGTCATTTCGACGTTCGTATAGCGCCCCATATTGCTTGGATTTGTTATCTAAGTACACGCAAAATCCTCTCTGTTAGGACGGAATGTGTAGTTTTACACTGAAGAGCCACCTTCAACTGTTCCATACATCAAAACCATATCCGTCATTTCGACGTTCGTATAGCGCTCCATATTGCTTGGATTTGTTATCTAAGTACACGCAAAATCCTCTCTGTTAGGACGGAATGTGTAGTTTTACACTGAAGAGCAACCTTCAACTGTTCCATACATCAAAATCATATCCGTCATTTCGACGTTCGTATATCGCTCCATATTGCTTGGATTTGTTATCTAAGTACACGCAAAATCCTCTCTGTTAGGACGGAATGTGTAGCTTTACACTGAAGAGCAACCTTCAACTGTTCCATACATTAAAACCATATCCGTCATTTCGACGTTCGTATATCGCTCCATATTGCTTGGATTTGTTATCTAAGTACACGCAAAATCCTCTCTGTTAGGACGGAATGTGTAGTTTTACACTGAAGAGCAACCTTCAACTGTTCCATACATCAAAACCATATCCGTCATTTCGACGTTCGTATATCGCTCCATATTGCTTGGATTTGTTATCTAAGTACACGCAAAATCCTCTCTGTTAGGACGGAATGTGTAGCTTTACACTGAAGAGCAACCTTCAACTGTTCCATACATCAAAAGCATATCCGTCATTTCGACGTTCGTATAGCGCCCCATATTGCTTGGATTTGTTATCTAAGTACACGCAAAATCCTCTCTGTTAGGACGGAATGTGTAGTTTTACACTGAAGAGCCACCTTCAACTGTTCCATACATCAAAACCATATCCGTCATTTCGACGTTCGTATAGCGCTCCATATTGCTTGGATTTGTTATCTAAGTACACGCAAAATCCTCTCTGTTAGGACGGAATGTGTAGTTTTACACTGAAGAGCAACCTTCAACTGTTCCATACATCAAAACCATATCCGTCATTTCGACGTTCCTATAGCGCTCCATATTGCTTGGATTTGTTATCTAAGTACACGCAAAATCCTCTCTGTTAGGACGGAATGTGTAGCTTTACACTGAAGAGCAACCTTCAACTGTTCCATACATCAAAAGCATATCCGTCATTTCGACGTTCGTATAGCGCTCCATATTGCTTGGATTTGTTATCTAAGTACACGCAAAATCCTCTCTGTTAGGACGGAATGTGTAGTTTTACACTGAAGAGCAACCTTCAGCTGTTCCATACATCAAAACCATATCCGTCATTTCGACGTTCGTATAGTGCTCCATATTGCTTGGATTTGTTATCTAAGTACACGCAAAATCCTCTCTGTTAGGACGGAATGTGTAGTTTTACACTGAAGAGCAACCTTCAACTGTTCCATACATCAAAAGCATATCCGTCATTTCGACGTTCGTATAGCGCTCCATATTGCTTGGATTTGTTATCTAAGTACACGCAAAATCCTCTCTGTTAGGACGGAATGTGTAGTTTTACACTGAAGAGCAACCTTCAGCTGTTCCATACATCAAAACCATATCCGTCATTTCGACGTTCGTATAGTGCTCCATATTGCTTGTATTTGTTATCTAAGTACACGCAAAATCCTCTTTGTTAGGACGGAATGTGTAGTTTTACACTGAAGAGCAACCTTCAACTGTTCCATACATCAAAAGCATATCCGTCATTTCGACGTTCGTATAGTGCTCCATATTGCTTGGATTTGTTATCTAAGTACACGCAAAATCCTCTCTGTTAGGACGGAATGTGTAGTTTTACACTGAAGAGCAACCTTCAGCTGTTCCATACATCAAAAGCATATCCGTCATTTCGACGTTCCTATAGCGCTCCATATTGCTTGGATTTGTTATCTAAGTACACGCAAAATCCTCTCTGTTAGGACGGAATGTGTAGTTTTACACTGAAGAGCAACCTTCAACTGTTCCATACATCAAAAGCATATCCGTCATTTCGACGTTCGTATAGTGCTCCATATTGCTTGGATTTGTTATCTAAGTACACGCAAAATCCTCTCTGTTAGGACGGAATGTGTAGTTTTACACTTAAGAGCAACCTTCAGCTGTTCCATACATCAAAACCATATCCGTCATTTCGACGTTCGTATAGTGCTCCATATTGCTTGGATTTGTTATCTAAGTACACGCAAAATCCTCTCTGTTAGGACGGAATGTGTAGTTTTACACTGAAGAGCAACCTTCAGCTGTTCCATACATCAAAACCATATCCGTCATTTCGACGTTCGTATAACGCTCCATATTGCTTGGATTTGTTATCTAAGTACACGCAAAATCCTCTCTGTTAGAACGGAATGTGTAGTTTTACACTGAAGAGCAACCTTTAGCTGTTCCATACATCAAAACCATATCCGTCATTTCGACGTTCGTATAGCGCTCCATATTACTTGTATTTGTTATCTAAGTACACGCAAAATCCTCTCTGTTGGGACGGAATGTGTAGTTTTACACTGAAGAGCAACCTTCAACTGTTCCATACATCAAAACCATATCCGTCATTTCGACGTTCGTATAACGCTCCATATTGCTTGGATTTGTTATCTAAGTACACGCAAAATCCTCTCTGTTAGGACGGAATGTGTAGTTTTACACTGAAGAGCAACCTTCAACTGTTCCATTCATCAAAACCATATCCGTCATTTCGACGTTCCTACAGCGCTCCATATTGCTTGGATTTGTTATCTAAGTACACGCAAAGTCCTCTCTGTTAGGACGGAATGTGTAGTTTTACACTGAAGAGCAACCTTCAGCTGTTCCATCCATCAAAACCATATCCGTCATTTCGACGTTCGTATAACGCTCCATATTGCTTGGATTTGTTATCTAAGTACACGCAAAATCCTCTCTGTTAGGACGGAATGTGTAGTTTTACACTGAAGAGGAACCTTCAACTGTTCCATACATCAAAACCATATCCGTCATTTCGACGTTCGTATATCGCTCCATATTGCTTGGATTTGTAATCTAAGTACACGCAAAATCCTCTCTGTTAGGACGGAATGTGTAGTTTTACACTGAAGAGCAACCTTCAGCTGTTCCATACATCAAAACCATATCCGTCATTTCGACGTTCCTATAGCGCTCCATATTGCTTGTATTTGTTATCTAAGTACACGCAAAATCCTCTCTGTTAGGACGGAATGTGTAGTTTTACACTGAAGAACAACCTTCAACTGTTCCTTACATCAAAACCATATCCGTCATTTCGACGTTCGTATAACGCTCCATATTGCTTGGATTTGTTATCTAAGTACACGCAAAATCCTCTCTGTTAGGACGGAATGTGTAGTTTTACACTGAAGAGCAACCTTCAGCTGTTCCATACATCAAAAGCATATCCGTCATTTCGACGTTCGTATATCGCTCCATATTGCTTGGATTTGTTATCTAAGTACACGCAAAATCCTCTCTGTTAGGACGGAATGTGTAGTTTTACACTGAAGAGCAACCTTCAACTGTTCCATACATCAAAACCATATCCGTCATTTCGACGTTCGTATAGCGCTCCATATTGCTTGGATTTGTTATCTAAGTACACGCAAAATCCTCTCTGTTAGGACGGAATGTGTAGTTTTACACTGAAGAGCAACCTTCAACTGTTCCATACATCAAAACCATATCCGTCATTTTGACGTTCGTATAGCGCTCCATATTGCTTGGATTTGTTATCTAAGTACACGCAAAATCCTCTCTGTTAGGACGGCATGTGTAGTTTTACACTGAAGAGCAACCTTCAGCTGTTCCATACATCAAAACCATATCCGTCATTTTGACGTTCGTATAGCGCTCCATATTGCTTGGATTTGTTATCTAAGTACACGCAAAATCCTCTCTGTTAGGACGGAATGTGTAGTTTTACACTGAAGAGCAACCTTCAACTGTTCCATACATCAAAACCATAACCGTCACATCGACGTTCGTATAGCGCTCCATATTGCTTGGATTTGTTATCTAAGTACACGCAAAATCCTCTCTGTTAGGACGGAATGTGTAGTTTTACACTGAAGAGCCACCTTCAACTGTTCCATACATCAAAACCATATCCGTCATTTCGACGTTCGTATAACGCTCCATATTGCTTGGATTTATCATCTAAGTACACGCAAAATCCTCTCTGTTAGGACGGAATGTGTAGTTTTACACTGAAGAGCAACCTTCAACTGTTCCATACATCAAAACCATATCCGTCATTTCGACGTTCGTATATCGCTCCATATTGCTTGGATTTGTTATCTAAGTACACGCAAAATCCTCTCTGTTAGGACGGAATGTGTAGTTTTACACTGAAGAGCAACCTTCAACTGTTCCATACATCAAAACCATATCCGTCATTTCGACGTTCGTATAGCGCTCCATATTGCTTGGATTTGTTATCTAAGTACACGCAAAATCCTCTCTGTTAGGACGGAATGTGTAGTTTTACACTGAAGAGCAACCTTCAACTGTTCCATACATCAAAAGCATATCCGTCATTTCGACGTTCGTATATCGCTCCATATTGCTTGGATTTGTTATCTAAGTACACGCAAAATCCTCTCTGTTAGGACGGAATGTGTAGTTTTACACTGAAGAGCAACCTTCAACTGTTCCATACATCAAAACCATATCCGTCATTTCGACGTTCGTATAGTGCTCCATATTGCTTGGATTTGTTATCTAAGTACACGCAAAATCCTCTCTGTTAGGACGGAATGTGTAGTTTTACACTGAAGAGCAACCTTCAGCTGTTCCATACATCAAAACCATATCCGTCATTTCGACGTTCGTATAGCGCTCCATATTGCTTGGATTTGTTATCTAAGTACACGCAAAATCCTCTCTGTTAGGACGGAATGTGTAGTTTTACACTGAAGAGCAACCTTCAACTGTTCCATACATCAAAACCATATCCGTCATTTCGACGTTCGTATATCGCTCCATATTGCTTGGATTTGTTATCTAAGTACACGCAAAATCCTCTCTGTTAGGACGGAATGTGTAGTTTTACACTGAAGAGCAACCTTCAACTGTTCCATACATCAAAACCATATCCGTCATTTCGACGTTCGTATAACGCTCCATATTGCTTGGATTTGTTATCTAAGTACACGCAAAATCCTCTCTGTTAGGACGGAATGTGTAGCTTTACACTGAAGAGCAACCTTCAACTGTCCCATACATCAAAGCATATCCGTCATTTCGACGTTCGTATAGTGCTCCATATTGCTTGGATTTGTTATCTAAGTACACGCAAAATCCTCTCTGTTAGGACGGAATGTGTAGTTTTACACTGAAGAGCAACCTTCAACTGTTCCATACATCAAAACCATATCCGTCATTTCGACGTTCGTATAGCGCTCCATATTGCTTGGATTTGTTATCTAAGTACACGCAAAATCCTCTCTGTTAGGACGGAATGTGTAGTTTTACACTGAAGAGTAACCTTCAACTGTTCCATACATCAAAACCATATCCGTCATTTCGACGTTCCTATAGCGCTCCATATTGCTTGGATTTGTTATCTAAGTACACGCAAAATCCTCTCTGTTAGGACGGAATGTGTAGTTTTACACTGAAGAGCAACCTTCAACTGTTCCATACATCAAAACCATATCCGTCATTTCGACGTTCCTATAGCGCTCCATATTGCTTGGATTTGTTATCTAAGTACACGCAAAATCCTCTCTGTTAGGACGGAATGTGTAGTTTTACACTGAAGAGCAACCTTCAACTGTTCCATACATCAAAACCATATCCGTCATTTCGACGTTCGTATATCGCTCCATATTGCTTGGATTTGTTATCTAAGTACACGCAAAATCCTCTCTGTTAGGACGGAATGTGTAGCTTTACACTGAAGAGCAACCTTCAACTGTTCCATACATCAAAAGCATATCCGTCATTTCGACGTTCGTATAGCGCCCCATATTGCTTGGATTTGTTATCTAAGTACACGCAAAATCCTCTCTGTTAGGACGGAATGTGTAGTTTTACACTGAAGAGCCACCTTCAACTGTTCCATACATCAAAACCATATCCGTCATTTCGACGTTCGTATATCGCTCCATATTGCTTGGATTTGTTATCTAAGTACACGCAAAATCCTCTCTGTTAGGACGGAATGTGTAGTTTTACACTGAAGAGCAACCTTCAACTGTTCCATACATCAAAACCATATCCGTCATTTCGACGTTCGTATATCGCTCCATATTGCTTGGATTTGTTATCTAAGTACACGCAAAATCCTCTCTGTTAGGACGGAATGTGTAGTTTTACACTGAAGAGCAACCTTCAGCTGTTCCATACATCAAAACCATATCCGTCGTTTGGACGTTCGTATAGCGCTCCATATTGCTTGGATTTGTTATCTAAGTACACGCAAAATCCTCTCTGTTAGGACGGAATGTGTAGTTTTACACTGAAGAGCAACCTTCAGCTGTTCCATACATCAAAACCATATCCGTCGTTTGGACGTTCGTATAGCGCTCCATATTGCTTGGATTTGTTATCTAAGTACACGCAAAATCCTCTCTGTTAGGGCGGAATGTGTAGTTTTACACTGAAGAGCAACCTTCAGCTGTTCCATACATCAAAACCATATCCGTCATTTCGACGTTCGTATAGCGCTCCATATTGCTTGGATTTGTTATCTAAGTACACGCAAAATCCTCTCTGTTAGGACGGAATGTGTAGTTTTACACTGAAGAGCTACCTTCAACTGTCCGAGTTATTAGTCGACTGTTTCACAAGTAACTGTCCTTTGTCTCATTACCTGAAAGGTAGGTTAGGGTCACTGATAAAGAGCAAGGAGTAATGTTTTTGTTTTCGTGGTCGGTCCGTCCCAATAACAACTTTTGAGGTTCCGACATCAGTATTTGCTGCGCTGCCTAATCACAAAATAATGTAATATTTAAAGCTGCATAAACTTAGGTCTAACAGAACTACGAAGCTATGACACCGAAATTCGGACTAGTTAAGTTATAAACTACGCAACGTCTATAATCGTTTGATGTTTTAAAATAACCTTTACATAGGAAATTGTACACAAACGTGTAAACATAAGGAAAATAAAAGCAGAACGTTGTAAACAAAAGCGAAATAACAGCAAATGGTACAGTAAAGTATGAGCAAACTGAACAACATAACAAAGTAGGAATTTAAAGGAAAAAGAAACGTTTAAAAAGTATAACCACTGGAAATATGAAGTAAATTAAAAGTAAACATTCCATAAATGAAAATAAAAGAACTTTCTCAACTGAAAAATGGAACATTATAGGAGATATCTCATTGAAAATGTAAACGAAACCGAATACTTTCTTTATCCGCACAGCGGACGTGTCAGTGTAGTTGCCTATGGGTCAGGGCGTTTCGGTCGCATCTTTCATTGACTGCAGTACAAGTCGTTGCTATAACATTTTCTTATAGCTAGAATCGATACATATCTAATTTTAGCTAATCAGAAAAGTCAAAGTATATTCCCCACGTGGCGTGAAAGTCATGATTGAACCTTGTTTTCTTATACTCCTGTGAACACTTTAGTTACGCTGTCAGAATAATTTATAAAGTGTACTACATAGTGCATGTAATTTGTATTGAGCTTATATTGTACAAAACCGAGTAGAGGTTTGTTTTCTTCAGAGGGTAACAGATATTTAACATTTTTGTAAATAAAGAAACATTATACAAGGGCTGATCAACAAAGATTCAGACTGATTTGCTTTCACAGATGTTTATTACTCCAATTCAATGTTTACGTGATCTTTTTTAAAGTAGTCTCCTCCTACCTCAATGTACATTTTATAGCGTCTCTGCAAGTCTTTGAACACGTGCTGCAGACCATTCTTTGTCAGGTCCTTGAAAATTGACTCACTTTTCTTGAGCACTGCTTCAGAGTTCTCAAATCGAAAACCACTAAGCTTTGCCGAAGCCTGACCGGAGAAACCCGAATGCCCACGGTTTACGGGAACACACTGCCTCCTCCAGTCCAACCCAATCCGAAAACTCCCATTCAGGGAGGGGCTCGAATTGTCGGCCCGAGATTGGAACAGGATGATGATGATTTTTTAGGGTATCCTCGGCAATGTTAGTTTTTTCGGTTCGAATGGACACCTTGAGAACATCAATTGTCCATGGTCTATTCTTGTACACTTTATTTTTTAGATACCCCCACAAGAAGAAATTTGGTGAGGTTAGGGCAAGGTGATCTGGGGGCTACAGCACTTTTGAGGTTATTCGATTATCAAAGAAACTGGTTACAAGTTCCATGGTGTCATTAGATGTAGGGCACATTGCTGGGAATGAAAAACTTAAGAGAATATGGTGAGACAGTACAAACATGTATAGATGCTGGTGGAGGACACTTCCAACATTTTCTCTGAGTTGTAAATAGTGTAATGTAATCTCCCAATTGTATATTATATTCTCCCAAAGTTGTAGGTGTGTTTTATTATTGGTTCAATTGTTATGTCCTACTGAGATGGTTTTTATTTATATGGATAACACTATAGTTACAACAACAATAGGCGTATTCAGTGCCTCTAAGTGATATTCAAATATTTTAGCAACCATTCGTCTATGTGATAGCATAAACATTTCCTGATATATGGAGGTCCAGGAGAAAAAAACGAATAACGACCCTTTCCTTTTGAGTGAGTTTTACACATTTGTTGCAAACTCAAAGGAATAACACGGAATATGTTAAAAACTTTTAAATAGAAAAAGTAAAGGTCTATATTGACAGCTTTAACAACACGTACATTTAGTGTCGTGAAATGCTTTCTATTATTGTTACTATGTTTTGAACTACTAACACTGTTATGCAAGTGATCAAAAATGAAGAAGACTTTAGAGTCTATTCCCAGAAAATTTAATAGTCTGCACAAGAGATTGTGTGTAGCATTGTTGATAAAATATACAGTCTGGCAAGGAAAATGCCTACTATTATCCCTTTGCGACATACATGTTTCTCTTTTCTAACACCGTCATCTTTAAAAATATAATTATCACATTATACTATAATAACTCTATATTCTTGGTTGAGAGAGTGCTCATATTACTTTTATTTTCACTTACACTGCTATATATAATTACTTCAATGGCCGCTGATTAATTCCAAAACCAAATCGTTGGTGAAATGCTAGTTATCAACATCATTATCGTTAATTTAACGTTCTCCAACGTTAAGTCCATCAGACGGTGAATCAAATACGTGCGCTCAGAGCAGCAACTAGGGAAGTAGCTTTAGTAGAATTAGGAAACACAAGAAGAAATTGGAATAATACAGGAAATAATAATAATAAAATTTCCTTATATGTGTTTGGCCAAAATAAGAAGGAGAAATTATGAAATTATGCATGAGACAACCAAAAAGAGAGTTGGTGGTTAGAGTTAAGAGGAATTATGAAAAAAAAAACTAGAAATGGCAGATATATGGAGATTAGAGGAAAGGAATACAAGTGATGTGGGTAAATTTTTAAAATGCAGAATAGAAGATATAGAAAGACAGGAAATGTGGGGAAGTCCAGAAAGTATGAAATCATTACAATTTTACAAGCAAACAAAAAAATTGGGGACAAGAAGCATATGTAGATTACTGCAACAGGCAAGAGAGAGAAGGGTTAGCTTGGATGAGAACAGCAACAATATTCCTAAGAGGGATAAGAGGTAGGGAAAAGGGAATTTCTGAATTGCGTGGGGGGCAAGAAAGTATAGAACACTATCTAACAGAATGCGAGGAGGTTGCAATATGGAGAAAAAAAGGTTTGGGAGGAAAAATGGGAGAAAATAGAGAACAAGATAGTAGATATAAAAATGTTAACAGGAAAGGAGGAAAAGAAGGCAAGAAGTTACGGTGAGTTCATGCAGAAAGTAAAAGAAAAATGGGCTAGAAATGTAAAGATTATAGGAAAGATGAGGAGGGAAGAAAGGCGCTAATTAAGTAAACATGAGGCATGGAGGTTAAGAGGTACCTGGCGGAGCAGAAGACCAGGGTGTTATGTAAGACAATGTAGCAACAAGGTAAACACAAATAAATGTAAAGAATATAAGAAAGGAAGATGAGATAGAAGAAACGGATTAATTAAGTAACAAGGAGATATGGAGGTTAAGAGCTACCTGACAGAGCAGAAATCCAGGATGTAATATAAGACAAGGTAGCACCAAGGTAAACACAAATAAATGTAAAGAACATAAGAAAAAAAGATGAGGGGGAAGAAAGGGATTAATTAAGTAACAAGGAGACATGGAGGTTAAGAGCTATCTGACAGGGCATAAGACCAAGGTGCCATGTAAGTCAAGGTAGCAACAAGGTAAACACAAATAAATGTAAAGAATATAAGAAAGGAAGATGAGGGGGGAAGAAAGGGGCTAATTAAGTAGCAAGGAGACATGGCGGTTAAGAGCTACCTGACAGAGCAGAAGACCAGTGTGTCAAGTAAGCCAAGGTAGCAACAAGGTAAACACAAATAAATGTAAAGAATATAAGAAAGGAAGATGAGGGGGGAAGAAAGGGGCTAATTAAGTAACAAGGAGACATGGAGGTTAAGAGCTACCTGACAGAGCAGAAGACCAGGGTATCATGTAAGTCAAGGTAGCAACAAGGTAAACACAAATAAATGTAAAGAATATAAGAAAGGAAGATGAGGGGAGAAGAATGGGACTAATTAAGTAACAAGGAGACATGGCGGTTAAGAGCTAACTGACAGAGCAGAAGACCAGAGTGTCATGTAAGTCAAGGTAGCAACAAGGTAAACACAAATAAATGTAAAGAATATAAGAAAGGAAGATGAGGGGGGAAGAAAGGGATTAATTAAGTAACAAGGAGTTATGGAGGTTAAGAGCTATCTGACAGAGTATAAGACCAGGGTGTCATGAAAGCCAAGGTAGCAACAAGGTAAACACAAATAAATGTAAAGAATATAAGAAAGGAAGATGAGGGGGGAAGAAAGGGGCTAATTAAGTAACAAGGAGACATGGAGGTTAAGAGCTACCTGACAGAGCAGAAGACCAGGGTATCATGTAAGTCAAGGTAGCAACAAGGTAAACACAAATAAATGTAAAGAATATAAGAAAGGAAGATGAGGGGAGAAGAATGGGACTAATTAAGTAACAAGGAGACATGGCGGTTAAGAGCTAACTGACAGAGCAGAAGACCAGAGTGTCATGTAAGTCAAGGTAGCAACAAGGTAAAGACAAGCACATGTAAAAAATATAAGAAAAGAAAATGAGGGGGAAGAATTGGGCTAATTATGTAACAAGGAGGTATGGAGGTTAAGTGGTACCTGACAGATTAGAAGACCAGGGTGTCATGTAAGACAAGGTAGCGACAAGGTAATAGATTAAATAGCGTGGGCTACATGAACAATTATAGGTAATAATGTAGAAAATTGTAAAGAATAAATTGCACGAATAAATTATTCCTTCATAAATTGATTCATTCATTATTGTTTATTTTATTGAGTTGGAAGATTTAATAAGCTGGAACATAAATTCTGCTTTCAGATCTAGAAAGAAGTGTAAACTTCTTACGGCAGCATTGTGTATGTTCGCACCTCACTTGTCTTTATAATATGCCATGTCATTGTTACCTCTACATTGTGAATGGGGCATACTCAGAAATTTCACAGCTTACAGAACACCACAACACACTTCATAAAACAAGCATGCTCAAAGTCTTTAAGCCTGCAGCTACAATTTCATGAAAGTGCGGTCTGCCTTATTCTCTTCAGGATTTAGCTCCCCCCACCACCAGCCGATATGAATTTTAAAGGAGGTATAGATCCAACAAAAAGGAACGAGTAGCCTGATGTCCCATCACAGCACCGGAAGCTGCATAGAGCCCTCTGGGCAGGAGCGCATTAACTGCTCGTTCCAATGCTACAGAGAAAAGGAAGATAAAGCATCTTTAAAAAGTCAGCCGTTGTCGCTTAGAGATAGGGGCTAACAAAGAACTTGTGTGTAGTTACTGGACCTGCAGAAGCCTTGCTAAGTTGCGGTACTTCAGCGCTTATTCACAACTTGAATTAAGTCTTTCAGACTGGTGCCGAGGAGAAAGTGTACATTCCTTTAGTGTTTCTTAAATGTGGGTATCTATCTATGGAATTCGAAAGTCTTTTATTTATTTTATAATTTTTATTGATCGATCAGCAGTACAATGCTTTACAGATCAGAGTGAAAAGAAGGTAACAGAACAATACATTAAAGAACAATAACACTCAGGGGTAGGCTAACAGGCCGCCCCCTAACTACATTAACTTAGAACTCCAATAATACACTCTGATGAATTAAGTCAATATTGGAGATGTAAGACACACATCAAGCACTAGAATCACTCGAGTCAGATGTATCACTCAGAAGCAGGTTCTGTGGTAGTCTCCTCTTTAAACGTGAGGGCTGGCGCGTGCGGACGCCAATGTTATAATGCACAGCTCCTAGAAGTTCTTGCAACGTGGAAAAGAAACGAGGGGCGGTCCTGCGATGTAGTCGTGAAGAAGTAACAGTCATAGTTCATTATGGAGCTGCTGATTATGGATGAACTATGGAGCGTTGGTAGCGATGCACAAGAAGCGATTCTGTATAACTTGAAGATGACGCAGGTGAAATGTGTGTGCGGCCCCAAGCACTTGGCAGGCATAAGTAACAAGCGGACGAACGAGTGACTTGTAGAGTAACAATGAAGACTGTAGGCCGAGGCTGGAAAGGCAATGTAACAGAGAAGAGAGTTTTGAAAGCCACCCGGAGGCCAGTGATATAAGACGATCGATGTGAGCACGCCAGGTCAGTCGAGAGTCCAACAGCACTTCCCGTAGGAAGGGAATCTATCCCCTTCAGCTGCCGTGGTGCGGGCGCTGCGGACCCCTAGCACTCGTGGTGCCTCTGACGTTACTAGAGGAACTTCGGGTGGAACTACCGAGCCCCTTCCTGATTGGGAGTTTTTCGGATTGGGTTGGAATCAAGGAGCAGTGGCTCCCGATACCCGTGAGAGATCGGGCACGTCTCCGGACGGGGTTGAGGGAAGCCATTAATATTCCCGCGTACTAGCCAGCATAGCTAGTAGAGTCTGTTTAGTTAACGCGTGTGCAGTTCGGAGTCAAAGGAACCTTAACCTGCCACCCAATAATGACCGTCATAAATCTATCTCCACACTTCAGAAATGGAACACTGTCCTTGAGGACCAATAGCAATCCTGATTTTCTTGAAATGACAGTCGCATGTTTACTCCACGTGGAGTCTCAGTTGCTAAAGTTCCAACTTCCAGTTGATCTGTTTTATTACGTACAGAAATTCGTTGTGTGTCACAATGTGGAGACCGTGGGAGGGAAATGCAGTGATAAATGCAAATGAAGTAGTAGATAACTTTCAGTCAAGTGAAAATAAACAAAGTGAAGACAATAGTGTGAATGACTGGGCCGAGTTATGTTACTGGAGAAGCCTCAAAAACAAAGTTATAACGGGAACTGTTTCTAAGCAAATTCAAGCGCTTGTTTTGAAAACATATAAATATATGCTGACAAATAGTCTTGGTAAGGGGTCATGCAAAGAACCTGATGATAAATCCTAGGTATTCACAGAAATTACAGTAAGAAATATTGTGACGAAAGGAATACCAAAGACGCCGATCAAGTGTGAAAACAAAAGGAAACGTTCCTCTAAAGTTGATAATTTCACATGCGATTTAATTCGTCGAGAAATTTATAGATTCTATGTAAAAGGGAGAGCGCCCACCTTAGACGAATTGGTTGCACATTTGCAAGAAATTTATGATTTTCCTTATCGGCACTCACTTTGCACGGTCTCCTAAAAGTGCTGGGTTTCGAATACCGCACTTTGAATAAAATAAGGGTTATTATGGAATCCGGTAGAATTGTAGCTTGGCTATATATATATATATATATATATATATATATATATATATGTCAAAACTCAGGAAGTTTAGCAGTAATGGACATAAGATAATTTATTTAGACGAAAACTCGTACCTAACCCATGACGTATCGAGATAGGTGGCAACCTTGCAGTAAGGTCTGGGAGAAGGAGGGTGGGTGTTGTAAAACGATTATAAGGTTTGTCAAAGGGAGCGGCCGATGTGCACACGCGTTAACTAAACAGACTCTAGAATGTGTGCTAGATCACCAGGCGGCTCCACCGAGGTCATATCGGTAGGCCTCCCATTTTGGAGTTGGCACGCGTAAGTGACGTATCCACTTCCATCCCGTCTTGAGTCCATAGGACCAGATGGGGGGGGGGGCCTTGTTAGTCTCTGGGCCTTGCCCTATGGAAAGCTCCACGGAGGGGCCAGGCGCCCTTTTGGGACAGCTCGGTAACTTCCTGGTCGAAGGAGGCGTGGGTCCTTGTTTCTACGTGTCCAGGACTAATGGGAGTAGAACCTCTGGCATTAACGCATTAACGTGTAGTAATCCGTAGGGGAAGGAGCGCAATATAGATATATGACCCGAAGATCTCTGTTCTGCATCCATTCCAGTAGCAGCAGTTTTGAGCCAGCGGTCATGACCTAGATGTAGCAGCCGTAAAGCACCTAACTGCCATTATGCGGGTAGTCTGTAATAGTATATCCTGTTGTCATGGTGAGAGAGATTGCTTTGTTGTGATTCACTGTTGTGTTGGTCGATGCGAACACGCTGTAAGGCAGAAATCCAAGCGTGGTTAACATAAAACCATGTTCTTTATTCAAATTATTGGAAGGCTTATATATTTTGTGGCTTCTCTAAGCATTCCAGGGCAATACAACTAATGTATCAGTAAAATATAATTAGGATATCAAAGGTAGGCATATTGTAACATGTGGAGATTCATTTAATTTCTTTTAAAGAGTAACTCATACCGTATTTATATTATGCAGTTATCCGTGTTTAAGGTAATTATAATAGTTATATATCAGAATTAACACACAGAGAACAGGAAGGAAGCACATGTTAATGTATCCAGATTGTTCTACATGTTAAGATTTCCAGATTAAGAATATTATACCGGTCGCCAATCTAGAAAGTGATTGACATTTCGTACGAAGAGAGGGGTGACTTGCCGCTTATTGCTGCCACGTGGAGAGCGCGATAGGATTACGCGTGCGAGGGTGATTCAGTTGCGACTGCAATGGATATTTATTATTATTTATAATACTGTACACAAAGACAATAGTGCAGTCGTTGGATCTACATGCAAACGCTAGAACATTCAAGAACACATAAGTATAAAGATAATTGTAATAAAAGAGGCATACCTGTAACATTTTGATGCTTACATAATTTTTCCTGGGAGTTTCTAATTTATACCCCAATGTCTAACTTTCTTCTTCAGAATACTTTTCTTTCCCAATCATAACCTTAATGCCCTTACTGATACCTACAGCACAGGATGTCCTATCAAGCACTTAGAGAATGGAATACTAGACTTCCCTTTCAATTTCTCCTCATCGAAATATTCTCCCACAGAGCATATTATTTCCCGTGTATGTCCTTTAAATGGAATACCTTTACCAAATACAGTTTTGTTTGGTTTCCGAGCACGTTAAGGTTTTCACTTGTCACTATACTTAGACATAATTAAACATTCATTAAACTCAATTGCAAATGATCACAACACGCGCTCAGATACACGAACTCACACACACGTAAACCAAGGCAAATTGCCACAAATAAAATACAAAGTAACTTGCCAGTACAGGATCTCTAACTGTGATGCCATTCTGTTTATGCAGCGTTATGAGAAGAGAAATAAAAACCTAGGTATTTTATTTACTGCAGCGTTTGCGTAACTCGCTTGCCGGCAAGTCATGCTAAGCACCTGTTAGAATATCGGCAAACAAGGTTTAGCGTCTAACATTGTCATGGAAACGTCTCGACTCTAATTGGTCCCTCTAATCGTTACCATGACAACCGTTATGACGTACTCATCCCCTCCCATTTATTTAGACCGTTATTCTATGTGGCTACTGTCAATCACATTCTAGTTTGGCGACCAGTATAAAATCTGTCTCAACCTAGTTTAATCCTGCTGTAAACATCTGGGTGGGAAGAGAGACAGAGACAGAAAACGGTAAGTTGTTGAATGGTTTAGCGAAGTTAATGGACGTTTACTTTTATTTGCATACGTACGATAACTCCCTCCTTTAAGTACAGTACTGTAAGTAGTTTACTGATCACTGCTCTGTGTGAGCTAATTTCGGAGAGAGAAAAGTATGTAAATGTTTCGATTGTTATAAACGTAATAGCCCCACATCTTCACATACCACATAGATGTGTTCTGTATACTATATACAGATTAGACAAAAGACAGGTGAAATTATACACACTATTAACTTATTGTTTAATGTAAATTTATATTGAGGAATTAATCCTTAAAGAATTAATCCTTTTAAATACATTACTCCGGTATATGGGTGATTTTTGATTAATTAGAGCCAACTGAAAAATTCAATGCCATGGCCGGAATTTGAACCACGGATCTACTGGTTTCCGTCCAGTCTCTCTGACCCAGGAAGGTACGTTGACCATGGTAGCTCAAGGGTCAGAGCGACTGGACGGAAACCAGTAGATCCGTGGTTCAAATCCCGGCCATGGCATTGAATTTTTCATTTGGCTGTAATTAATCATTAACTTATTGTGTTAAATTAAGCTGCATTTTATTTAACAATTACTAAAGAACACTGCTATTATATCCTATACCAGGCAGCTCTCTCACAACGAGGTCTGTATCGAGTTGAATGCTGATTAAGATGTTATTGTTTATAGTGTAGAGTTACTTCTGATATTTAACACTGTATTTCCTGTACATCTCGCGTACATCACAAGTCTAATAACACTTATGTATATGCAATTTAAAATCAGTAAGCTTTTCAGCATGGAGCAGGCCGGTGTTTCAGTCGAAATGAAACACAATCGAGGCAAACAAAAAAATTCATGGGTCAAGGACGTTCATGGGATCTGAACCCTCGACCTTACGGGCTAGTGGCTTAGCCAATCCACTCGCTGAACTTACAAGCTACTTTACATAAAATTTACATCAAAATATACCAACGTATATTTAAAACGCCAGTTTACAAAAGCACGACTGAAATTTTGAACTTCAAAGCTTTACAGAATTAGTGAGCTGTGACACTTTAAAATAAACTAAGATGTCTTACACAAGCTTTTGCTAATAAATGCTGGTCTAAAGGGGGGGGGGGGGGGTTACAGTACCATACATTCGAAAAATTCCCACGAAGAAAGCATAAATCGGCATGACCCAAGAGGTAAAACATTTTGCCGTACATTAACTGCTTCACTGACAGAATAGAGAAAATATTGATAAACGACAAATTAAAACTACATCTAGTTATCGCTAAACAAAACCATAAGTGAACCAAACATTCAGTAGACTCGCTCTCTACCTGGTGTTTACAAGATACTGTGTACATAACCCAACTTATATAGACATAACAAAACGCGGCATAAAAACCCGCATTGTCGAACATAGATGTCGCCTCTGTCACACACCAGTTGTAGGCCATGCTCCTGTTTTATTATTATGTTTGTGAGAGCACAAGTATTTCTAATATTAAATTCTTCATAAGCAATATCAGTTTGATTTTATTTTCGTGTTTTGGAAAATTTATTGGTTTTATCTAGTTTGACAATGCAATTTAAAGACTGCCATGACTAGTGTTGCCTACACTGCGAGCAAGTACGAGTCTTCAGTTGTTAATTAACAATCACAAAATGGAGACAATAAAGTTTGAAATTACTACATGACAAAGCGAGAAAGCGTATCGACAAAAATTCGCAACACAGAGATGTTTACCTCAGCTTATCGCACATACACGGCGAGTACAGTGTATGTGTACTCTGTTCAGATATAATCATGTCTTCTGGACAGAAATGTGTCATACTACTACATGACAAAGCGAGAAAGCGCATCGACAAAAATTCGCAACACAGAGATGTTTACCTCAGCTTATCGCACATACACGGCGAGTACAGTGTATGTATACTCTGTTCGGATATAATCATGTCTTCTGGACAGTAATGTGTCATACTACTACATGACAAAGCGAGAAAGCGTATCGACAAAAATTCACTACACAGAGATGTTTACCTCAGCTTATCGCATATACACGGCGAGTTCAGTGTATGTATACTCTGTTCAGATATAATCATGTCTTCTGGACAGTAAAGTGTCATACTACTACATGACAAAGCGAGAAAGCGCATCGACAAAAATTCACTACACAGAGATGTTTACCTCAGCTTATCGCATATACACGGCGAGTCCAGTGTATGTATACTCTGTTCAGATATAATCATGTCTTCTGGACAGTAATGTGTCATACTACTACATGACAAAGCGAGAAAGCGCATCGACAAAAATTCGCAACACAGAGATGTTTACCTCAGCTTATCGCATATACACGGCGAGTTCAGTGTATGTATACTCTGTTCAGATATAATCATGTCTTCTGGACAGTAAAGTGTCATACTACATGACAAAGGGAGAAAGCGTATCGGCAAAAATTCGCAACACAGAGATGTTTACCTCAGCTTATCGCACATACACGGCGAGTACAGTGTATGTATACTCTGTTCAGATATAATCATGTCTTCTGGACAGTAATGTGCCATACTACTACATGACAAAGCGAGAAAGCGCATCGACAAAAATTCCCAACACAGAGATGTTTACCTGAGCTTATCCCACATACACGGCGAGTACAGTGTATGTATACTCTGTTCAGATATAATCATGTCTTCTGGACAGTAATGTGTCATACTATTACATGACAAAGCGAGAAAGCGCATCGACAAAAATTCGCAACACAGAGATGTTTACCTGAGCTTATCCCACATACACGGCGAGTACAGTGTATGTATACTCTGTTCAGATATAATCATGTCTTCTGGACAGTAATGTGTCATACTATTACATGACAAAGCGAGAAAGCGCATCGACAAAAATTCGCAACACAGAGATGTTTACCTCAGCTTACCCCACATACACGGCGAGTACAGTGTATGTATACTCTGTTCAGATATAATCATGTCTTC
Source organism: Mantis religiosa (assembly GCA_030765055.1). Classification (NCBI taxonomy): domain Eukaryota; kingdom Metazoa; phylum Arthropoda; class Insecta; order Mantodea; family Mantidae; genus Mantis; species Mantis religiosa. The sequence goes on from CM060949.1 coordinate 231,194,086, forward strand.
TGGACAGTAATGTGTCATACTACTACATGACAAAGCGAGAAAGTGTATCGACAAAAATTCGCAACACAGAGATGTTTACCTCAGCTTATCGCACATACACGGCGAGTACAGTGTATGTATACTCTGTTCAGATATAATCATGTCTTCTGGACAGTAATGTGTCATACTACTACATGACAAAGCGAGAAAGCGTATCGACAAAAATTCGCAACACAGAGATGTTTACCTCAGCTTATCGCACATACACGGCGAGTACAGTGTATGTATACTCTGTTCAGATATAATCATGTCTTCTGGACAGTAATGTGTCATACTACTACATGACAAAGCGAGAAAGCATATCGACAAAAATTCGCAACACAGAGATGTTTACCTCAGCTTATCGCACATACACGGCGAGTACAATGTATGTATACTCTGTTCAGATATAATCATGTCTTCTGGACAGTAATGTGTCATACTACTACATGACAAAATGAGAAAGCGTATCGAAAAATATTCGCAACACAGAGATGTTTACCTCAGCTTATCACACATACACGGCGAGTACAGTGTATGTATACTCTGTTCAGATATAATCATGTCTTCTGGACAGTAATGTGTCATACTACTACATGGCAAAGCGAGAAAGCGTATCGACAAAAATTTACAACACAGAGATGTTTACCTCAGCTTATCACACATTCACAAGATCTTACTGATTTTAAATTGCATATACATAAGTGTTCTTGGGCTTGTGAGGTACGCGATATGCACAGGAGATACAGCGTAAAATATCAGAAGTAACTCCACACTATAAACAATAACATCTTAATCAGCATTCAACTCGATACAGACCTCGTTGTGAGAGAGCTGCCTGGTATAGGATATAGTAGCAGTGTCGTTTAGTAATTGTTAAATAAAATGTAGCTTAATTTAACATAATAAGTTAATAGTGTCACCTATCTTTTGTCTAATCTGTATATAGTATACAGAACACATCTATGTGGTATGTGAAGATGTGGGGCTATTACGTTTATAATAATCGAAACATTTACATACTTTTCTCTCTCCGAAATTAGCTCTCACAGAGCAGTGATCAGAAAACTACTTACAGTACTGTACTTAAAGGAGGAGTTTATCGTACGTATGCAAATAAAAGAAAACGATAAACCAATCAGCAGCCTAACAGTTGTCTGTCTCTATCTCTCTTCCCACACAGATGTTGAGATAGATTATAGCTTCGTTTTTCTGTCAATTGAATTAATATCCTGTAGTCCACCTAACTTAATATTTCCTTTGAATATATTTGGAAACTCCAGGAGAGCAACTTAGCTTTGCTCTTGGTATTAATAAGGCGTATGAAAGATAAAGGAAGACTTTGTCGTGATACCTGAGAATCGTATATTATTCATCAAAAGCAGATAAGATGGAAGCGAGCAATGACGTCAAACTGTTGCTCTGTCTCTTTCTTGTATGTACTTAATGCTAGGAGCAGCTGGAGGAATAGCAAATGAGTGATGTGTTTTGGTAGCTAATGTTTATACGGTATACAATCTTCCAGGGGGAACTAGCGAGAGACAATAACATTATGTTCTTAATCAGACACCAAAACCTTAACAGTTATTTTGTAAAGTAGTTAAGTCCAGATTCAGTTCTTTTAAGTGGAATCGGAACGGCCTATCTGACCAATGTTAAAATGAGAGTTTTCTGGTGCGCTTAGCTCAAGAACAACTGAAGGCATCAATTTGAAACTTTTACTTGTTATTTTACAACACTTTCATAATCAATTAAAGATAACAGATCTTATTTTGAAATTATAATAAAGGACATGTGACTTTTTAAATAAAAAACGTCTTGAATTTACTTCTAAAAATATTCAAGATTTTTTTAAACTCAAATTTTCACGTATCTTTCTAAAAGTACCTTTAAAACAGTTTAAGTATTGGTTTAGTTCCAGAACAAATGTAACTTGTAGCTGCAATAGTTTTATAGACAAGCGCACCCAAATTTAAAAAAAAAAAAAAATAAAACAGGAAAAACAGCTTTAAAATTTAGCTATGTTCGAACTACAGCTCAGAATTCCCCAAGATCCATATTCTGCACCTTTTTCATCATCAGAATCCTTCCTCTTTCGTTTTTCACTCCTTCTCTTCTTGCTAGACTCCATGGTCACTTGTTCTATGGTATATATTGACATTAATGATTCAGAAGTATTCAGAACAGATTACAGGGTGTTTAGGAGGGACAGGGATGGAAGGGGAGGGGGAATCTTTATTTGCGCTAAATCAGAGCTAAACAGCAAAGCATTATGGGTAGAAGAAGAGGTTGAGGTTATGGCAATCGAAATTATTGATCAAGCAAACAAAGGAAATAATTTAACAATAATAGCTTGCTATAGACCACCTGGAGAAACTGATTATGCTACACTTCATAAACTAGTGGAGAAAATCTCTTCCGAAGGGGAAAAAAATGTTATATTAGCAGGGGATCTAAATCTGCCAAATGTAAACTGGGACGGATAGTTAATAGGAGGTGAAGCTCAAAAGCTCGTTGACTTTCTGGTTTGGGAGCAGGGGTTATTTCAAGTAGTGAAAACTGTTACTCGACAATCAGCATTACTGGACGTATTTTTATGCAAACCTGAGTCATTGTTTTCTGCATGCGATGTCTTGCCAGGTATAAGTGACCATCAGTGTGTGCAATTAGACCTAAACTGGAAAGGGCAGACAAACCGGTTTGAAACGGAACAAGTAATTAGTTGGGATTTCCATAGAGCGAACGGGGAGGCTATCCAAACATTTCTCCGGGAAAAATGTGGGATATTTGTAAAATCTGCCACTAGTGTAAATGAAGCATGGGTTAATTTCAAAACACTTATCCTGGAAACAATTAGAGAACACGTACCTTTTAAAGTTATTAAACATAAAGCGGATCCAGAATTTTATACAAAATGTATTAGGAAACTTAAAAGAAAGACTTAGGCACGCTTATAATAAAAGGAAGATATCAGAATGACATCTTAACAAATTTAAAGAATTAGCTAAACAATTACAAGACGAAAAGTTGCAAGCGCAGGAACGATTCTTAGATAACGTTTTTAGCGGGACAAATAATTGTTGGAGATCATTTTACAATTATGTAAAAAGACGCAGGAGAAACAAAGAGAGCATACCAGATTTTAACGTTAATGGGATAGATGTATTAAGTGATAGGGACAAAGCTAATATATTAATTTCGCATTTTGTATCGGTTTTTCTTAAATCCGACGATAGTTCTGAACAGGAAATTGGGGAGAGTGGAGAAACGATTTTTCAAATAATGGCGCCCAAATTACGCCAAAGGATTAAGATGCTGCAAAACCGAAAATCAAGGGGACCAGATAATATACCTACTGAAATATTAAAGCTTGGGGGTGAAGCCATGATTCCCTATCTAATGCTCTTGTTCAACATGTCAATTAACAACTGTGCCTTACCGGAAGACTGGAAAACAGCTATTATAGTTCCGATTTATAAAGGGGGTAATAAAACAGAAATAAATAATTATCGGCCAGTTAGTCTAACTTCAGTAGTATGTAAATTAATGGAGCATTTAATTGCAGAATATATACGAGAGGAGTTAGAAAATAAAAAGTGGTTTAATGAAGCGCAACATGGATTTAGACCTGGGTATTCGTGCGAAAGTCAAATTACTTCATTATTTCAAGATTTGGCAGATGAGGCAGATGCAGGGGGAAGAACTGATGCAGTGGTAATTGACTTTTCTAAAGCTTTTGATGTAGTGCCACATAGTTCACTTATTTGTAAGCTAGCTAATACAGGAATTGATAAACGCGTAGTATTATGGGTTAAACATGTTTTGAAAGGGAGAACGCAAAAAGTTAAAGTAGGTAAAGAGCTGTCTGATAGTGGAACTGTTAGTTCGGGTGTGCCACAAGGCTCAGTACTAGGGCCTTTACTGTTTCTCATTTTTGTTAATGACATTGCTGTTAATATTAACTGCCAGATAAGGTTGTTTGCAGACGATTGTATCATTTATAATAAAATTCGGAATACAGTGCATGAAACCGCTCTTCAGGATGATTTAAATGAAATCTGTAATTGGGCTGCGGCTAACAAAATGTCAATTAATGCCAAGAAAAGTAAGTCGATTGTTTTTAGTAGAACTAAGGGCAAAATTATTGTTAACTATCACATGGGAGGGGTGCAAATTCCACAGGTGGACAGCTGCAAATACTTGGGAGTGTACCTGGCAAGTAATGCTGGATGGGACGAACAAGTAAATTCCACAACTAGGAATGCGTGGGAGGCATTACATTTCGTAATGAGAATATTGAAAAAGGGGAGCGCTAGGTCCAGGGAAATTGCCTACAAGGCCTTAGTGCGGCCGGTTATGGAATATGGAGTAGCATGCTGGGACCCGTATAGAGCTAACCAAATCGATCCATTAGAAAAAATACAGAAGAGGGCAATAAAATTCATAAAAAGAGGCAAGTATTTTGGGCCTATAAAAGGAGATGAGACTAAATGGGAGGAATTAAGAATTAGGCGTAAAAAACATAGATTGGTAGCATTATTCAAAGCTAATGCTGGTGTAAAGGCATGGGTGGACGTTAGTGTAATGTTAGATAATCCGGATTATTATGGACGAAACGATCATAGGTATAAAATTAAGGGTAGAAGATACAGAACCGACGTAGGAAAATTTTCTTTTGTTAATAGAACCATTGAAGAATGGAATGAATTGCCTGTAGCAGTCTTTCAGGGCTGTCCCCTGTCGCTGAAGAAATTTAGAAAAAATCTAGATGGTTTATAGTTTAACTTTTGAATTATAATGGTATATAATATGTAAATAGAGAATTAATTAGATATGTTTTAAGTGCCTAAAGTAAAATAATATCATGTTTGTATTGTTTACTGTATTATTGTTGTAAATCTAGTATTTGTAATTTGATCTGTATTCTTAACTCTGCCACCGGGTAGTACCCAATTGCAGTTAATAAATACATACATACATTATTAATTACTTTGTTAAATTTGGCGAGAGGGGGCGCTGGTAAATTGAGAACAGCAGCCAATGTCTTACCTGCCTCAATTCCCTTGTCAATACTTCTCAAGACATAAGCAAACCTTACATTTACTTCTGTACCACTTTCAATAGCTCTGGATGTCTTAAAAGTATATTCTTTATTACACTTTTGGCAACTCAGTGGTAATTTAACTAATAATCCATTTTGTTTCTTCCTGTCTTTGATACACCAACAATTTTAATTTTCAAAAAATTTACAGTGTACAAACTTTGTATATCTACTAACTGAAAACTTGTTGATCTAATATCAATATTTACTTTAGCTAAATTGTCATCACTGCCATTACACGATGAACAAACCACTTTTTCCGTGAAGAATCAATTTGCACTTCACATTCATCGTCAATGTTTGAGGTTAGGTTTGACGAAGTCAATATATTGTCGTGTGCTATTACACTTTTTCCATTTTAGCAGTTGTAACTCTTTTATTATGTAATTGGGATTACTTAAACTGTTTATACTGGTTCCCATGACGATTTCTTACCCCAAAATTATTGCTTCTTCCCATCTTGAAAACAGCATTAGTAATTCAAAACATACTAAACAAAGCATGGAAGAATTAACATCAGATGTACAGATTAATATTAATAGACAAAAGAAGGACTTCCTTTGCTAATAAGTCTGTGCTCTTCAATAAGGTTACAACCAAGGAGAGAACACAGCTACAAGTTGCTAATAGGGGGTGTGACACACTGTACAGCCTTTTCAAAATGAGTCTATTTAGCACTTTTAAAACTGTGGGACAGGAAAATAAATATAGTTATTCACTTCTACAAATATTAGGGAAGATTATTTTAGCAATAACTCATTTTTTTAAATGTCACCCTACAATGCCGTTCTGGCTCCCGTTAACAAACATTATCAATTAAATTCAAACTGAAAAATTCGATGACATAGCCAGGATTTGAACCACGGATCTTCTGGTTTCCGTCCAGCCGCTCTAATCATTGAGCTACTATGGCCAAAGGTCAACATGACATTAAATTATCCAACTGACTCGTGTTTTTCCCGGTAAACCACTACGAGTTCTCATAAACACATGAGACAAATACCTTAATGACGACTTACTATGCTGTAAGTACTTTAAGACCCGGACTTTATAGTTCGGTCCACTATTAGGTACAACTGACTCGTGTTTTTCCCGGTAAACCACTAGGAGTTCTCATAAACACATGAGGCAACTACCTTAATGGCGACTTACTATGCTGTAAGTACTTTAAGGCCCGGGCTTTATAGTTCGGTCCACTATTAGGTACAACTGACTCGTGTTTTTCCCGGTAAACCACTAGGAGTTCTCATAAACACACGAGGCAACTACCTTAATGGCGACTTACTATGCTGTAAGTACTTTAAGGCCCGGGCTTTATAGTTCGGTCCACTATTAGGTACAACTGACTCGTGTTTTTCCCGGTAAACCACTACGAGTTCTCATAAACACATGAGGCAACTACCTTAATGGCGACTTACTATGCTGTAAGTACTTTAAGGCCCGGGCTTTATAGTTCGGTCCACTATTAGGTACAACTGACTCGTGTTTTTCCCGGTAAACCACTAGGAGTTCTCATAAACACACGAGACAACTACCTTAATGACGACTTACTATGCTGTAAGTACTTTAAGGCCCGGGCTTTATAGTTCGGACCACTATTAGGTACAACTGACTCGTGTTTCTCCCGGTAAACCACTAGGAGTTGTCATAAACACATGAGACAACTACCTTAATGACGACTTAGTATGCTGTAAGTACTTTAAGACCCGGGCTTTATAGTTCGGACCACTATTAGGTACAACTGACTCGTGTTTCTCCCGGTAAACCACTAGGAGTTCTCATAAACACATGAGACAACTACCTTAATGACGACTTACTATGCTGTAAGTACTTTAAGACCCGGGCTTTATAGTTCGGACCACTATTAGGTACAACTGACTCGTGTTTCTCCCGTTAAACCACTAGGAGTTCTCATAAACACATGAGACAACTACCTTAATGGCGACTTACTATGCTGTAAGTACTTTAAGACCCGGGCTTTATAGTTCGGACCACTATTAGGTACAACTGACTCGTGTTTTTCCCGGTAAACCACTAGGAGTTCTCATAAACACATGAGACAACTACCTTAATGACGACTTACTATGCTGTAAGTACTTTAAGTCCCGGGCTTTATAGTTCGGACCACTATTAGGTACAACTGACTCGTGTTTTTCCCGGTAAACCACTAGGAGTTCTCATAAACACATGAGACAACTACCTTAATGACGACTTAGTATGCTGTAAGTACTTTAAGACCCGGGCTTTATAGTTCGGACCACAATTAGGTACAACTGACTCGTGTTTTTCCCGGTAAACCACTAGGAGTTCTCATAAACACATGAGACAACTACCTTAATGACGACTTAGTATGCTGTAAGTACTTTAAGACCCGGGCTTTATAGTTCGGACCACAATTTGGTACAACTGACTCGTGTTTTTCCCGGTAAACCACTAGGAGTTCTCATAAACACATGAGACAACTACCTTAATGACGACTTACTATGCTGTAAGTACTTTAAGACCCGGGCTTTATAGTTCGGACTACTATTAGGTACAACTGACTCGTGTTTTTCCCGGTAAACCACTAGGAGTTCTCATAAACACATGAGACAACTACCTTAATGACGACTTACTATGCAGTAAGTACTTTAAGACCCGGGCTTTATAGTTCGGACCACTATTAGGTACAACTGACTCGTGTTTTTCCCGGTAAACCACTAGGAGTTCTCATAAACACATGAGACAACTACCTTAATGACGACTTACTATGCTGTAAGTACTTTAAGACCCGGGCTTTATAGTTCGGACTACTATTAGGTACAACTGACTCGTGTTTTTCCCGGTAAACCACTAGGAGTTCTCATAAACACATGAGACAACTACCTTAATGACGACTTACTATGCAGTAAGTACTTTAAGACCCGGGCTTTATAGTTCGGACCACTATTAGGTACAACTGACTCGTGTTTTTCCCGGTAAACCACTAGGAGTTCTCATAAACACATGAGACAACTACCTTAATGACGACTTACTATGCTGTAAGTACTTTAAGGCCGGGCTTTATAGTTCGGACCACTATTAGGTACAACTGACTCGTGTTTTTCCCGGTAAACCACTAGGAGTTCTCATAAACACATGAGACAACTACCTTAATGACGACTTAGTATGCTGTAAGTACTTTAAGACCCGGGCTTTATAGTTCGGACTACTATTAGGTACAACTGACTCGTGTAAACATATTACTGTTTGTAAACATATCCAAGTACTACACGGTAGCTTGCTACTATTAAGATTTCAACCTTATTATATTGTTAGATTAATGTGAAACAAACACACCGTAGTAGCTTCATTGTTGGTACTCCTGGTTCCTGAGAACCAGGCAAGTTTAGACATGTTCAGTATCGTCTACTGCTGTAGTGGAGGTAACACGCGAGGAACAATATGCGGTTTTGAAATTCTGCTTTCGTCTCAACAAATTTTCAGTTGAGGGCTATACAATGATACAGAAGGCCTATGGAGAGTCTGTTCTTTCCTACAGCACAGCACGAAGGTGGTTTAAAATGTTTAAAGGGGGGTGACAATCAATTTCAAAGGAACGTGGACCCGGTGCTCCAGTTACTGCTCTTACGGAAGAAAACATCAACACTGCTGCTGCCATTGTGAGAGAGAATCGACGAATTAGCTTAAGCTCGCTTTCTGAAACACTGAACATTTCAGATCACTTTCTGAAGTACTGAACATTTTCCTGGGTGTTACATTTCCGTGAAGCAGGCTGGATGCTGCACTACGATAATACGCGGCCGCATATTGCCAATGTTGTTGCTGAATATCTTGCAAAAATCAACTTGAAGTACATCCCTCACCCGCCCTATAGTGCAGATTTAGTCCCATGTGACTGTTTTCTATTCCCTAACTTGAAGAAACACCTTCGTTTGAGACATTATCCATCATCAGAAGCAGTGGTAAAGGCTGCGGAGGCGAATTTGAAGGATCTATCAAAAATGCTTTCCAGAATGTCTTTGAGAACTGACAGAAACGCTGGACAAGTGCATCACATTCAGGGAAGACCATTTTGAGACCGTCAAAATTATGAGGATGAGTAAAGGTACGTTGTCAAAAAAATCGTGATCATTTTTAATGAACAGCTTTCGTATTTGCTTATGAGTGTTTAACGTGTTCCAAAATTCTGTTATAGTAGTCCATGATGACAAATATGCTGGTGGACATATGCAACTTATACCTTTTAGAGGGAAGTCAATTTTAGTGAGGTTGAGGATGGAAGCATTAAATGATAAACAGAACAGAAAACAACATCAAAGAATTGTAGATAAATTAACTAAAACTAAATTGCTTATACAATGAGACGAGCATTATGTTTCACGTGTTTGATAATACTAAATAAAGCATTTTAACTGAAAAAGGAAGCTGTTGATATTTACAGTAAGTAGTTGGAAGTATTGTACAACATAACAAAATGCTCTGAAGTTAAACAAATAAATATTATCCTTGATGTAACTATTTTTACAATTCATATCTTTAATTAAACTAAATTAATCGTGCGTTCGTTGAACTCCCTTCAGCTGCTCCATACATCAAAATCATATCCGTCATTTCGACGTTCGTATAGCGCTCCATATTGCTTGGATTTGTTATCTAAGTACACGCAAAATCCTCTCTGTGAGGACGGAATGTGTAGTTTTACACTGAAGAGCAACCTTCAACTGTTCCATACATCAAAATCATATCCGTCATTTCGACATTCGTATAACGCTCCATATTGCTTGGATTTGTTATCTAAGTACACGCAAAATCCTCTCTGTTAGGACGGAATGTGTAGTTTTACACTGAAGAGCAACCTTCAACTGTTCCATACATCAAAATCATATCCGTCATTTCGACGTTCGTATAACGCTCCATATTGCTTGGATTTGTTATCTAAGTACACGCAAAATCCTCTCTGTTAGGACGGAATGTGTAGTTTTACACTGAAGAGCAACCTTCAACTGTTCCATACATCAAAATCATATCCGTCATTTCGACGTTCGTATAACGCTCCATATTGCTTGGATTTGTTATCTAAGTACACGCAAAATCCTCTCTGTTAGGACGGAATGTGTAGTTTTACACTGAAGAGCAACCTTCAACTGTTCCATACATCAAAATCATATCCGTCATTTCGACGTTCGTATAACGCTCCATATTGCTTGGATTTGTTATCTAAGTACACGCAAAATCCTCTCTGTTAGGACGGAATGTGTAGTTTTACACTGAAGAGCAACCTTCAACTGTTCCATACATCAAAATCATATCCGTCATTTCGACGTTCGTATAACGCTCCATATTGCTTGGATTTGTTATCTAAGTACACGCAAAATCCTCTCTGTTAGGACGGAATGTGTAGTTTTACACTGAAGAGCAACCTTCAACTGTTCCATACATCAAAATCATATCCGTCATTTCGACGTTCGTATAGCGCTCCATATTGCTTGGATTTGTTATCTAAGTACACGCAAAATCCTCTCTGTTAGGACGGAATGTGTAGTTTTACACTGAAGAGCAGCCTTCAGCTGTCCGAGTTATTAGTCGACTGTTTCACAAGTAACTGTCCTTTGTCTCATTACCTGAAAGGTAGACTAGGGTCACTGATAAAGGGCAAGGAGTAATGTTTCTGTTTTCGTGGCTGGTACGTCCCAATAACAACTTTTGATGTTCCTGCGCTGCCTAATCACAAAATAATGTAATATTTAATACTGCATAAAATTATACCTAACAGAACTTGGAAGCTACGAAACCGAAATTTGGAATAGTTAAGTTATAAACTACGAAACGGCTATAATCGTTCGGTGTCGTTTTGACATAACCTGTATATTGAAAATTATACACAAACGGATAATCAAAAGGAAAATAAAAGGAAAACGTTGAAAACGGTGTAAACAAAAGGTAAATAACAGCATAAGCTAAAGCAAAGTATGAGCAAACTGAACAACGGGTAACTACATAACAAAGTACGAGTATAAAGGAAAAAGAAACGTTTTAAAAGTATAACCACTGGAAATATGAAGTAAATTAAAAGTAAACATTCCATAAATGAAAATAAAAGAACTTTCTCAACTGAAAAATGGAACATTATAGGAGATATCTCATTGAAAATGTAAACGAAACCGAATACTGTCTTTATCCGCACAGCGGACGTGTCAGTGTAGTTGCCTATGGGTCAGGGCGTTTCGGTCGCATCTTTCATTGACTGCAGTACAAGTCGTTGCTATAACATTTTCTTATAGCTAGAGTCGATACATATCTAATTTTAGCTAATCAGAAAAGTCAAAGTATATTCCCCACGTGGCGTGAAAGTCATGATTGAACCTTGTTTTCTTATACTCCTGTGAACACTTTAGTTACGCTGTCAGAATAATTTATAAAGTTTACTACATAGTGCATGTAATTTGTATTGAGCTTATATTGTACAAAACCGAGTAGAGGTTTGTTTTCTTCAGAGGGTAACAGATATTTAACATTTTTGTAAATAAAGAAACATTATACAAGGGCTGATCAACAAAGATTCAGACTGATTTGCTTTCACAGATGTTTATTACTCCAATTCAATGTTTACGTGATCTTTTTTAAAGTAGTCTCCTCCTACCTCAATGTACATTTTATAGCGTCTCTGCAAGTCTTTGAACACGTGCTGCAGACCATTCTTTGTCAGGTCCTTGAAAATTGACTCACTTTTCTTGAGCATTGCTTCAGAGTTCTCAAATCGAAAACCACTAAGCTTTGCCGAAGCCTGACCGGAGAAACCCGAATGCCCACGGTTTACGGGAACACACTGCCTCCTCCAGTCCAACCCAATTCGAAAACTCCCATTCAGGGAGGGGCTCGAATTGTCGACCCGAGATTGGAACAGGATGATGATGATTTTTTAGGGTATCCTCGGCAATGTTAGTTTTTTCGGTTCGAATGGATTCCTTGATAACAACAATTGTCCATGCTCTATTCTTGTACACTTTATTTTTTAGATACCACCACAAGAAAAAATTTGGTGAGGTTAGGGCAGGTGATCTGGGGGCTACAGAAATTTTGAGATTATTAAATTATCAAACAAACTGGTTACAAGTTCCATGGTGTCATTAGATGTAGGGCACATTGCTGGGAATGAAGAACTTAAGAGAATATGGTGAGACAGTACAAACATGTATAGAAACTGGTGGAGGACACTTCCAACATTTTCTCTGAGGTGTAAATAGTGTAATGTAATCTCCCAATTGTTTATTATATTCTCCCAAAGTTGTACGTGTGTTTTATTATTGGTTCAATTGTTATGTCCTACTGAGATGGTTTTTATTTATATGGATAACAACAACAATAGGCGTATTCAGTGCCTCTAAGTGATATTCAAATATTTTAGCAACCATTCGTCTATGTGATAGCATAAACATTTCCTGATATATGGAGGTCCAGGAGAAAAAAAAACGAATAACGAATCTTTCTATTTGAGTAAGTTATACACATTTGTTGCAAACTTAAAGGAATAACAGGGAATATGTTGAAAACTTTTAAATACAAAAAGTAAAGTCCTATATTTAGTGCTTTAACATCACGTACATTTAGTGTCGTGAAATGCTTTCTATTATTGTTACTATGTTTTGAACTACTAACACTGTTATGCAAGTGATCCAAAATGAAGAAGACTTTAGAGTCTATTCCCAGAAAATTTAATAGTCTGCACAAGAGATTGTGTGTAGCATTGTTGATCAAATATACAATCTGGCAAGTAAAATGTCTACTATTATTCCTTTGCGGCATACATGTTTCTCTTTTCTAGCACCATAATCTTTAAAAATATAATTATCACATTATACTATAATAACTCTATATTCTTGCTTGAGTGCTCACATTACCTTTATTTTTACTTACACTGCTATATATAATTACTCCAACGCTCGCTAATTAATTCCAACACCAAATTTGTTGGTGAAATTTTAGTTATCAACATCATTATCGTTAATTTAACGTTCTCCAAAGTTAAGTCGTATCAGACGGTGAATGAAATGGGTGAAATGATATTCAAATGAGCTAAGATCAGCACCTAGGGAAGTAGCTTTAGTAGAATTAGGAAAGACAAGAAGACATGGAATAATAATGGAAAGAATAATAAAGTTTTGGTATAGGTGTTTTGCCAAAGATGGGGAAAATATGAAATTATGCATGAGACAACAAAAGAGATTAGAGAACTCAAATAGTTGTTGGGCAGATATAGGAAGAATTACGGAAAAAATGTAAATTGCAGATATATGGAGATTAGAGGAAAGGAATACAAGCTATGTCGGTAAATTTTTAAAATGCAGAATAGAAGGTATAGATCGTAATTGGGGACGAGAAGCATACGTAGATTACTGCAATAGGCAAGAGAGAGAAGGGCTAGCTTGGATGAGAACAGGAACAGTATTCCTAAGACGGATAAGAGGTAATTGTAAGTGAATTTCTGAATTGTATGGGGGGAAAGAAAGTATAGAACACTATCTAACAGTGTGCCAGAATGCGAGGAGGTTACAACATGGAGAAAAAAAGGTTTGGGAGGACAAAAGGGAGAAAATAGAGGAGAAGATAGTATATATAAAAATGTTAAAAGGAAAGGAGGAAAAGAGGAAAAGAAGTAATGGCGAGTTCTTGCAGAAAGTAAAAGAAAAGTGGGCCAGAAATGTAAAGAATATAAGGAAGATGAGGTTAGAAGAACGGTGCTAATTAAGTAATAAGGAGACATGGAGGTTAAGAGCTACCTGGCACAGCAGAAGACCAGGGTGTCATGTAATACAAGGCAGCAAAGAGCTAAACACACATAAATGTAAAGAATATAAGAAAGGAAGATGAGTAGGAAGAAAGAGGCTAATCAAGTAACAAGGAGACATGGAGGTTAAAAGCTACTTGGCAGAACAGAAGCCCAGGGTGTCATGTAAGATAAGGTAGCAAAGAGCTAAACACACATAAATGTAAAGAATATAAGAAAGGAAGATGAGTGGGAAGAAAGAGGCTAATTAAGTAACAAGGAGGTATGGAGGTTAAGAGCTACCTGGCAGAGCAGAAGCCCAGGGTGTCATGTAAGATAAGGTAGCAAAGAGCTAAACACAGATAAATGTAAAGAATATAAGAAAGGAAGATGAGTGGGAAGAAAGAGGCTAATTAAGTAACAAGGAGGTATGGAGGTTAAGAGCTACCTGGCAGAGCAGAAGACCAGGGTGTCATGTAAGAAAAGGTAGCAAAGAGCTAAACACACATAAATGTAAAGAATATAAGAAAGGGAGATGAGTGGGAAGAAAGAGGCTAATCAAGTAACAAGGAGACATGGAGGTTAAGAGCTACCTGGCACAGCAGAAGACCAGGGTGTCATGTAAGACAAGGTAGCAAAGAGCTAAACACACATAAATGTAAAGAATATAAGAAAGAAAGAAGAGTGGGAAGAAAGAGGCTAATTAAGTAACAAGGAGGTATGGAGGTTAAGAGCTACCTGGCAGAGCAGAAGACCAGGGTGTCATGTAAGACAAGGTAGCAAAGAGCTAAACACACATAAATGTAAAGAATATAAGAAAGAAAGAAGAGTGGGAAGAAAGAGGCTAATTAAGTAACAAGGAGGTATGGAGGTTAAGAGCTACCTGGCAGAGCAGAAGACCAGGGTGTCATGTAAGACAAGGTAGCAAAGAGCTAAACACACATAAATGTAAAGAATATAAGAAAGGAAGATGAGTGGGAAGAAAGAGGCTAATCAAGTAACAAGGAGACATGGAGGTTAAGAGCTACTTGGCAGAACAGAAGCCCAGGGTGTCATGTAAGATAAGGTAGCAAAGAGCTAAACACACATAAATGTAAAGAATATAAGAAAGGAAGATGAGTGGGAAGAAAGAGGCTAATCAAGTATCAAGGAGACATGGAGGTTAAGAGCTACCTGGCACAGCAGAAGACCAGGGTGTCATGTAAGACAAGGTAGCAAAGAGCTAAACACATATAAATGTAAAGAATATAAGAAAGGAAGATGAGGGGGAAGAAAGGGACTAATTAAGTAACAAGGAGGTATGGAGGTTAAGAGCTACCTGGCACAGCAGAAGACCAGGGTGTCATGTAATACAAGGTAGCAAAGAGCTAAACACACATAAATGTAAAGAATATAAGAAAGGAAGATGAGTGGGAAGAAAGAGGCTAATCAAGTAACAAGGAGACATGGAGGTTAAAAGCTACTTGGCAGAACAGAAGCCCAGGGTGTCATGTAAGATAAGGTAGCAAAGAGCTAAACACACATAAATGTAAAGAATATAAGAAAGGAAGATGAGTGGGAAGAAAGAGGCTAATTAAGTAACAAGGAGGTATGGAGGTTAAGAGCTACCTGGCAGAGCAGAAGACCAGGGTGTCATGTAAGACAAGGTAGCAAAGAGCTAAACACACATAAATGTAAAGAATATAAGAAAGGAAGATGAGTGGGAAGAAAGAGGCTAATCAAATAACAAGGAGACATGGAGGTTAAGAGCTACTTGGCAGAACAGAAGCCCAGGGTGTCATGTAAGATAAGGTATCAAAGAGCTAAACACGCATAAATGTAAAGAATATAAGAAAGGAAGATGAGTGGGAAGAAAGAGGCTAATTAAGTAACAAGGAGGTATGGAGGTTAAGAGCTACCTGGCAGAGCAGAAGACCAGGGTGTCATGTAAGACAAGGTAGCAAAGTGCTAAACACACATAACTGTAAAGAATATAAGAAAGGAAGATGAGTGGGAAGAAAGAGGCTAATCAAATAACAAGGAGACATGGAGGTTAAGAGCTACTTGGCAGAACAGAAGCCCAGGGTGTCATGTAAGATAAGGTAGCAAAGAGCTAAACACGCATAAATGTAAAGATTATAAGAAAGGAAGATGAGTGGGAAGAAAGAGGCTAATCAAGTAACAAGGAGACATGGAGGTTAAGAGCTACCTGGCACAGCAGAAGACCAGGGTGTCATGTAAGACAAGGTAGCAAAGAGCTAAACACACATAAATGTAAAGAATATAAGAAAGAAAGAAGAGTGGGAAGAAAGAGGCTAATTAAGTAACAAGGAGGTATGGAGGTTAAGAGCTACCTGGCAGAGCAGAAGACCAGGGTGTCATGTAAGACAAGGTAGCAAAGAGCTAAAAACACATAAATGTAAAGAATATAAGAAAGGAAGATGAGTGGGAAGAAAGAGGCTAATCAAGTAAGAAGGAGACATGGAGGTTAAGAGCTACCTGGCACAGCAGAAGACCAGGGTGTCATGTAAGCCAAGGTAGCAACAAGGTAAACACAAACAAATGTTAAGAATATAAGAAAGAAGGTGAGGGGAAGAAAGGGGCTAATTAAGTAACAAGGAGGTATGGAGGTTAAGAGCTACCTGGCAGAGCAGAAGACCAGGGTGTCATGTAAGACAAGGTAGCAAAGAGCTAAACACACATAAATGTAAAGAATATAAGAAAGGAAGATGAGTGGGAAGAAAGAGGCTAATTAAGTAACAAGGAGGTATGGAGGTTAAGAGCTACCTGGCAGAGCAGAAGACCAGGGTGTCATGTAAGACAAGGTAGCAAAGAGCTAAACACACATAAATGTAAAGAATATAAGAAAGGAAGATGAGTGGGAAGAAAGAGGCTAATCAAATAACAAGGAGACATGGAGGTTAAGAGCTACTTGGCAGAACAGAAGCCCAGGGTGTCATGTAAGATAAGGTAGCAAAGAGCTAAACACGCATAAATGTAAAGAATATAAGAAAGGAAGATGAGTGGGAAGAAAGAGGCTAATTAAGTAACAAGGAGGTATGGAGGTTAAGAGCTACCTGGCAGAGCAGAAGACCAGGGTGTCATGTAAGACAAGGTAGCAAAGTGCTAAACACACATAACTGTAAAGAATATAAGAAAGGAAGATGAGTGGGAAGAAAGAGGCTAATCAAATAACAAGGAGACATGGAGGTTAAGAGCTACCTGGCAGAGCAGAAGACCAGGGTGTCATGTAATACAAGGTAGCAAAGAGCTAAACACGCATAAATGTAAAGAATATAAGAAAGGAAGATGAGTGGGAAGAAAGAGGCTAATCAAGTAACAAGGAGACATGGAGGTTAAAAGCTACTTGGCAGAACAGAAGCCCAGGGTGCCATGTAAGACAAGGTAGCAAAGAGCTAAACACACATAAATGTAAAGAATATAAGAAAGGAAGATGAGTGGGAAGAAAGAGGCTAATTAAGTAACAAGGAGACATGGAGGTTAAGAGCTACCTGGCACAGCAGAAGACCAGGGTGTCATTTAAGACAAGGTAGCAACAAGGTAAACACAAATAACTGTAAAGAATATAAGAAAGGAAGATGAGTGGGAAGAAAGAGGCTAATCAAGTAACAAGGAGACATGGAGGTTCAGAGCTACTTGGCAGAACAGAAGCCCAGGGTGTCATGTAAGATAAGGTAGCAAGGAGCTAAACACACATAAATGTAAAGAATATAAGAAAGGAAGATGAGTGGGAAGAAAGAGGCTAATTAAGTAGCTAGATGACATGCAGGGTAAGAGCTATCTGACAGAGCAGAAGACCAGGGTGTCATGTAAAACAAGCTAGCAACAATGTAATAGATGAAATAGTGTGGGATACATAAACATGTATAAGGAATAATGTAAAAGTTTGTAAAAGAGAAATTTAACGAATAAATTATTCCTTCATAAATTGATTCATTCATTATTGTTTATTTTATTGAGTTGGAAGATTTAATAAGCTGGAACATAAATTCTGCTTTCAGATCCAGAAAGAAGTGTAAACTTCTTACGGCAGCATTTGTTTATGTTCGCACCTCACTTGTCTTTATAATATGCCATGTCATTGTTACCTCTACATTGTGAATGGGGCATACTCAGAAATTTCACAGCTTACAGAACACCGCAACACACTTCATAAAACAAGCATGCTCAACGTCTTTAAGCCTGCAGCTACAATTTCATGAAAGTGCGGTCTGCCTTATTCTCTTCGGGATTTAGCGCCCCCCACCACCAGCCGATATGAATTTTAAAGGAGGTATAGATCCAACAAAAAGGAACGAGTAGCCTGATGTCCCATCACAGCACAGGAAGTTCCATAGAGCCCTCTGGGCAGGAGCGCATTAACTGCTCGTTGCAATGCTACAGAGAAAAGGAAGATAAAGCATCTTTAAAAAGTCAGCCTTTGTCGCTTAGAGATAGGGGCTAACAAAGAACTTGTGTGTAGTTACTGGACCTGCAGAAGCCTTGCTAAGTTGCGGTACTTCAGCGCTTATTCACAACTTGAATTAAGTCTTTCAGACTGGTGCCGAGGAGAAAGTGTACATTCCCTTAGTGTTTCTTAAATGTGGAAGTCGAAAGTCCTTTTTTATTTTATAATTTTTATTGATCGATCAGCAGTACAATGCTTTACAGATCAGAGTGAAAAGAAGGTAACAGAACAATACATTAGAGAACAATAACACTCAGGGGTAGGCTAACAGGCCGCCCCCTAACTACATTAACTTAGAACTCCAATAATACACTCTGATGAATTAAGTCAATATTGGAGATGTAAGACACACATCAAGCACTAGAATCACTCGAGTCAGATGTATCACTCAGAAGCTTGTCCTGTGGTAGTCTCCTCTTTAAACGTAAGGGCTGGCGCGTGCGGACGCCAATGTTATAATGCACAGCTCCTAGAAGTTCTTGCAACGTGGAAAAGAAACGAGGGGCGGTCCTGCGATGTAGTCGTGAAGAAGTAACAGTCCTAGTTCATTATGGAGCTGCTGATTATGGATGAACTATGGAGCGTTGGTAGCGATGCACAAGAAGCGATTCTGTATGACTTGAAGACGACGCAGATGACATGTGTGTGCGGCCCCCCCACACTTGGCAGGCATGAGTAACAAGCGGACGAACGAGTGATTTGTAGAGTAACAATGAAGACTGTAGGCCGAGGCTGGAACGGTGATGTCACAGAGAAGAGAGTTTTGAAAGTCGCCCGGAGGCCAGTGACATAAGGTGATGGATGTGAGCACGCCAGGTCAGTCGAGAGTTCAACAGCACTTCCATTTGGAAGGCGATCTATCCCCTTCAGCTGCCGTGGTGCGGGCACTGCGGACCACTAGCACTCGTGGTACCTCTGACATTACTAGAGGAACTTCGGGTGGAACTACCGAGCCCCTTCCTGATTGGGAGTTTTTCGGATTGGGTTGGAATCAAGGTGGCAGTGGTTCCCGATACCCATGGGTGATCAGGTACGTCTCCGGATGGGGTTGATGGAAGCCATTAATATTCCCGCGTACTAGCCAGCATAGCTAGTAGAGTCTGTTTAGTTAACGCGTGTGCAGTTCGGACTCAAAGGAACCTGAGCCTCCCGCCCACTAATGACCGTCATAAATCTATCTCCACACTTCAGAAATGGAACACAGTCCTTGAGGACCAATAGCAACCCTGATTTTCTTGAAATGACTCGCATGTTTACTCCACGTGGAGTCTCAGTTGCCAAAGTTCCAACTTCCAGTTGATCTGTTTCATTACGTGCAGAAATTCGTTGTGTGTCACAATGTGGAGACCGTGGGAGGGAAATGCAGTGATAAATGCAAATGAAGTAGTAGATAACTTACAGTCAAGTGAAAATAAAGAAAGTGAAGACAATAGTGTGAATGACTGGGCCGAGTTATGTTACTGGAGAAGCCTCAAGAAACAAAGTTATAACGGGAACTGTTTCTAAGCAAATTCAAGCGCTTGTTTTGAAAACATATAAATATATGCTGACAAATAATCTTGGTAAGGGGTCATGCAATGGACCTGATGATAAATCCTAGGTATTCACAGAAATTACAGTAAGAAATATTGTGACGAAAGGAATACCAAAGACGCCGATCAAGTGTGAAAACAAAAGGAAACGTTCCTCTAAAGTTGATAATTTCACAGGCGATTTAATTCCTCGAGAAATTTATAGATTCTATGTAAAAGGGAGAGCGCCCACCTTAGACGAATTGGTTGCACATTTGCAAGAAATTTATGATTTTCCTTATCGGCACTCACTTTGCACGGTCTCCTAAAAGAGCTGGGTTTCGAATACCGCACTTTGAATAAAATAAGGGTTATTATGGAATCCGGTAGAATTGTAGCTTGGCTATATATATATATATATATGTCAAAACTCAGGAAGTTTAGCAGTAATGGACATAAGATAATTTATTTAGACGAAAACTCGTACCTAACCCATGACGTATCGAGATAGGTGGCAACCTTGCAGTAAGGTCTGGGAGAAGGAGGGTGGGTGTTGTAAAACGATTATAAGGTTTGTCAAAGGGAGCGGCCGATGTGCACACGCGTTAACTAAACAGACTCTAGAATGTGTACTAGATCACCAGGCGGCTCCACCGAGGTCATATCGGTAGGCCTCCCATTTTGGAGTTGGCACGCGTAAGTGACGTATCCACTTCCATCCCGTCTTGAGTCCATAGGACCAGATGGGGGGGGGGTTTGTTAGTCTCTAGGCCTTGCCCTATGGAAAGCCCCACGGAGGGACCAGGTGCCCTTTTGGGACAACTCGGTAACTCCCTGGTCGAAGGAGGCCTGGGTCCTTGTTTCTACGGGTACAGGACTAATGGGAGTACAACCTCTGGCATTAACGTGTAGTAATCCGTAGGGGAAGGAGCGCAATATAGATATATGGCCCGAAGACCTCTGTTCTGCATCCATTCCAGTAGCAGCAGCTTTGAGCCTGCGGCCATGACCTAGATGTAGCAGCCGTAAAGCACCTAACTGCCATTATGCGGGTAGTCTGTAATAGTATATCCTGTTGTCATGGTGAGAGAGATTGCTTTGTTGTGATTCGCTGTTGTGTTGGTCAATGCGAACACGCTGTAAGGCAGAAATCCAAGCCTGGTTAACATAAAACCATGTTCTCTATTCAAATTATTGGAAAGCTTATATATTTTGTGGCTTCTCTAAGCATTCCAGGGTAATACAACTAATGTATCACTAAAATGTAATTAGGATATCAAAGATAATTATATTGTGACATGTGGAGATTCATTTAATTTCTTTTAAAGAGTAACTCATACCGTATTTATATTATGCAGTTATGCGTGTTTAAGGTAATTATAATAGTTATATATCAGAATTAACACACAGAGAACAGGAAGAAAGCACATGTTAATGTATCCAGATTGTTCTACGTGTTAAGATTTCCAGATTAAGAATACTATACTGGTCGCCAATCTAGAAAGTGATTGACATTTCGTACGAAGAGAGAGGGGTGACTTGCCGCTTATTGCTGTCACGTGGAGAGCGCGATAGGATTACGCGTGCGAAGGTGATTTAGTTGCGACTGCAATGGATATTTATTATTATTTATAATGCTGTACACAAAGACAATAGTGCAGTCGGTGGATCTACATGCAAACGCTAGAACATTCAAGAACACATAAGTATAAAGATAATCGTAATAAAAGAGGCATACCTGTAACATTTTGATGCTTACATAATTTTTCCTGGGAGTTTCTAATTTATACCCCAATGTCTAACTTTCTTCTTTAGAATACTTTTCTTTCCCAATCATAACCTTAATGCCCTTACTGATACCTACAGCACAGGATGTCCTATCAAGCACTTAGAGAATGGAATACTAGACTCCCCTTTCAATTTCTCCTCTTCGAAGTATTCTCTCACAGAGCATATTATTTCCGGTGTATGTCCTTTAATTGGAATACCTTTACCAAATACAGTTTTATTTGTTTCCCGAGCACGTTCAGGTTTTCGTTTGTCACTATATTTAGACATAATTAAACATTCATTAAACACAATTGCAAATGATCACAACACGCGCTCAGATACACGAACTCACACACACGTAAACTAAGGCAAATTGCCACAAATAAAATACAAAGTAACTTGCCAGTACAGGATCTCTAACTGTGATGCCATTCTGTTTATGCAGCGTTATCAGAAGAGAAATGAAAACCTAGGTATTGTATTTACTGCAGCGTTTGCGTAACTCGCTCGCTCGGAAGTTATGCTAAGCACGTGTTAGAATATAACCAAGGTTTAGCGTCTAACGTTGTCATGGAAACGTCTCGACTCTAATTGGTCATTTCAATCGTTACCATGACAACCGTTATGACGTACTCATCCCCTCCCATTTATTTAGACCGTTATTCCGTGTGGTTACTAACTGTCAATCACATTCTAGTTTGGCGACCAGTATACAATCTGTCTCAAACTAGTTTAATCCTGATGTAAACACCTGGGTGGGAAGAGAGATAGAGACAGAAAACGTTTAAGCTGTTGATTGGTTTAGCGAAGTTAATGGACATTTTCTTTTATTTACATACGTACGATAAACCCTTCCTTTAAGTACAGTACTGTAATTAGTTTAGTGATCACTGCTCTGTGAGAGCTAATTTCGGAGAGAGAAAAGTATGTAAATGTTTCGATTATTATAAATGTAATAGCCCCACATCTTCACATACCACATAGATGTGTTCTGTATACTATATACAGATTAGACAAAAGACAGGTGAAATTATACACACTATTAACTTATTGTTTAATGTAAATTTATATTGAGGAATTAATCCTTAAAGAATTAATCCTTTTAAATACATTACTCCGGTATATGGGTGATTTTTGATTAATTAGAGCCAACTGAAAAATTCAATGCCATGGCCGGAATTTGAACCACGGATCTACTGGTTTCCGTCCAGTCTCTCTGACCCAGGAAGGTACGTTGACCATGGTAGCTCAAGGGTCAGAGCGACTGGACGGAAACCAGTAGATCCGTGGTTCAAATCCCGGCCATGGCATTGAATTTTTCATTTGGCTCTAATTAATCATTAACTTATTGTGTTAAATTAAGCTGCATTTTATTTTACAATTACTAAAGAACACTGCTATTATATCCTATACCAGGCAGCTCTCTCACAACGAGGTCTGTATCGAGTTGAATGCTGTTTAAGATGTTATTGTTTATAGTGTAGAGTTACTTCTGATATTTAACACTGTATTTCCTGTACATCTCGCGTACCTCACAAGTCTAATAACACTTATGTATATGCAATTTAAAATCAGTAAGCTTTTCAGTATGGAGCAGGTCGGTGTTTCAGTCGAAATGAAACACAATCGAGGCAAACAAAAAAATTCATGGGTCAAGGACGTTCATGGGATCTGAACCCTCGACCTTACGGGCTAGTGGCTTTGCCAATCCACTCGCTGAACTTACAAGCTACTTTACATAAAATTTACATCAAAATATACCAACGTATATTTAAAACGCCAGTTTACAAAAGCACGCCTGAAATTTTGAACTTCAAAGCTTTACAGAATTAGTGAGCTGTGACACTTTAAAATAAACTAAGATGTCCTACACAAGCTTTTACTAATAAAGGCTATTCTAAAAGGAGAGTTATATTACCATACATTCGAAAAATTCCTACAAAGAAAGCATAAATCGATATGACCCAAGAGGTAAAACATTTTGCCGTACATTAACTGCTTCACTGACAGAATAGAGAAAATATTGATAAACGACAAATTAAAACTACATCTAGTTATCGCTAAACAAAATCATAAGTGACCCAAACATTCATTAGACTCGCTCTCTACCTGGTGTTTACAAGATACTGTGTACCTTACCTAACTTATATAGACATAACAAAACGCGGCATAAAAACCCGCATTGTCGAACATAGATGTCGCCTCTGTCACACACCAGTTGTAGGCCATGCTCCTGTTTTATTACTATGTTTGTGAGAGCACAAGTATTTCTAATATTAAATTCTTCATAAGCAATATCAGTTTGATTTTATTTTCGTGTTTTGGAAAATTTATTGGTTTTATATAGTTTGACAATGCAATTTAAAGACTGCCATGACTAGTGTTGGCTACACTGCGAGCAAGTACGAGTATTCAGTTGTTAATTAACAATCACAAAATGGAGACAATAAAGTTTGAAATTACTACATGACAAAGCGAGAAAGCGTATCGACAAAAATTCGCAACACAGAGATGTTTACCTCAGCTTATCGCACATACACGGCGAGTACAGTGTATGTATAGTCTGTTCAGATATAATCATGTCTTCTGGACAGTAATGTGCCATACTACTACATGACAAACCGAGAAAGCGTATCGACAAAAATTCACAACACAGAGATGTTTACCTCAGCTTATCACACATACACGGTGAGTACAGTGTATGTATACTCTGTTCAGATATAATCATGTCTTCTGGACAGTAATGGGTCATACTACTACATGGCAAAGCGAGAAAGCGTATCGACAAAAATTCGCAACACAGAGATGTTTACCTCAGCTTATCGCACATACACGGCGAGTACAGTGTATGTATACTCTGTTCAGATATAATCATGTCTTCTGGACAGTAATGTGTCATACTACTACATGGCAGAGCGAGAAAGCGTATCGACAAAAATTCACAACACAGAGATGTTTACCTCAGCTTATCGCACATACACGACGAGTACAGTGTATGTATAGTCTGTTCAGATATAATCATGTCTTCTGGACAGTAATATGTCATACTACTACATGACAAAGCGAGAAAGTGTATCGACAAAAATTCACAACACAGAGATGTTTACCTCAGCTTATCGCACATGCACGGTGAGTACAGTGTATGTATACTCTGTTCAGATATAATCATGTCTTCTGGACAGTAATATGTCATACTATTACATGACAAAGCGAGAAAGTGTATCGACAAAAATTCACAACACAGAGATGTTCACCTCATCTTATCACACATACACGGTGAGTACAGTGTATGTATACTCTGTTCAGATATAATCATGTCTTCTGGACAGTAATGTGTCATACTACTACATGACAAAGCGGAAAGCGTATCGACAAAAATTCACAACACAGAGATGTTTACCTCAGCTTATCGCACATGCACGGCGAGTCCAGTGTATGTATACTCTGTTCAGATATAATCATGTCTTCTGGACAGTAATGTGTCATACTACTACATGACAAAGCGAGAAAGCGTATCGACAAAAATTCGCAACACAGAGATGTTTACCTCAGCTTATCGCACATACACGGTGAGTACAGTGTACGTATACTCTGTTCAGATATAATCATGTCTTCTGGACAGTAATGTGTCATACTACTACATGACAAAGTGAGAAAGCGTATCGACAAAAATTCACAACACAGAGATGTTTACCTCAGCCTATCGCACATGGACGGTGAGTACAGTGTATGTATACTCTGTTCAGATATAATCATGTCTTCTGGACAGTATTGTGTCATACTATTACATGACAAAACGAGAAAGCATATCGACAAAAATTCACAACACAAAGATGTTTACCTCAGCTTATCGCACATACACGGTGAGTTCAGTGTACGTATACTCTGTTCAGATATAATCATGTCTTCTGGACAGTAATGTGCCATACTACTACATGACAAAGCGAGAAAGCGTATCGACAAAAATTCGCAACACAGAGATGTTTACCTCAGCTTATCGCACATACACGGTGAGTACAGTGTATGTATACTCTGTTCAGATATAATCATGTCTTCTGGACAGTAATGTGTCATACTACTACATGACAAAGCGAGAAAGCGTATCGACAATAATTCACTACACAGAGATGTTTACCTCAGCTTATCGCACATACACGGCGAGTACAGTGTATGTATAGTCTGTTCAGATATAATCATGTCTTCTGGACAGTAATGTGTCATACTACTACATGACAAAGCGAGAAAGCGTATCGACAATAATTCACTACACAGAGATGTTTACCTCAGCTTATCGCACATACATGGTGAGTACAGTGTATGTATAGTCTGTTCAGATATAATCATGTCTTCTGGACAGTAATGTGTCATACTACTACATGACAAAGCGAGAAAGCGTATCGACAATAATTCACTACACAGAGATGTTTACCTCAGATTATCGCACATACACGGCGAGTACAGTGTATGTATACTCTGTTCAGATATAATCATGTCTTCTGGACAGTATTGTGTCATACTATTACATGACAAAACGAGAAAGCGTATCGACAAAAATTCACAACACAAAGATGTTTACCTCAGCTTATCGCACATACACGGTGAGTTCAGTGTATGTATAGTCTGTTCAGATATAATCATGTCTTCTGGACAGTAATGTGTCATACTACTACATGACAAAGCGAGAAAGCGTATCGACAATAATTCACTACACAGAGATGTTTACCTCAGCTTATCGCACATACATGGTGAGTACAGTGTATGTATAGTCTGTTCAGATATAATCATGTCTTCTGGACAGTAATGTGTCATACTACTACATGACAAAGCGAGAAAGCGTATCGACAATAATTCACTACACAGAGATGTTTACCTCAGCTTATCGCACATACATGGTGAGTTCAGTGTATGTATAGTCTGTTCAGATATAATCATGTCTTCAGGACAGTAATGTGTCATACTACTACATGACAAAGCGAGAAAGCGTATCGACAATAATTCACTACACAGAGATGTTTACCTCAGCTTATCGCAAATACACGGTGAGTCCAGTGTATGTATACTCTGTTCAGATATAATCATGTCTTCTGGACAGTATTGTGTCATACTATTACATGACAAAACGAGAAAGCGTATCGACAAAAATTCGCAACACAGAGATGTTTACCTCAGCTTATTGCACATACACGGTGAGTTCAGTGTATGTATAGTCTGTTCAGATATAATCATGTCTTCTGTACAGTAATGTGTCATACTACTACATGACAAAGCGAGAAAGCGTATCGACAAAAATTCACAACACAGAGATGTTTACCTCAGCTTATCCCACATACACGGCGAGTACAGTGTATGTATACTCTGTTCAGATATAATCATGTCTTCTGGACAGTAATGTGTCATACTACTACATGACAAAGCGAGAAAGCGTATCGACAAAAATTCACAACACAAAGATGTTTACCTCAGCTTATCGCACATACACGGCGAGTACAGTGTATGTATACTCTGTTCAGATATAACCATGTCTTCTGGACAGTAATGTGTCATACTACTACATGACAAAACGAGAAAGCGTATCGACAAAAATTCACAACACAAAGATGTTTACCTCAGCTTATCGCACATACACGGCGAGTACAGTGTATGTATACTCTGTTCAGATATAATCATGTCTTCTGGACAGTAATGTGTCATACTACTACATGGCAAAGCGAGAAAGCGTATCGACAAAAATTCACAACACAAAGATGTTTACCTCAGCTTATCGCACATACACGGCGAGTACAGTGTATGTATAGTCTGTTCAGATATAATCATGTCTTCTGGACAGTAATGTGTCATACTACTACATGACAAAGCAAGAAAGCGTATCGACAAAAATTCACTACACAGAGATGTTTACCTCAGCTTATCGCACATACACGGCGAGTACAGTGTATGTATAGTATGTTCAGATATAATCATGTCTTCTGGACAGTAATGTGCCATACTACTACATGACAAAGGGAGAAAGCGTATCGACAAAAATTCGCAACACAGAGATGTTTACCTCAGCTTATCGCACATACACGGCGAGTTCAGTGTATGTATACTCTGTTCAGATATAATCATGTCTTCTGGACAGTAATGTGTCATACTACTACATGACAAAGCGAGAAAGCGTATCGACAAAAATTCGCAACACAGAGATGTTTACCTCAGCTTATCGCACATACACGGTGAGTACAGTGTATGTATAGTCTGTTCAGATATAATCATGTCTTCTGGACAGTAATGTGTCATACTACAACACGACAAAGCGAGAAAGCGTATCGACAATAATTCACTACACAGAGATGTTTACCTCAGCTTCTCGCACATACACGACGAGTACAGTGTATGTATAGTCTGTTCAGATATAATCATGTCTTCTGGACAGTAATGTGTCATACTACTACATGGCAAAGCGAGAAAGCGTATCGACAAAAATTCACAATACAGAGATGTTTACCTCAGCTTATCGCACATACACGGCGAGTACAGTGTATGTATACTCTGTTCAGATATAATCATGTCTTCTGGACAGTAATGTGTCATACTACTACATGACAAAGCGAGAAAGCGTATCGACAAAAATTCACAACACAAAGATGTTTACCTCAGCTTATCGCACATACACGGCGAGTACAGTGTATGTATACTCTGTTCAGATATAATCATGTCTTCTGGACAGTAATGTGTCATACTACTACATGACAAAGCGAGAAAGCGTATCGACAAAACTTCGCAACACAGAGATGTTTACCTCAGCTTATCACACATACCCGGCGAGTACAGTGTATGTATACTCTGTTCAGATATAATCATGTCTTCTGGACAGTAATGTGTCATACTACTACATGACAAAGCGAGAAAGCGTATCGACAAAAATTCACAACACAAAGATGTTTACCTCAGCTTATCGCACATACACGGCGAGTACAGTGTATGTATAGTCTGTTCAGATATAATCATGTCTTCTGGACAGTAATGTGCCATGCTACTACATGACAAAGCGAGAAAGCGTATCGACAAAAATTCACAACACAGAGATGTTTACCTCAGCTTATCGCACATACACGGCGAGTTCAGTGTATGTATAGTCTGTTCATATATAATCATGTCTTCTGGACAGTAATGTGTCATACTACTACATGACAAAGCGAGAAAGCGTATCGACAAAAATTCACAACACAGAGATGTTTACCTCAGCTTATCGCACATACACGGCGAGTACAGTGTATGTATACTCTGTTCAGATATAATCATGTCTTCTGGACAGTAATGTGCCATGCTACTACATGACAAAGCGAGAAAGCGTATCGACAAAAATTCACAACACAGAGATGTTTACCTCAGCTTATCGCACATACACGGCGAGTACAGTGTATGTATACTCTGTTCAGATATAATCATGTCTTCTGGACAGTAATGTGTCATACTACTACATGACAAAGCGAGAAAGCGTATCGACAAAAATTCACAACACAGAGATGTTTACCTCAGCTTATCGCACATACACGGCGAGTACAGTGTATGTATAGTCTGTTCAGATATAATCATGTCTTCTGGACAGTAATGTGCCATGCTACTACATGACAAAGCGAGAAAGCGTATCGACAAAAATTCACAACACAGAGATGTTTACCTCAGCTTATCGCACATACACGGCGAGTTCAGTGTATGTATAGTCTGTTCATATATAATCATGTCTTCTGGACAGTAATGTGTCATGCTACTACATGACAAAGCGAGAAAGCGTATCGACAAAAATTCACAATACAGAGATGTTTACCTCAGCTTATCGCACATGCACGGCGAGTCCAGTGTATGTATACTCTGTTCAGATATAATCATGTCTTCTGGACAGTAATGTGTCATACTACTACATGACAAAGCGAGAAAGCGTATCGACAAAAATTCGCAACACAGAGATGTTTACCTCAGCTTATGGCACATACACGGCGAGTACAGTGTATGTATAGTCTGTTCAGATATAATCATGTCTTCTGGACAGTAATGTGTCATACTCCTACATGGCAAAGCGAGAAAGCGTATCGACAAAAATTCCCAACACAGAGATGTTTACCTCAGCTTATCGCACATACACGGCGAGTACAGTGTATGTATAGTCTGTTCAGATATAATCATGTCTTCTGGACAGTAATGTGTCATACTACTACATGGCAAAGCGAGAAAGCGTATCGACAAAAATTCCCAACACAGAGATGTTTACCTCAGCTTATCGCACATACACGGCGAGTACAGTGTATGTATAGTCTGTTCAGATATAATCATGTCTTCTGGACAGTAATGTGTCATACTCCTACATGGCAAAGCGAGAAAGCGTATCGACAATAATTCACTACACAGAGATGTTTACCTCAGCTTATCACACATACACGGCGAGTACAGTGTATGTATAGTCTGTTCAGATATAATCATGTCTTCTGGACAGTAATGTGTCATACTACTACATGACAAAGCGAGAAAGCGTATCGACAATAATTCACTACACAGAGATGTTTACCTCAGCTTATCGCACATACACGGCGAGTACAGTGTATGTATAGTCTGTTCAGATATAATCATGTCTTCTGGACAGTAATGTGTCATACTACTACATGGCAAAGCGAGAAAGCGTATCGACAAAAATTCGCAACACAGAGAAATTTACCTCAGCTTATCACACATACACAAAAGCTTACTGATTTTAAATTGCAAATACATAAGTGTTCTTGGGCTTGTGAGTTACGCGATGTACAGGAAGTACATTGCTAAATATCAGAAGTAACTCCACACTATAAACAATAACATCTTAATCAACATTCAACTCGATACAGACCTTGTTGTGAGTGAGCTGCCTGGTATAGGATATAGTAGCAGTGTCGTTTAGTAATTGTTAAATAAAATGTAGCTTAATTTAACATAATAAGTTAATAGTGTCACCTGTCTTTTGTCTAATCTGTATATAGTATACAGAACACATCTATGTGGTATGTGAAGATGTGAGGCTATTACGTTTATAATAATCGAAACAATTACATACTTTTCTCTCTCCGAAATTAGCTCTCACAGAGAAGTGATCGGAAAACTACTTACAGTACTGTACTTAAAGGAGGAGTTTATCGTACGTATGCAAATAAAAGAAAACGTCCATTAACTTCGCTAAACCAATCAGCAGCCTAATAGTTTTCTGTGACTGTCTCTCTTCCCACACAGATATTGAGATACATTATATCTTCGTTTTTCTGTCAATTGAATTAATATCCTGTAGCCCACCTAACTTGAATATTTCCTTTGAATATATTTGGAAACTCCAGGAGAGCAACTTAGCTTTGCTCTTGGTATTAAGGGTATGTATGACTGAAATTTTCAAATTCTGAACTAATAATGCTAGCTTTTTCAAATTTATACCATAGGTGTAGTATATTGTAAACATGTTACAACCTAAATTTAAACCGTTTTTCTCCAGCAGGTTAGAAATTATGATAAATTTTGTATGTTTTTTGTTACGTCACTAAAAAAGTCCCTTGCGACAAAATATTTTGAATTTTGGTCTAATATTTTAACCCTATGTTCATAATACACATGCTTTTCGAAATTGCTCTGGGTTTTTCTGTGTCTCCTTTAGTTTAGTTCACAATTTTTTTTTAATTTACAAATATTCTTTTTTTGTCTAAAAAACTGTAAGTTTTGTGTTTGAAAATTAAAAATATATGCTTATATACATTTTACAATAAAACCTAGGGCAATTTCCAATCCTCATGATATTCTGAACCTGTGTAGGAAAGTTCATGAATGTAGTACAAAAACTGCATCACAAGGAGCATTTTACAGGAAGAAAAATCCTGAAAATAGGAACATTGAGAAAACAGCGATTAAAGATTTGATTGCATAACTCACATTAAAATCCACCAGGCTGATAGGTTGGACCCTCAGATTTCTTTTTTCTCTCCTCTGTTGCTGCTTTTTCCACCTTTTTCTTCTTTAGATGTTGCTTTTCTTCTGCACTACTTCGCTTCTTGCTTTGCAGGATACGAGTCTGATCTCGCTGCACTGAAGTTTTCCTTGCTGAGTCTACTACACTTTCACCTCTGATATTTCGCTGCAGCTCCAATGACTTAAGACTACCCATGTTAAGCTCACTGATGCTTTTAATAACAGCAAGATCCAATTTTTGTTTTGATATGAAAACTTCCTTTGGGCACTTATTCCATATGACATGATGCAAAGATTCATTGGCATTCTGTGTTTTTCCTGTTTTGCACCTCTCTAGTAATGTTGTAGAAGCCAGCCTCTGATATATTGGCAAAATTTTAGGAACTATTTTGTCTGAAAGCCTTATTTTTCTTTTCTTGAATTGAAATTTTAAGAACCGAAGACAGACAAAGAATGTGGATGTAGGCAAAAGAGGGCGTGACTCTGACAGAGTTTAAAGGCCACCGACATTCAAATAAGCATTTAAAAATGGCGTTCGGAGGCAAATTATGCATTTTTCACATTCGGGAATCTCTAAATTATTTTATAGAATTAAAATAAAAAAGTCGTTATTTTCACGATTTTCATGAAATTTCAGTCATACATACCCTTAATATTTCCGTTGAATATATTTGGAAACTCCAGGAGAGCAACTTAGCTTTGCTCTTGGTATTAATAAGGCGTATGAAAGATAAAGGAAGACTTTGTCGTGATACCTGAGAATCGTATATTATTCATCAAAAGCAGATAAGATGGAAGCGAGCAATGACGTCAAACTGTTGCTCTGTCTCTTTCTTGTATGTACTTAATGCTAGGAGCAGCTGGAGGAATAGCAAATGAGCGATGTGTTTTGGTAGCTAATGTTTATACGGTATACAACCTTCCAGGGGGAACTAGCGAGAGACAATAACATTATGTTCTTAATCAGACACCAAAACCTTAACAGTTATTTTGTAAAGTAGTTAAGTCCAGATTCAGTTCTTTTAAGTGGAATCGGAACGGCCTATCTGACCAATATTAAAATGAGAGTTTTCTGGTGCGCTTAGCTCAAGAACAATGAAGGCATCAGTTTGAAACTATTACTTGTTATTTTGCAACAGTTTCATAATCCATTAAAGATAACAGATCTTATTTTCAAGTTTTAATAAAGGATATGTGACTTTTTAAATAAACGCCTTGAATTTACTTCTAAAAATATTCAGATTTCTTTAAACTCAAATTTTCAGTATCTTTCTATAAGTACCTTTAAAACAGTTTAAGTATTGGTTTAGTCCCAGAACAAATGTAACTTGTAGCTGCAATAGTTTTATAGAGAAGCGCACCCTAATTTTAAAAAAATAAAACAGCAAAACAGCTTTAAAATTTTGCTATGTTGAAACTACACCTCAGAATTTCCCAAGATCCATATTCTGCATCTTTTTCAACATCAGCATCCTTCCTCTTTCGTTTTTCACTCCTTCTCTTCTTCCTAGACTCCATGGTCACTTGCTCTATGATATTATTAATTATTTTGTTAAATTTGGCGGATGGGGGGGCTGGTAAACTGAGAACAGCAGTCAATGTCTTACCTGCCTCAATTCCCTTGCAAATACTTCTCAAGTCATAAGCAAACCTTACATTTACTTTTGTACCACTTTCAACAGTTCTGGATGTTTGAATTGTATATTCTTTAACACACTTTGGGCAACTCAGTGATAATGTAACTAATAATCCATTTTGTTTCTTCGTGTCCTTTGATACATCAAAAATTTTAATTTCCAAAAAATTTACAGTGTACAAATGTTGTATATGTACTAACTGAAAACTGCTTGATCTAATATCATTATTTACTTTAGTTAAATTGTCATCACTGCTATTACACAATGAAGAAACCAATTCTTTCCTTGAAGAACCAACATTCATCGCCAATGTTTGAGGTTAGGTTTGACGAAGTCAATACATTGTCATGTGTTACTACACTTTTTCCATTTTAGGAGTTGTAAATCTTTTATTATGTAATCGGGATTATTTAAAACTGTTTATAGTGGCTCCCGTGCCGAGTTCTTACACCAAAATTATTGCTTCTTCCCATCTTGAAAACAGCAATAGTAATTCAAAACATACTAAACAAAGCATGAAAGAATTAACATCAGATGTACAGATTAATATCAATAAACAAAAGAAGGACTTCCTTTCCTAATAAGGGTGTGCTCTTCAATAAGGTTACAACCAAGGAGAGAACACAGTTACAAATGGCTAATAGGGGGTGTGACACACTGTGTAGTCTTTACAAAATTACTCTATTTAGGACTTTTAAAACTATGGGACAGGAAAATAAATATCGTTATTCGCTTCTACAAATATTAGGGAAGATTATTTTAGCAATAACTCATTTTTTTTAAAGTTTCACCCTAGAATGCCGTTCTGGCTCCCGTTAACAAACATTAACAATTAAATTCAAACTGAAAAATTCATGACATAGTCGGGAGTTGAACCACGGATCTTCTGGTTTCCGTCCAACCACTCTAACCATTGAGCTACTATGGCCAACGACTGACATGACATTAAATTCTCCAACTGACTCGGGTTTTTCCCGGTAAACCACTAGGAGTTCTCATAAACACATGAGACAACTACCTTAATGGTGACTTACTATGCTGTAAGTACTTTAAGGCCCGGGCTTTATAGTTCGGACCACTATTAGGAACAACTGACTCGTGTTTCTCCCGGTAAACCACTAGGAGTTCTCATAAACACATGAGACAACTACCTTAATGACGACTTACTATGCTGTAAGTACTTTAAGGCCCGGGCTTTATAGTTAACCATCATTAGGTACAACTGACTCGTGTTTCCCCCGGTAAACAACTAGGAGTTCTCATAAACACATGAGACAACTACCTTAATGACGACTTACTATGTTGTAAGTACTTTAAGGCCCGGGCTTTATAGTTCGGACCACTATTAGGTTCAACTGACTCGTGTTTTTCCCGGTAAACCACTAGGAGTTCTCATAAACACATGAGACAACTACCTTAATGACGACTTACTATGCTGTAAGTACTGTCACCCAATTAGCGGTAGGCATGAGGCCCACAGCTGTGAGGAAACCAAAGGCCGCCGAGCCACGCCTCCCATTAGTCTCTGTCACTAACTGAGGTGTGGTTAGGGAAGTGTCACCTGTCCCTCGACGTTTCTCTCCCCTTCTCCTGTGGTCTGGAACGTTCGGGTGATTTGCGGGAAACCAGAGACTTCTAGAAAGACAGTGACATTCCTATAAAAAGGGTTTCAGAGAGAC
Source organism: Mantis religiosa (assembly GCA_030765055.1). NCBI lineage: Eukaryota > Metazoa > Arthropoda > Insecta > Mantodea > Mantidae > Mantis > Mantis religiosa. Next base: position 231,228,952 of record CM060949.1, read on the forward strand.
AGTCAGTCAGTCAGTTCTTGGTGTAAGGACGCAGTGCTAGTGAGAAGACCGTACGAAATTACGAGTGCAAGTGAAATTGTAACGGACGAACTGGTGAATTGTAATTGTGTGCAGCACGTAATTCTGTGTAATTGGCAAGTGTTAAACTGTAAGTCGGTGGAAATAAAGAACATTTTTGGGTGGTGAAATTGGACTTTTCATTTCACGAACCCACAAAGTCACACTGGTGTCAGGAAGCGGGAAGATAACATCACCGAACATTACGACAATGGACGCGGCATTGGAAAATTTTTTGGAGAAGATGATGGAAATGAAGGCCGAATTAACAACGAAAATAGAAGCGGCAAATATCAACCTGGCCGCAAAGCTGGAAGAAATGAAGACGGCCAACGACAACATCACCGCGGAACTGAAACAAATGAAGACGGCCAACTACAACATCACCGAGGAACTGAAACAAATGAAGACGGCCAACGACAACATCACCGAGAAGATGGAAGAAATTAAGGCCGAGTTAACCACAGAAATGAGAGCAGCGAACGGCAGTCTGGCCACGGAAATGAAGGCGGCGAACGAGGCTCTCGCCGCAAAGTTTGAGGAACGGTTGGCCGGCGTGAGGGATGACGTCACGAATCTGGGCAAGCGGAAGGGTCAAGTAGACGACCGCCTTAATAATTTAGAGGAAAAGGCCGACAACATCGCAAAACCCCTCACCCGCCTGACGGAGAAAAACCGGCCTTATGTGTGGACGGAGGACGCCGAAGACGCTTTCCAGCACCCGAAGGAGACCCTGTGCGGTGCTCCAATTTTGGGTTTCCCACAACCGGGTGGCGCCTTCATTGTGGACACCGACGCTAGCGACCATTACATTGGAGGTGTCCTATCGCAGATCCAGGACGACCATGAGCGGGTGATAGCCTACTACAGCAAGACGCTATCCAAGGCAGAGAAGAACTACTGCGTCACCCGACGGGAGTTACTGGCGGTAGTAAAGACATTGGAGCACTTCCACAAGTACCTGTACGGTCAGCCATTCCACCTGAGGACTGACCATTCCGCCCTAACCTGGCTATTGACCTTTAAGAACCTGGAAGGCCAGACGGCACGTTGGGTCCAGAGGCTGCAGGAGTACGACTTCACCTCGGAACATCGTAAATGGAAGAGCCACGGTAACGCAGACGCCATGTCCCAAAGACCCTGTTCAGTAGAGTGCGGTCAGTGCACAAGAGTGGAAGAGAAGGAGCGTGCCGCAGCAGTCCGAGTAGTTGTGGCAGTGCCTGCTGAAGGCTGGGATAGCGCAGGCCTGAGGAGGGAGCAGCTGGCGGACGCAGACTTGGGGCCACTCTTGAGGGAAGTGCAGGCAGGGATGCGACCAACCTGGGAGGACATCGCACCGAGGAGCGCCACCTACAAGTCGTACTGGGCCCAATGGGACTCGTTGAAGACCAGAGATGGCGTGCTGTTCCGGGTATGGGAATCACCCGATGGGAAGACGCAGAGAGAACAGTTGGTACTTCCCCGGAGTAAGGTCCCGGAAGTCTTGGAGGAAGTGCACGCCGGTACTTCGGGAGGACACCTGGGAGCGAACCGAACGATTGACAAACTACGGCAGCGCTACTACTGGCTGAGACTCCGAGCAGATGCTGAGAGATGGTGCCGTCAGTGTCACGTTTGCGCGGCGAGTCGTGGCCCCCAGACTAGGAGCCGGGGTCGCATGCAGCAGTACAACGTCGGAGCGCCATTCGAACGGATCGCCGTTGACATTGCTGGACCGTTCGCAGTTTCCGACCGAGGCAACAAGTACATGATGGTGGTCGTGGACTACTTCACCAAGTGGCCGGAGGTGTATGCCATCCCAAACCAAGAGGCAAAGACAATCACAGACTGCCCCGTGGAGCAAGTGTTCTGTCGATTTGGGGTGCCGTTAGAGCTAGACAGTGACCAGGGTACCAACTTTGAGTCCAACCTAATGAAGGAGGCACTACAAAGGCTTGGGGTGAACAAGACTCGTACTACGCCTCTACATCCCCAATCGGATGGCATGGTCGAAAGGTACATCAAGACCTTAGAGGAACACCTGAGGAAAGTCGTGGCCAGCCATCAGCAAGACTGGGACGTCAAGGTGCCACTGTTCTTGCTGGCCTATCGCTCGTCTACACACGACACAACTGGGATGACGCCAGCCAGCTTAATGTTCGGCCAAGAGTTACGCCTCCCTTGTGACCTGGCTTTTGGAAGCCCTCCGGAAGCGAAACAGCCAGCGACCGAGTATGTGGAGAACTTGGTGGACCATCTCCACGACATGCACGAGATGGCTCGCCAGAACATCCAGAAGGCGAGCGACCGCATGAAGACCAGGTATGACAGGCAAGCCAACGGCCAAGGGTTCCAGCAAGGTGACCTGGTCTGGTTGTACCGTCCTACCCGGACCAAGGGACGCTGCCCGAAGCTCCAGCAGCCATGGCAAGGACCGTACCGGGTGGTGAAGAGGATTAACGACGTGGTCTACCGCATCCAGAAGGTTCCCCGAGGAAAGATGTTGGTGGTACACCTGGATCGACTAGCCCGCTACGATGGTGTTGTTCGGGACGACCAGCTTTGAGGAGGGAGCAGTGTCACCCAATTAGCGGTAGGCATGAGGCCCACAGCTGTGAGGAAACCAAAGGCCGCCGAGCCACGCCTCCCATTAGTCTCTGTCACTAACTGAGGTGTGGTTAGGGAAGTGTCACCTGTCCCTCGACGTTTCTCTCCCCTTCTCCTGTGGTCTGGAACGTTCGGGTGATTTGCGGGAAACCAGAGACTTCTAGAAAGACAGTGACATTCCTATAAAAAGGGTTTCAGAGAGACAGTCAGTCAGTCAGTTCTTGGTGTAAGGACGCAGTGCTAGTGGGGAGACCGTACGAAATTACGAGTGCAAGTGAAATTGTAACGGACGAACTGGTGAATTGTAATTGTGTGCAGCACGTAATTCTGTGTAATTGGCAAGTGTTAAACTGTAAGTCGGTGGAAATAAAGAACATTTTTGAGTGGTGAAATTGAACTTTTCATTTCACGAACCCACAAAGTCACAGTACTTTATGGCCCGGGCTTTATAGTTCGGACCACTATTAGGTACAACTGACTCGTGTTTTTCCCGGTAAACCACTAGGGGTTCTCATTAACACATCAGACAACTACCTTAATGGTGACTTACTATGCTGTAAGTACTTTAAGGCCCGGGATTTATAGTTCGGACCACTATTAGATACAATTAATGGAAATAATTGTTCTTTCACACTAGCCGTGTGTAGGCTAAAGTATGCAAAGACAGTCAGACTTAAAAAGCTGGTGGTTCGAACTATAAAGCCCGGGCCTTAAATTACTTACACCATAGTAAGTCGTCGTTAAGGTAGTTGTCTCATATGTTTATGAGAACTCCTAGTGGTTTACCGGGAAAAACTCGAGTCAGTTGTACCTAATAGTGATCCGAACTATAAAGCCCGGGCCTTAAAGTACTTACAGCATAGTAAGTCGTCATTAAGGTAGTTGTCTCATATGTTTATGAGAACTCCTAGTGGTTTACCGGGAAAAACTCGAGTCAGTTGTACCTAATAGTGGTCCGAACTATAAAGCCCGGGCCTTAAAGTACTTACAGCATAGTAAGTCGTCATTAAGGTAGTTGTCTCATGTGTTTATGAGAACTCCTAGTGGTTTACCGGGAAAAACACGAGTCAGTTGTACCTAATAGTGGTCCGAACTATAAAGCCCGGACCTTAAAGTACTTACAGCATAGTAAGTCGCCATTAAGGTAGTTGTCTCATGTGTTTATGAGAACTCCTGGTGGTTTACCGGGAAACATACGAGTCAGTTGGAGAATTTAATGTCATGTCGGCACGTTGGCCATAGTAGCTCAATGGTATAGAGCGGCTGGACGGCTCTTGTTGAATAACCTTCAGATAAATTACGAGTTGAAGTTTTATATATTATCTCACAGCACAGAGCCAAAATGTAATTGTTTATAAACTGTGACCGATTTTATAAATAAAGCAGTCATCATTAATTATTCAAAACTCTAGATGTAAGCTGTACATATTATTAATACCCGATACGTTTCCTGTCTTTCCTACCCGCACACCTCTTCCTCTTAGGCAGCAGAAATAAGCGCAGTGACGTCACACGCCAACCTGCCTTTTGTTAGCGGGCATATTTGGCGGTTACGTCTGTCGAAGCTATATGATAACACAGGAAAGTCTCCGAGGGATGAGACGCAGTGGTTTGCAAAAGTTTCCTACAGTCCTCTCCATGTCAGTTCAGTTACAGACAATTCATGAACATCCTGACAGCTTCCACTTTTGTAAATCAATCTTCTCGGTTCCAGTTTACAGAGTGAATAGGGCACATGTTTATTTAACGGTTCTGCTCCTTGTGTATCATGCGTTCTCTGTCACACACAATTCCTGTACTTGTGGCACTGTGGAAGGGGTCGCATTCCTTTCAGGGAGCTTCTTTGCGTTGCCGGACCGTAACGTCTCACCGCTATTACCAGTCTTTCACTGTTTCACAGCCCCGCCCGGGGTTGGAAGTCGGCCGCAAGGTGATTTGTCGCGTAGCATTTCAGCGGCACTCAAAAATGTACGCTTTTCTGTGTTAGGAAGGCATTTATTATAAACCGCAAATGTATTAATATTGTCGCCAAACCGTATCTACGATCGCGCGGCTTCTTTACACAAAATAAACTGATAGGTTGGCAGTGTGAAAACCAAGAGCCGGCAGACAAAGATAACATGCAGTTAAAGGTCTGCCGAAACAAACAAACTGAGATAAATGGAAATTTCTAGTTACTTCTGGACTGATAGAGATAATTCGGCTTCTGGTTTATTCTATAATGATCTAGAAATTATCAGGAGATATATAAACGATTGTGACACGCCAACCGTACAGTTGCAAGTTGTAAAAAGTGTGGAATTAAGTTGTGAAACAAGAGTTGCAAGTTGTAAAACGTGAGGTAAGCAGAGAACAGCTGAGAGAGTTGTGTAACGTTTGTTGGCAACAGTGGAAGTTGAGTAAGCTGTTTGCTACTGTCATCGACTGTTGTGTATGTGATGTAATATTGTTACGCGAGAATTGAACAGTGTATTGCTATGGAAATAAAGAACATTTGGAATGACTGCAACTCGGCCGTTTAATTCTACGAACCCACAAAGTCACAAAATATTATACGTTAGCAGATAATAATTCAGTCATTACAGTTTCTAATGCTAAGATTCTGAAACAGTTTATTTCTGCATCGTCAAACACTCGACTGCTTGGGTTTATTAGTCCTTTAACTTCTGAACCATCTTAATTAGCGTTGTCTATTCTCACCCTCACCCAAGAAAACCCTGAAACATCCGACAGTTCATCGCCCTAGCAGCCCACAGTATTTTCATCAACGACGGAGACAGCATTAAACGTGTTGTACAATGGAAAATACGATATTAGGTTTTAAGTTTAAAGCTATTTTATTTTATTCTTATTTGGTCCGTGAAATTCAGAGAAGTGCAGTAAACACGCGGTAGACCAAGAATCGATAGGGTTTCTCGTGTCTCTTGTCAGACGACACCCTTATGCTTAATCTCGTATCCGGTTGCCTTTGATAGAGAGCCATGCTCCTTAAGCCATTGCAGTTATATAACATAGAATTCCACTAGGGTACTTCAACGAAACTCCAAACCAGGTATTCGGAAATATCCGGAAGAACCTCTGCAAACAGTATACGAAATGGAGTCAAAGGAATAGAAAAGTCCTAAATAATATACGAGGGCTGTTCAATAAAGAATGATCATAATTTCCTTACGATCATAATTTTTCGCACTATAATTCAATCTTATCACATTCTGTTAGCTTAATGAGAAACAAACACGCCGTAGTAGTTTAATTGTAGGTACTCCAGGTTCTCGCCTGTGAGAACCAGGCAAGTTCAGAAATGTTCAGTATCGCCTACCTCTGTAATGGAGATAACACGCGAGGAACAATATGCGGCTTAGAAATTCTGCTTTCGTCTCAACAAATCTTCAGTTGAGGCCTGTACAATATTACAGGAGAACTATGCAGAGTATGTTCTTCCCTACAGCACAGCTCGAAGGTGGTTTAAAATGGGGAGAAAATCAATTTCAAAGGAAGGTGGACCGGTTGCTCCAGTTACTGCTCTTACGGAAGATATCATCAACACTGCTGCTGCCATTGTGAGAGAGGTTCGACGAATTGCCTTAAGATCACTTTCTGAAATGCTGAACATTTCATTGGATGCCATCCACACGTTGGTGACAGAAACATTACACATGAGAGGTGTTTGTGCGCGATGGGTTCCAAGACTGTTGATTCCCAAACAAAAGGACATTCGCATGCAGGTCTGCATGCAGTTAAAGTTGATGTTAGAGGAAGATCCAGAGTTTCTTTCAAACGTAATCACTGCTGATGAAACTTGGCTACATCATTTTGATCCTGAGAGCAAACAGCAAAGCTCAGTGTGGAAATCTCCTTCATCATCAACCCCCAAAAAGCAAAAGTGGTAGGCTCTGCTGGGAAATTTACGGTTATATCATTCTTTGATGTTCATGGAATGGTTTATCAGCATGTTGTACCTGCACACACATCAGTAACTGGACAATGCTACAGGGATGTACTGAAGACATGGAAAGTCCGTATCAGGCGCAAAAGACCACATTTCCGTGAAGCAGGCTGGATGCTGACCACGATAAAGCGCGGCCGCGTATTGCCAATGTTGTTGCTAAATATCTTGTAAAAATCAACGTGAAGTACATCCCTCATCCGTCCTATAGTCCGGAATTAGCCCCATGTCGCTTTTTTCTATTCCTTAACTTGAAAAAGCACCTTCGTGGGAGGCTTTGTCCATCATCAGAAGCAGTGGTGAAGGCTGCGGAGACAAGTTTTAAGTATCTCTCAAAAATGGCTTCCAGCATGTCTTTGAAGACTGACAGAAACGCTGCGACAAGTACATCGCATTCAGGGGAGACTATTTTGAGAAGAACCATCAAAATTATGAGGATGAGTAAAGGTAAGGTGCCAGAAAAATATTGTGATCATTCTTTATTGAACAGCCCTCTTATAAATCTAAAAATTGTAATTTTTTAAACTTTGTGGCTATTTTCGAGTCCGAGGGTCCCAGGTACGAAAATATGGGGAATGGAGGTGTTTTGAATTGGCAATCAAAACGCGCTCTTCTGCAGAGAACTGCTAAGTTTTTTACTCTCAAAATACTAGTAAATCGTGTCCAGGATTGCGGACTATAGACACATATGGGGAGTCACGATTGTGAAATACCATGTGTATGTTATGTAAACCAATATTTATTAAACCGGCAGCAGACGTTGAAGTGAAAGGTACAAACCATGAGGGTAATAAATAACCTCAGTGCAGGCAGGCTGATAAATGTGTGCGGCAATTGTTTATCTTGTACTCTACACAAGTTGTTTGTGTTAAGCAAGATTACTGCCAAGAGGTAATAGAACATTGCGTGTATCAAAGTCGTCGCACTTGCAACCAGAAAAAAAAGCGGTACGAAAGCGCTATATAAATGCAGTAGCTTTTATTTCAAAAGTTTATTTTCCTATTTACTTTATGTTAAGACAAAAATTGACAGAAACGGTTTTATTTCTATGTAAAGGGGAGTAGAGTATCCTTAAGCTACAGTTAAACATTTTAAGGCAGGGCCGCTAGGAGATGACCTTAAAATGCCGCTATTTTAATTTGGACATAAATATCACTTATACACTACAAATGAGTATAAGTAGGCAGAGAACCTGCCTACTATTCAAGAGGTACGGGTTCGACTTCGGGCTGGGATATAGGAATTCTATTGCAAGCAAAATTACTTCCCCAACCCGTAAGTTCAGGGCTGTTCAATAAAGAATGATCACAATTTCCTTTTTGCCAACGTGCCTCTACTTATCCTCATAATTTTGATGGTCCTTCTCAAAATAGTCTTCCCTGAAAACGATGTCCCAGCGTTTCTGCCAGTCTTCAACGACATGCTGGAAACCATTTTTGAGATATCCTTCAAAATTGCCTCCGCAGCCTTCACCACTGATTCTGATGATGGATAATGCCTCTCAGGAAGGCGTTTCTTCAAGTTAGGGAATAGAAAAAGGTCACATGGGACTAAAACAGGGTTATAGGGAGGGTGAGGGTTGAACCTTAGGTTGACTTTTGCAAGATATTCAGCAACAACGTTGCCAATATGCGGTCGCGCATTGTCGTGTTGCAGCATCCAGCCTGCTTCATTGATATGTGCTCTTTTACGCGTGATATGGACTTGTAGTGTTTTCAGGACAACCCTGTGGTATTGTCCAGTTACTGATGTGTGTGCAGGTACAACATGCTGATAAACCATTCCATGTATAACAAAGAATGAGATGACCATAACTTTCCCAGCAGAAGCAACCACTTTTGCTTTTTGAGGGTTAGTGATGAAGGATATTTCCACACTGAGTTCTGCTGTTTGCTCTCAGGATCAAAATGATGTAACGAAGTTTCATCAGCAGTGACTACGTTTGAAAGAATCTCCGGATCTGCGTCTAACGTCAACTTAACTGCATGGGAATGTCCTTTTGTTCGGGAATCAACAGTCTTGGAACTCATGGCGCACACAGACGTCTCATGTGTAATGTTTCTGTCACCAACGTGTGGGTGACACCCAATGAAATGTTCAGTATTTCAGAAAGTTATCTTAAGGTAATTCGTCGATCCTGTCTCACAATGGCAGCAGCAGTGTTGATGTTTTCTTCCGTAAGAGCAGTAAATGGAGCACCGGGTCCACCTTCCTTTGAAATTGATTGTCTCCCCTCTTTAGACATTTTAAACCACCTTCGAGCTGTGCTGTTAGGAAGAACAGACTCTCCGTAGGCCTCCTGTAACATTGTATAGGCCTCAACTGAAGATTTGTTGACACGAAAGCAGAATTTCAAAGCTGCACATTGTTCCACGCGTGTTACCTCCATTACAGCGGTAGGCGATACTGAACATGTCTGAACTTAACTGGTTCTCGCAGGGGGGAACCAGGAGTACCAACAATGAAACTACTACGGCGTGTTTGTTTCACATTAAGCTAGCATAATATAAGAGGTTGAATTTTAGTGCGAAAAGTTATGACCGTAAAAATTATGATCATTCTTTATTGAACAGCCCTCTTATGAATGAGAGAGGGACTGTTTGTCTCTCTCTCTCTCTCTCTCTCTCTGTGTGTGTGTGTGTGTGTGTGTGTGTGTGTGTGTGTGTGTGTGTGTGTGTGTGTGTGTGTGTGTGTGTGTGCAATCTAAAGGTACTAAATGCAACTTGAACTACTGTATAACACTAAATACTGTTGTGTATTGTGGCGATATTTTCCAGCTTAATCTCTCTCCATCTTAATCGAGCCCCAAGTTCGGGCGACATATTTGTAACCATCCATCTTAATCAGAGTGACAGAGATAAACTTTTATACGAATTTTTGTATAATCTGAATTACAATTCACTCGTTTCTATTACGAATACCGAATAACTCTTTTTTGAAGGTTATTAACTTTCCGTTACAATTATATTCACTGCAACATTTTTTATCGTCATGAAACCAGATTGAAGAATATATATCTATCTCAAGATTACTGATTTTCCGTAAGTATTGTTATTCCTCTATTAATTTTGTGATTGGCCGATGTACTGCTACGTCACCGCATTACGTAATACAATTATTACTACGGCCAATCACAAAATTACACATATATTTGTTTTTAATATTGCCATTTCATGGCCTACTAAGTCATATCAAGAAACATTATTCATATAAAAAGTTCTAACTAAAACATATCGTTACATTTTACACTCATTCCTCAAACACAGACATTTCACAGTTACTGTGGCGGGAAAGCTTTCTACCAGGCGACCCATCAGAGGAGGTGTCCCCGAAGGCTCTGTCTTATCCCCTACACTCTTTAGCGTGTATGTGGCGGATCTCCCCACGGAGCTACACGTCAACATAGCCCAATATGCAGACGACGTGCTACTATACAACACAGATAGAAACGCACGCAGAGCCTTCAACCCAATACAGCGACACGTAAGCCTCATTCATGATTGGTGTAGGCTTTGGCGATTGTCTATCAACCCAGAGAAAAGCCAAGCCATACTCTTCACTAAGCGCCACTTTCCCGCCAACCTCCCCGCCTTTAACTATTCTGGCAGAAGGATAGAGTGGACAAACTCTCTAAAGTATCTAGGTGTAAAGCTGGACAAGGGCCTAACTTTTCGGGGTCATATCCAGGAGTTAGCTCATCGGGCATGTGGAGCTTCAGCTTCGTTATACCCCATGATGCGCTCAGGAATGCCGACACCCTTTAAGTTGCGCCTTTTTCAGGCTTTAATTCTTCCAATCATGCTTTATGCGTGTGAGATCTGGGGCATGGCCGCAGGAAACAATCTGCGACAACTCCAGTGTGTACAAAATAGATGTCTTAGGGCCATCTATTCTGTTTGCTGGAGGTTTCCCGTGGGATACCTTCATGAAGCATCATCTCTCCACTATGATGGTCAGGTCTCTAGGGAACTATAGATCCTCAGAAAGACGCTACAAGCTCTACCGGCTTCCCCGCATAGCATGCGAGCACACCCGGTAACAATAAAGTTCTTATTACAACCTTAAAATTATTACTGTTTGAAATTAATAGACTTTCTAAATTAAATCTTCCTAAAATTATCACACACCAGCGGTGCACACAAGCGTTGCACCCGAGTTGGCTACCACGAGGAGCTACGACTACCTCCCTTCTTTTCATCCACCTAAATTTAAACCACCACCCTGCAAAACCCCACATTTCCTGTCATTAAGTGGTTAAGTCCGTGTAGGACAGGTACACGAATGACACACATCGTGCTGACCCTCAGTCAGCCGCCAGCTGCTTGAATGAATGAATGAATGAATGAATGAATGAATGAATGAATGAAGAATATCGTTACACTATATAGCAATAAGTTCCAAAGGCAAATGGACCACCGATATGACATCGCATTTAAAGACAGAATCAAAACGAAAAACAAAAACAGTATCAGTAAGCCCTGGAAATTCAAATCATAAACAATGAATATGTTTTTACTTTCTCTATTCAATATAGTAAATCACCCAAAAGATACTAAAACAATATTTTACCGGAAAGTAAAAGAACATGTAGCAGAAGAGGAATAAACGTTTTTAAAACCGATTTGTACAAGACTAGAAAAAGTTATATGAATAACTCATTTTTTTTTCGAAGATTGATATTCTTAAACTTTGGATTTTGTTTCATATTAAGGGTGTTGCGAACATACGAGGCATGTTTTTTAAGTCAGAACCGTTTTGCGATTCCGCCGCCGCAGCGCTACGGTCGGCGTTCCACGCATGCGCGCTGGTTACCTACATCTCTTGCCTACGCACTGACGCCATTACAGTCTGATTCTTTATTGTATACGTTGGTACTGAGTATTTAAGATGCCTCCGACAATCGTGAGTCTCGCCGATTGTGAAGTACGGGCTGTTATACGATTTCTTATTGCTAAAGGCGTAAAACCGATCGATATTCATCGTGAGATCTGTGAAGTTTACGGACAAAACATTATGAGTGATGGAATGGTAAGGAAATGGGTGAGAGCATTTAAAGATGGCTGCACAAAAGTGCATGATGAAGAACGAGTGGGCGTCCTTCGGTCGTTACTGAAGATTTGGTGCAGAAAGTGGACGAAAAAGTGAGAGAAAACAGACGCTTTACAATTTCATCATTGTGCGACCATTTTCCTCAATATTCTCGTAGTGTTTTGTATCGCACTGTGACCGAGAACTTGAAGTACCGGAAATTGTGTTCACGTTGGGTTCCGAAAATGTTGACGGATTTGCACAAAACCCAACGTTTAGGCAGTGCACTGACTTGCCTTGAGCGGTACCACAATGAAGGTGAAGATTTTTTAGACCAAATTGTTACTGGTGACGAAACATGGGTGACCTACGTCACACCAGAATCAAAACAACAATCCATGGAATGGCGACATTCATCATCACCCACAAAAGTGAAGTTTAAGCAAACAATTTCTGCCCGGAAAATCATGTGCACAGTTTTTTTGGGACAGAAAAGGAGTATTGTTAGTGGAGTTTCTGCCTCGTAATGAGACAATCAATGCAGCGTCTTATTGTGAGACATTGAACAATCTGGGCCGTGCAATCCAGAACAAAGGACGCGGCAAGCTGAGTAAGGGTATCCTTTTGCTGCATGACAATGCCCGGCCACATGTGGCTAATGGGACCAAAGATCTCATCAAATCTTTTCAATGGGAAAATCTAGGTCATCCTCCATACAGCCCTGATCTGGCGCCCAGCGACTACAATTTGTTCCTGCACTTGAGGTAACATCTGGGCGGTCAGCGTCTTTAAGACGATAACGAAGTCAAAACAGTTGTGATACAGTGGTTAACACGACAGACAGCAGAATTTTATGAGGAAGGTATTCAAAAACTGGTGCGACGTTATGACAAGTGCCTCAATATTCACGGAAATTATGTAGAAAAGTAGATTAAGGTACAGCCTTTCATTTAAAAATAAAATTATTGCGATATCTATGCACGTCTTTTTTTTAATTCCAAAATGGCCCTGAGTTAAAAAACATGCCTCGCATTTTAAACTTTTAATCAGTTACACCGACTCTCGTATCACATAGGCTCACACTTGGGACTCCGTAGTTTTATACGGTTAATTAGAAGCTTAATTCTAAATTCGGTTGTGGCAATTTGCATTTGACAATGTGGAAGATAACCCCTCATTAAGACCACTCAAAATTAATTTTGCGCACAAAAAACGTGTTTAATTCTTGGGATTCGATTTGCATATAAAGTTGATTGTATTGGTTCTCCGGGGTAAACCTTCATGTGTGTGTGTGTGTGTGTGTGTGTCTGTGCGTGCGTGCGTGCGTGTTACCCTGCGTCCCTGTTCTATTAGCTTTTGAGTGACAGATCCGATTATTATTAAACTCGCCCAACATTTCAATTCCCCATTCTAAGGTAGCGTTGATTTATTTCCTTCATTCTTTTTTTTCCGAAATTATATTTCGAAATGGTGTTTGCTAATATTTGAAGGAATTGAATTTCAGATTAAACTGCTTTGTGTTAACGAAAGTAATCAAAACGTGGCTAAAATGTTGCATGGATAATAAAAAACGTTCTTTTAAAGCAGTGATTCATATTTTGTGCCCACATTGAATTCACACTGCTTACCAAATGTTTCCAGTACCGGAAACATATATTAATGAATGGTGACATTGTTGTATGATTAAATAGTTCTTATTACATATTTTATTTTCATGGTATTTAGACTGTATGATATAAAAGTCCAGTGTTCGTATGCTTTTTAATAATAATTTGGTTTTAATTTGTTTCTAGTGTTAACAGCTGCATTGACCAAATTATTAGTACAGCGGAGTTTAATGACCTCGCACATAACCAGCAATAAGAACCCAAGGGCCAGTATTTCACAAAACAACTGCCAGTAATATAATTTCAGTTTAGATAATGTGAATTTAGTATCTAAACGTTATAATTTATGCTTCAATAATTATAGAAATGAAGTCATCTAAAGATTAGGGCATTCTTACAGATTCTTGGGATGAAACCACATTTCATGTACGGAGATGATATCGAATTCAAAGAAGGATACTTCCAGCAAGATGGAGCAGCGTTTCATAAATCTAATGACACCATGGAACTTGTAACCAGTTTCTTTGATAATCGAATAATCTCAAAAGGTCTGTGATCCCCCAGATCCTCTGGCCTAACTTCACTAGATATTTTCTTGTGGAGGGTATCTAAAATGTGTTGTACAAGAATAGGCCACGGGCAATTAATTTTACGAGCGCCACATTCTACACCAGCACCAGCAACGTCTGCAGGATCCTGCACCCTGGTCATCTGCGGGGTACCGCGTGACCTACCTTGCAAATTCGCCCTCTCCGCCACGAAGCAGATGTAGTCCTCTGCCCGGAGAGCCAATAGGATTTTTACGAGAATGGGCACCACCACATTAGTTCGCTTGCATCTGTCCGACCACTTGGAGCAGGATGTTGCCTTGAGGACGGGGCTGCCCTTGTTAGGGCACTACCTCAGAATCGAAACAAGCAAATTGGAGCGTCACGTCCCGTGTCGGCGATACTGCAACTACGGCCACTGCGCCTCCACGTGCACAGCTCCTCCGAGATGTCACTACTGTGGGTCACGGTGCCTCACCACCGAGTGCAAGAGTCACGATCTACGGCAGCGACGCAGATACTGTGCAACCTGCAATGGCGTAGGCCATTTCACAGGTCAGCCACAGTGCCCACGCTACCCCAGACCGAGGCATTCAACACAAGGCAACATAGCGACGACTAGGGAAGATATACCTCGCTCACCTCCTACATCAGCAGCAGCACGTCCCACCCTTCCTTAAGAAGGCCTGAGGGAAGCCCTTCAGGAACATCGAAGGGAGGTGGAGAACATCGGAGCCCGGCTCACCTCTCTTGAGAACTCCATCACAGCTACGCAGTCCTCCAGAGAAGAAATCCAAAACCTCCACTCGGAGGTGCTGAACATTGCACCACGCCTTGGACAACTTGAAGAGACAATCACCGCAAACATCACAGGACGTCACTCAGAGCAGACCGACCAACTTAGAACGATAACAGCAATTGCCCAACGCTCTGTAAACAACACATCCGAACTTCAAACCCGGCTAGATCTGGCACAACATCTACAGCAACTCCACAACAGTGACAATTCATCATCTGTGAAGCGAAAGCTCTCACGGCTGGAGGAGAGTCACACCAGCACCGAAGCCAAACTAGATCAGCTTCTACAACTGCTCCACCTGCATCACCTGCAACTCAACACAGAACTTCCTACTGTCTCCCTTAGTGAACGCGCAAGCAGACACTTTGCTCCAAATCCCCTACAATAAAGTTCACTAATCCTCAAAATAACAACTGGCAGGAGATAACTGACATCCCTTACCCCTTTCCTACGTTACTTTTGTAACAAAAAAGAGAGAGAGAGAGAGAGAGAGAGAGAGAGAGAGAGAGAGAGAGAGAGAGAGAGAGAGAGAGAGAGAGAGAGAGAGAGAGAAGAAAAAGAAAAGGGAAATTGATGCTCTCAAGAAATTCAGTCGAACCGAAATAAGTAACACTGGCGAGGATATTCTCCATAAAACTTCAGAGGATATGGTGAGACGAGTACAAACATGTATAGATACTGGTGGAGGACACTTCCAGCATTTTCTCTGAGATGTAAATAGTGTAACGTAATCTCCAAATTGTGTATTACATTCTCCCAAAGTTGTACCTGTGTCCTATTATTGACAATCTTTTATATAAAAGATTTTATGTTAACGTTGGATCTTCTTTTCTTTCTAATTTTAATCTCTTTTCTTCTTCTTCTTCTTCCTTCACGGGTTAGGCTTAAGCCTGTTCCGGTCTCACATTTCCTGAAGCCATCTCTTTAGGGGGCGTCCTATTGATCTTCGTCCTCTTGGTATATAATTGAAGGCTTGTTTTGGTATTCTTTCTCTTGGCATGTGATTAAGGTGTTCGACCCATTTGTTTCTATATCTTTGGATTTCTTCTAATAACGGTTGTATTTATTTATTTATTTACTATCCAATTTTTTGATTCCTCTTTTACCCAAAGATATATTATGAATACAGTTTTACAAATTTTGTGAATATAATATAGTTTACAAAAATATAACAAATTCAATATCAAGCTGACAAACAGTAAACATCAAGATGAATCATTTAGCTTAAGAAATATTTTGTTTAAGAAAGCCATGAAATATTGATAAGTTTTGTAATTCATCAGAATATGTGTGAGTGGTTTTGAGAAAGCTTAACCTAAGGATTGAAGCAATAATTAAAGTTCGTATCTTTCAAAACAGAAAAAAGGGCGACCAAATAAAATGTGAGGGACATCTTGAAGACGATTTCCACAAATACAATCAGGCGTGGATTTGAATTTGAATCGAAATAACTAAGCTGAAAATTTGCCATATTCAGTTAAGAATTGAGTGATAACATAGTTAGGATTAACGAATTTACATTTATGTCTGTCAGAAACTGTTGGGAAATATAAATCCTTAGTCAAAGCACCACAATAACTTTTTAACCAGTATTCACTCCCGTCGTTGATGATAATCTCCTTTAATGTTTGCCTAACATAAGAAATGGGGAATAGAGTGTAAGTCTCTGCAAGATCTGAAGTCGCAGCTCTCTCTGCAAGCTCATCTGCACGTTCATTTCCGGCAATCTCCACGTGTCCTTTGAACCATTTAATACACATATGAGAACTACATAATAATTGACTTCTTATTTCAGCTGCAATATGACTGCAGTTTTGGTATCTTTCGAAGCTGCAATTGTTGCTTGTGAGCCACTGTAAAAGCGAGTGCTAAATTTTAAGCTGTTGCACCATTTCACTGCTTCACGGATTGCTAATAATTCAGCTTGAAAAACTGAACACTTCTTGGCATGTCTGAACATGGAAGAATGACATTCTATGGAGCGACAGAATACCACAAACGCACATCCTACTTTGGCAGTTTTACTAAGCCCTTCAGCTATCCGAGAGCCATCGGTGTAAATGGAGTTCTGGTGATATTCTGCTGTACAATCTTCAAGGAGACTAGAGACACCAGTGGCTGGATGAGAAGCTTGTTTAACTGGTTGTTCAAGTTGCAGTTGTAAAATATGTTGTGGGAAGGCTCGGCCATTTCTAATGTTGTTGATATTTGTCTTATATACACCAGTAAGAAAGATGGGTTCAATACTAGCTCTGCTAGAGTGGAGATGGTGCGGTATCCTCGGATGATTCTTAAGATGTATCCACGCTGTATCTGTAATAATTTAGTTTGTGCCCATATCTTCTGAAAAATACTTTGCAATGCTCCTGCACAATAGAGAACCATAGGTTCAACCGCCCCTTTATAAATTAACAACAATAAAGAAGACTTTAGGCCCCATGTTGGTCTCGTTAAAGCAGTCAGTGCGGTAAGAAGTTTACTAGCCTTCCTGGCTACATAATCAAGATGATTTCGGAACGTTAGACGTCTGTCTAAAACAACTCCTAGATACTTAAAATTATCCACTAATTTAATCTTTCTATTATTCATATAAAGATATAATTCTTCCAAATTTCTTTTCTTAGTGGCTAGCATAGCCAATGTCTTGTTGACATTAAAGTTCAATTTGTTAGTTACACCCCAGGAATGGATGATATGGAGGGATTCATTGGCTGCCGTCTGTAACTCCTGAAAGGTTGTAGACTTAAGAAGTAATAGAGCATCATCAGAATATGCGTATAACCAGCAATTTTCTGGTAATTGTTGTGTTATTAAATCACATTATAGTAGAACCCAAAAAACTGGGATTCAAATTGAAGCTTTTGGACATCCTCGATCATTTGTTTGATAACAGTTATATTATTAATACTAAGCTGACTATTTCGGTTGTGAAAATAGTTGGTTACAATCTTATATAAGCTGCAGGACAACCTTTCACTTTTAATTGGTGTAGTATCTTTGGCCACCAGGCATGGTTGTACTTCTAATTCTTTTCTAATAATTTCATTCCTAATATGATCTTCTCTTGTACATCCTTTGATTGATCGTAAGAATCTCATTTCAGCAGCTTGCACTTTGCTCTTCTCCTTTTCCCTTATTATCCATGTCTCACTTCCATAGTTTAGTATTGGGATTGCCATCACTTTGTAGAATCTTGAGTTTCGTTCCTTACTTCATTCCTGACGGTTCTCTTAATTGTTCCGCAAACTCCTTGAAATTTTGTATTTTACTCCTTATATCTTGATTTTCCGATTCCTAGTTTATATCACAGCCAAGGTATTGAAAGTGCGATACTTGTTCTATTATAGTTTCTTCCACTACAATTTTGGTCCTTATTGGGTATTTTCCCTGGAATGCAATTACTTTTGTTTTTGTATTTGAGATTGTCATATCATAGTTTTTTTACAAATTTGGTTTAGTTGATATATTCCTTTCTGTAGTCTATCTTCCTTGTCAAAGATTAAAACTATATCATCTGCAAATAGAAGAGTGTTTATTGCTCTTCCTTGTCCTAACCTAATCCCCTCATGCACTACTTTTTTCCACTCTATTATAATTTGTATGTGTGTATTTATTCACTGCAATTGGGTACTACCCGGTGGCAGAGTTAAGAATACAGATCAAATTACAAATACTAGATTTACAACAATAACACAGTAAACAATACAAACATGATATTATTTTACTTTAGTCACTTAAAACATATCTAATTACTTCTCTATTTACATATTATTTACAATTATAATTCAAAAGTTAAACTATAAACCATCTAGATTTTTTCTAAATTTCTTCAGCGACAGGGGACAGCCCTGAAAGACTGCTACAAGCAATTCATTCCATTCTTCAATGGTTCTATTAACAAAAGAAAATTTTCCTACGTCGGTTCTGTATCTTCTACCCTTAATTTTTTACCTATGATCGTTTCGTACATAATAATCCGGATTATCTAACCTTACACTAACGTCCACCCATGCCTTTACACCAGCATTAGCTCTGAATAATGCTACCAACCTATGTTTCTACGCCTAATTCTTAACTCCTCCCATTTAGTCTCATCTCCTTTTATAGGCCCAAAATACTTGCCTCTTTTTATGAATTTTATTGCCCTCTTCTGTATTTTTTCTAATGGATCGATTTGGTTAGCTCTATACGGGTCCCAGCATGCTACTCCATATTCCATAACCGGCCGCACTAAGGCCTTGTAGGCAATTTCCCTGGACCTAGCGCTCCCCTTTTTCAATATTCTCATTACGAAATGTAATGCCTTCCACGCATTCCTAGATGTGGAATTTACTTGTTCGTCCCATCCAGCATTACTTGCCAGGTACACTCCCAAGTATTTGCAGCTGTCCACCTGTGGAATTTGCACTCCTCCCATGTGATAGTTAACAATAATTTTGCCCTTAGTTCTACTAAAACAATGGACTTACTTTTCTTGGCATTAATTGACATTTTGTTAGCCGCAGCCCAATTACAGGTTTCATTTAAATCATCCTGAAGAGCGGTTTCATGCACTGTATTCCGAATTTTATTATAAATAATACAATCGTCTGCAAACAACCTTATCTGGCAGTTAATATTAACAATAAACATAATTGGATATAGACTATATCCTTGTTTCAATTCTTTGTTTATTTCAAATTCATTCGTTATTTCTCCTTCTATTTCCATTACTAATTTCGTACTTCTGTATAAGCTTTGAATAATTTTAACCAAGTGTAGTGGGTATCCCTTTTTACATATTATATCCCATAACAATAACAGCTTTTCCTAGATCTATAAATGCTAGATGGGCTTCAAGATTAAATTCGCTTCGTTTTTCTAACACATGCTCTGCCTGTTCTAATTCCATGTTGTTCTTCACCAATATGTGCTTCAGCTATTATTTTCACCCTAGTTGTTATAATTCGAGTATATATTTTATATATTGTATTTAAAAGGTGTATACTTCTATAATTTTTGCATTCATTTCATTGCCCTTTTTAAATATAGGTATAACTTTAGCTATTTCCCATTCTTTTGGGATCTTCTTTATCCTCCAACATTTTTAATCTTCGCTTCATATATAGGCAACGCCGTGGCTCAGTGGTTAGACCACTTGGCTCTCACTAAGGCGGCCCAGGTCGTTCCCAGGCGACCGCAAAGTGAGATTTGTGGTGGACAACACGGCGCTGGGGCGGGTTTTCTCCGGGTCCTCCGGTTTCTCCCGCCATCTCGTTCCACCGGTGCTCCATCTTCATCTCGTGTATCATCAGTGTCACCGCCTGCGGTGCCGTATGTAGTAAAAGCGGGCGTTAAACACTACACATTTCATTTCGCTTCATATTTCGAAGACAGCTTTAAACAGAATTTGGCAGCTATCATAATTGTCATTTCCGACAGAACAAAACACTGAAATTTTACTAAATATATACTTTCATGCATAGGGCTTCAAAACGTGTATTGTACAGGTAATCCAAGTATAGAGTGTTCGGCAGAAGTTCCATCTAATAGGTAAGTGGAGGAGAAATAATTGTAAAACATTGTCCAAAGCTTCCCACAAACATCCCTTAAACTTCTTGGGAAATTCGACGTGGAAGTGAGGTGAGCAGATTTAATTAATTTTCCCCTCAACACTTCCCTGAAATTCACTCCGATATTAAATATCCAATCTAACTGAGTTTTTATGTACTTATGCTCCAGGAAATCCCAGTTAGGTAAACTGATAACGTTTTTATGTAAATGTTCTCATTCAGTGAGCCCACAAAAGCGCGCTATCAAATATCAGTATGCAAGGCTTAAAGTCCCACTAATGAATCATAAAGTTCGTGTACATGGAGCTATTTTAGGTTCTCTATCTTGGAAGGTATTTTATTGAGAAATAATTTGAGATACGAATATATTAAGAGTGTACTTGCACTAAAATGGTTCACTTAATTTTACTTTATCTGCCATTTGCATTAAATGCACATGGTTTACTCAACGCACTCACAACGCACAAGCTTAAACAAATGAAGAATTAATGGATATGGCTGGAATCGGTATAACTTACGGATAATTTGTACTATTTAATTATTATTAATATTAATAATTATTATAATACGAGGGTTATTCGTAAAGTAAGGTCCGATTCGCCGTAGCTCATCGAATTTCGCGTGACATAGAAACGTGCATCTGTGGGAGGCCACCAAACGCGTTCTTCGTGAGCCGACTGTTGTACCGACGCTGTCTGCAGGTGATAGAATGGTTACAGATATTCCCACCAAGTGTGAAATTTTGGCCGATCACTTTGAGCGTGTGTTTGCACTTCCCATATCAGCCGATGATGAGACTATTGCAGACGTGGCAAAGGAGCTACATACTCATCGCACTCGAACCACAGTCTCACAAAGGATTTCATTTACAAGCCCACGGGAAAAATCTTCCCTGATTCGAGCCCTTCCCCTTAAGAAATCTCCCGGGCACGACTTGGTTCCTAACATTGTTATCAAGAAGCTCACCAAAAAAGCAGTTGCATACTTGTCATCCATCCTCAATGCCTGTCTACGCCTTGGCTATTTTCCTCGCACCTGGAAGTTTGCCCATATAGCAGTCTTCCATAAGCCCAATAAACCCAAACACCTCCCCGAAAGCTATCGTCCTATAAGTCTGTCGCCGACCCTCTCCAAGCTGTTTGAAAAAGTAACTCATCGCCGTCTTCTGTCTTTCCTTAGTCATAACCATGTTCTTCCGCCTTATCAATTTGGATTTCGTCACAAACATTGCACTACCCATCAGATTTTACGATTAACTCAGTCAATTGTTCACGGCTTTGGGGCCCATCAGTATACCATGGCTGTTTTCCTTGATGTTGCACAGGCATCCCACAGGGTTTGGCATGATGATTTGCTCCTTAAGCTCTACCGCATCGGTCTTCCTAATTACTTATTACAAATAATCCAGTTTCCTCTACGACCGCAGCTGTTCAGTACGCATTGGTGGAAAGCTTTCATCCCCACGTAATATTACCACAGGTGTCCCACAGGGTTCTATCTTGGCCCCGACTCTATTTAATATATACATTTCTGATATTCCTGACTTAGCTCCGACTTCTTTAGCTCTTTACGCTGATGACACAGTACTATATTATTCTCATGTTAATCTCCAGCACGCACAACAAGTAATACTGCTCTCTTTAGATCGCCTAACTCATTGGTTCAGCACTTGGCGGATCTCTTTGAACCATCAGAAAACCGAGGCTAAAATCTTCACTCTTCGCCGATATACTCCGCTTTCTCCGTTGTGTCTCTACAGGAACAATGTCTCTTGGCTCCCCACTAGAACTCCCGTTAAATACCTTGGAGTGCTTTTGGACTCTCGACGGATCTGGTGTGCTTATATCGATCATCTTATATCACTGGCCTCCGGGCGACTTTCAAATATCTCACCTCCGTTGCATCGCCGTTCCAGCCTCGGCCTACAGTCTTCATTGTTACTCTACAAATCACTCGTTCGTCCGCTTATTACATATGCCTGCCAAGTGTGGGGGGTCGCACACACATGTCATCTGTGTCGTCTTTAGGTCATACAGAGTCGCTTCATGCGCATCGCTACCAACGGTCCATGGTTCATTCGTAATCACCAGCTCCACCACGGACTAGGACTGTTATCTCTTTGCGACTACATTCGCAGGATCGCCCCTCATTTCTTCCCCACGCTGTAAGAAGTTCCAGTAGCTGTGCATTATAACATCGGCGTCCGCATGCGCCAGCCCTCACGCTTAAAGAGGAGACTACCACAGGACCTGCTTCTGAGTGATACATCTGATTCGAGTGATTCTAGTGCTTGATGTCTGTCTTACATCTTCAATATTGACATAATTTCTCAGAAAGTATTATTGGAGTTCTAACTTAATGGAGTTAGGGGGCGGCCTGTTAGCCTACCCCTGAGTGTTATTGTTCTTTAATGTATTGTTCTGTTACCTTCTTTTTACTCTGATCTTTAAAGCATTGTACTGCTGATCGATCAATAAAAAATTATAAAAAATTAAACGCGCATGCAGACCAACTCCCGGCATGCCTTGCGCGTAAACCATACCATTCGCATTGGTAGTTGTGCAGTGTGCTGTTAGCACAGACAGTTAAAAGTGTTTCAAACAATCGAGCGGCCCACCGACTGTGAAATACGGTCTGTGATTTGGTTTTTAGTGGTAAGGAACATTTCTACAGCGGACATTCATCAACAGATCAGTGAAGTGTACGGTCCCAATACGATGAGTGACAGCAAAGTGCATAATTGGGTTCAAGCTTTCAAAGGCGGACGCAACAATGTCCATAATGAATTGCGATCAGGCCGGCCATCAATGATCACAGAAGATTTGGTCAAAGCCATGGATGAACAAATCCGTGAAAACTGGCGTTTCACCATTTTCACTTTAGCAATGGAATTTCCGGATGTGGGTAGAACAACTCTGTACAAAATTGTTTCTGAAAATTTGCAATTTCGTAAATTGTGCTCACGCTGGGTTCCAAGACTGCTTACTGAGGAACACAAAATTACAAGAATGACTCGTGCACTGAACTTTTTGAGCCGATATCATGAGGAAGGAGATAAACTATTGGAAAACATTGTCACTAGGGACGAGACGTGGATTTCTCACATGACTCCTGAGTCAAAACGTCAATCGATAGTACGGGCCACACATCAACAGTCAAGGTCAACCAGACAATCTCAACACGGAAAGTGATGTCATCCGTGTTTTGGGATAGACATGGAGTGTTGCTGGTCGAGTTTATAGAATGAGGGACAACCATCAATGTAGACGCTTACTGCGCTACTCTGACTAACCTCCAACGTGCAATACAAAATAAGCGACGTCTGGAGTGTCGTTGCTGCATGACAATGCCACACCACATCCTGCCAGGCAAACCCAAGATCTCATTAGCTCTTTTGGATGGGAACAGATTGACCACCTACCGTATAGGTCCAGACCTTACACCGAGCGAATTTCACTTGTTCCGCTACCTAAAGGAGTTTCTCGCTGGCAAGCGTTTCCGCACAGATGACAAGGTGAAAGAAACAGTTGAAGACTGGTTATCCTCACAGACAGCAGACGTGTATGTCGTCGGTATACTGAAGCTTGTAGAACATTATGACAAATGTTTAAACAAGTATGACAATTATGTAGAAAAATAGAGAAAGATGTAAGGAATCCAATAAAAAGCATTTGCAAATATCTATGATGGTTTAATTTATAAAACATAACATACCTTACTTTACGAATAACTCGCGTACAATATTATAATTATTTAATTGTTCAACATGTTTAAAAGTTTCAAACAAATGTTGAGAAGATTATATAGCATACATTTGATACGTAACATATTTCACTTATTAGAGAATTACTGTATTCCACCCAAGTATCTAACGCAGGTATTTTACCTAAAATATACCTATATTCTGCGACCTACTAAACCCAAAAAAGCATTTCAGAAAAAGGCATGTGAGTTATTTGCATAAAACAAAAACGAGAATTCTGTTAAAACCAACCTTAAATTGAATTGAACATCTTCCAAGGATGCGACTCGAAGTTGTTCCAGAAGAATCTCACTCCAAAATATACTTTATGTAGAAAGATTTGACATATTAATTATTTTTATTAAAATAACATATAAGGAGGCGAAACAATGAAATATTTAACTTAATCTTCTACAGTAGTGCAATTTAAGCCCCATTCTATTAAACTTATTTATAGAAGACATAACAGAGAGGGTTAAGGAAAGCAATGCCCGTTGCCCAATAATAATAAACAGCGAGATTCTTGGTTTATTGTATGCGGATAATTTAACAATAGGAGCAATATCTGTAGTAGCTGTACCAAAAACAATTGAGGCAATTCATAGGTTTTGCGCTAAATGGGATTTAGAATAAACAGCAAAAAATAAAAAGTAATGGTATTTAAAAGAGGATGGATACTTAGGAAATGAGAGGAATGGTTCATAGGAGACAAAAGGTACAAGTGGTAAACGAGTATGACTGTTTAGGTGTAAGGATGTGTAGCAAGGGGGAATGGGCAGCACAAGTCAGAAAAGTGATAGCTAGGACCAAGAAGTTGTTGACTTAAATTGTCTAAAAATGAGCTATAAAATGCCCTTAAAATATGAAAAATACACATAAAATGTAAAACAATTACCTAAATAAAATTAACAATTTCTTTCATAATAATAAATTAATAACTGTCATAGATATATAATAATATATATGGTTTGAATAACCACATATTAAAATTAACTTTCTTAGTAAATAATGCAATAATAGATACTAAATAATAAATAAATTCAAAATTCATCAGGTCATTTTGAATTTTATAAAATATGTATCCGCCAAGCTCTGAAACATACTGTTTCATACCGGAAGCAGTTGTCTGTTTTTGTTTCGGCGTTTCAATTCTACAACACAACAAATTTACAAACCTCACAAACTACTTCCCTTACTGCGACACTTCTAGCTCCTGAAGTCCTGACTGATGCAAACTACACGAATTGCATGATATAATCGGTGATTCCTCGAATTGATCCGTCATAAATTCACCAGCACTCTTAGGATGCTGACCTGTTTTAATTACATGTTTACAACACCTACAAAGTTAATATTTCATGAAAGGTTATGATAAAAATGAACGTAAAATTACAGATTATTTTTAAAAAACAAAAGGCCAATGGGTCAGGGTCAGGTCGGCCACGGGAATCAAACTGGGGCCTCCCGAATGCGGGCTACCGATGAAAATGCCCAATAAATTCGTCAAAAAGAAATAAAATGACTCGAAAATGCATCTAAATGTTAAAAAATGACTATTATAAAAATGTGGGGAAAATGCATTTTCATGACCTACAAAAACTATATATCTAACGTATTTTTTCCAGAATGCACTAAATTACCAATAAGCATCCTCTGTGACTACTCAGAAAAAAAGATGACTTTTCATCAAAAACCGGGCCCTAGAGGTAGCTAATGGCAGGACGGCAATGTCAGGGGTAAGAAAGAATATGTAAACATAAACTGGAGATGTCAGTTAGAAAGAATGTATGAAGCGGTCGCTGAAGCCAGAACAATGTATGGGGCACATCAGAGATAGGGACACAATTAGACCAGATGTATGGACTGTTTTGTAAGGTACTACTAGGTCTGTCAAAATCGGCAGCAAAAGAAGTGACATTACTAGAGTTAGGTAATACAAAAAGTGAGGAATAATAATAGAGAGAATATTGAAATACTACTATAAGTGTATTAAAGGGCAGAAAGGGGCATTATTGAATCTGTGTATGAAACAACAGAACATCATCAAGAACACAAACAGTTTATGGTCGGAATTGGAAAGAATGATATCGAAGATAGACATGGGAGATTTATGGAGAGTAAAGGAGTCAAATCATAACAGTTTTTGGAAGGAAATGAGTACGAGACATAGATAGGAGATATGGGAAAGTATAGAAGAAAAGAAATCTTTGCAATTTTATAAGCAATTAAAGACAAAATGGGGTAGGGAAAAATATATAGATCAATGTGGCAAAATTGTAAGAGAAGACATAGCATGGATGAGAGTAGGAATAATATATCTAAAAGGTAGGGATGTGTGAATTTTGTGGAGATGAAGAGAGCACTGTTCATTACCTGATAGAATGTAAGGAGTTAACAAATTGCAGGAGAAAAATATGAGATAAGAAGTGGGATAGTGTGAGCAAATAGGTAGTGGCGTTACGTATGTTACCGGGGATGAGTGAAAAGAAAAATAGATATATCGGAGAATTCTTATATAAGTTAAGAGAAAAGTGGATTAGGGTAAAAGAAGCGAAAGTCAAGAAGAAATGCCACCAAGCTGCTCAGGAAAACCAAAGGACCTGAGTCAGCGAGTAAATCTTAGCTCAGCAATTTCATTTATTTGTACGGAATGTGTAATAGTGCATGTTCAAGGTTAAATTATGTGTAGTGAAGCTCTAATGGCAACTGTACAAATAAATATCAAATAAATTTCATGTTCTAAGAGGCACTCTTTCAATCTACCTTGGAGTTTTTTTGCACAACTGGTAAAGTGTAAGGGATGGGCAAATTCTTAGTGCATAAAAAGTATAGACCTCTTAACGCGCACAATTATTAAGAAATAACTCTCTCGACGTTGACACTTCCCGAGATATTCTCTGTTATTCATTCAAATTTTGAATTGGCTACCTTTCTCATAGTCAAATTGATTTTGCTTACTTCCTTATTTCATTCCCCTCCTCCTACTTTCTTTACCTCCCTTTCCTTCTTTACCTCTCTTTCCTTTTTTCTTCCTTCCTTCTTTACCTCTCTTTCCTTCTTTACCTCTCTTTCCTTCCTTACCTTTCTTTCCTTCCTTCCTTCATTCTTTACCTCTCTTTACTTCCTTCTTTAACTCTCTTTCCTTCCTTCTTTACCTCTCTTTCCTTCCTTCTTTACCTCTCTTTCCTTCCTTCTTTACCTCTCCTTCCTTCCTTATTTACCTCTCATTCCTTCCTTCCTTCCTTCCTCCCTTCCTCCTTCCCTTCCTCCCTTCCTCCATTTCTCCCTTTATCTCTTCTTCCCTTCCTCCCTTTCTCCCTTCCTTCCTCCCTTCCTCAATTCCTCCTGCCCTCCCTCCCTTCCTCCATTTCTCCCTTCCTCCCTTCCTCCCATCCTCCCTTCCTTCCTTCCGTCCCTCCCTCTCTCTCTCTCTTTCTTTCTTTCTTTCTTTCTTTCCTGTGCTCAAAATTAACATAAAGCCATCTACTTAAAAATATTTTAGCAGAATATGTGGGTAATATAATTTAACTCCAATACCAAGAAGATGTAGGGGGATATTATTCAGTAAGAATGTCTTCATGAATTGTGAATAGGAGAGTTAATGTTAACTCTAGAAAACATTTTTCATGTCCGAGGGCTGCTCAATAAATAATGATCATAATTTTTCGCACTAAAGTTCAATCTACTATATTCTGTTAGCTTAATGTGAAACAACACGCCGTAGTTTCATTGTTGGTACTCCTGGTTGCCGCCTGTGAGAACCAGGAAAGTTCAGACATGTTCAGTATCGCCTACCGCTGTAATGGAGGTAACAGGCGAGGAACAATATGCGACTTTGAAATTCTGTTTTCGTCTCAACAAATCTTCAGTTGAGGTCTATACAATGCTACAGGAGGCCTATGGAGAGTCCGTTCTTCCCTACAGCACAGCTCGAAGGTGGTTTAAAATGTTTAAAGAGGGGAGACAATCAATTTCAAAGAAAGGTGGACCCTGTGCTTCAGTTACTGCTCTTACGGAAGAAAACATCAACACTGCTGCTGCCAGTGTGAGAGAGATTCGACGAATTACCTTAAAATCACTTTCTGAAATACTGAACATTTCATTGGGTGCCACCCACACCTTGGTGACAGAAACATTACACATGAGACGTGTTTCTGCGCGATGGGTTCCAGGACTGTTGATTCCCAAACAAAAGGACATTCTCATGCAGGTCTGCATGCAGTTAAAGTTGATGTTAGAGGAAGACCCGGAGTTTGTTTCAAACGTAATCACTGCTGATGGAACTTGGCTACATCATTTTGATCCTGAGAGCAAACAGCAAAGCTCAGTGTTGATATCTCCTTCATCACCAAACCCCAGGAAAGTAAAAGTGGTTACTTCTGCTGTGAAAGTTATGGTCATCTCATTCTTTGATATTCATGAAATGCTTTATCAGCATGTTGTACCTGTACACACATCAGTAACTGGACAACACTACAGGAATGTCCTGAAAACATTGCAGGTGTATATTAGGCGCAAAAGATCACATTTCCCTGACGCCGGCTGGATGCTGCACCACGATAATATGCAGCCGCATACTGCCAATGTTGTTGAATAATTTGCAAAAATGAACGAGAAGTGCATCCCCCACCCGCCCCATGATTCATTTTTCTATTCCCTAAGTTGAAGAAACCCCTTAGTGGGAGGCATTATCCATCATCAGAAGCAGTGGTGAAGGCTGCGGAGTCGATTTTGAAGGATATCTCAAAAATGGTTACCAACATGTCTTTGAAGACTGGCAGAAACGCTGGGACATGTGCATCGCATTCAGGGGAGACTATTTTGAGAAGAACCATCAAAATTATGAGGATGAGTAAAGGTACGTTGTCAAAAACATGTGATTATTCTATATTGAACAACCCTTGTAATAAGCGAAATAGAAGGTACGACCTTTTTTCCAGGTTAATAATACAGATAGCTGTTTACCCAAACTCGTAAGTGACCTGAATTATTATTATGGCTTTATTATGTATTCAGGTCTGCATATTATAAACGGAGAGATTTACAATATCATCCTGTGGATCGCCAACATTATTTGGTGCAGCCTGTGTGTGTAAATAATCACCTGAGTTAACAGGGAGAATCTGGGCATTAGGGCGTAATTAATGCTCTATGTTGGCTGTCTGCCAGCAGGTGGAGCGTCATAAATGTGTAGATATAACCTGAGATAAGGCTCAAATAAAATGCTGCAGCGTACTTACTCTATTGTGTTAACAATAAAAGCTCTAAAATCATACGATAATAGAAGCTATGTGTATATAGGTATATATGGAACGTCATTAACAAGTTTTTCAGGCTTGGGGCTTCAGAAATTTCCTTTGGGAATATAACGGAGTTTAAAGTGTTTAAATATATTATCTCCTATGCATAGAATTTCCACCTTAGTCGCAACATATGCAACTTTTTCAAATTTCTAACCCACTTTACTAAGTTCATCGTTCTACGTGGTGCATGAATGAATACCAGCCTCCGGTTTTTTGTAACTTTTTAATAATGTAAACAAATTCCAGCAAAAAGGAAAACATTGTTGTAGATAGAAAAATCATAAAAGAGAGCCTAAGGGAACCAAATTAAGCAGAAAGAAGATAATAAAACAGATAATAAGTTCATCGTTCCCCTCGGTGCATGAATAACAACCAGCCTCCAGTTTTTTGTAACTTTTTCATAATGTAAAGAAATTCGAGCAACAAGTTCAGTTTTCATTTTTGGTAAAAAATTTTGTAGATACAAAAAACATAAAAGAGAGCCAGATGTAACCAAATTAAAGAGAAAGAAGGTAATAAGATAGCTGTATGGCCTGCATAGCGATTTCAAAGTAAACAAAATACGGGGGATGATTAACAAAGACTGAGTCTAATTTCTTTCCACAATCTTTTTTACAATTTTGTTCACAATTTTACATTGAATTACTTTAATTTAATGTTTATATGATCTTTTTGTGCCCTCCTACTTCAATGTACTTTTTATAGCGTCTCTGCCAGTCCTTGAACATGTACCATTCTTTGTCAGGTCCTTCAGAATCGCCTCACTCTTCTTGAGCACTGCTTCAGAGTTCTCAAATCGAATACCCCTAAGCTTTGCCTTTAGTGATGTGCATATAAAATAGTGCAATATCGGGCTATAAGGTAGATGAGGTACACGGCTAATATTGAATCGAACCAGAAATTCCATGACCTCATTTGTGACTTGAGACCGTGCATTGTCATGATGAAGTCGCCACCCAGTCCGAGAAAGCTCTGTTCGTTTCTTTGTAATGTGCTTCCTCAGTGTAGCCAATACTGACGTGTAGTATGCTGCTGTAGCAGTAGTGTGAGGGGGAACTGCATGCGACGTGAGGTCGCGTATTGTCATGATGAAGTCACCACCCAGTCCGAGATAGCTCTGGTCGTTTCTTTGTAATGTGCTTCCTCAGTGTAGCCAATACTGACGTGTAGTATGCTGCTGTAGCAGTAGTGTAAGGGGGAACTGCATTCGACGTGAGGTCGCGTATTGTCATGATGAAGTCACCACCCAGTCCGAGATAGCTCTGGTCGTTTCTTTGTAATGTGCTTCCTCAGTGTAGTCAATACTGACATGTGGTATGCTGCTGTAACAGTAGTGTGAGGGGGAACTGCATGTGGCGTGAGGTCGCGTATTGTCATGATGAAGTCACCACCCAGTCCGAGAAAGCTCTGGTCGTTTCTTTGCAATGTGCTTCCTCAGTGTAGCCAATACTGACGTGTAGTATGCTGCTGTAACAGTAGTGTGAGGGAGAACTGCGTGAGGTCGTGCATTGTCATGATGAAGTCGTCACCCAGTCCGAGAAAGCTCTGGTCGTTTCTTTGCAATGTGCTTCCTCAGTGTAGTCAATACCTACGTGTAACAGTAGTGTGAGGGGAACTGCATGCTGGTAAATCAGACCATTACAGTCAAAATATGTGATCACTATTACTTTCCCTGCAGATGGAACAACTTTTGCCATTTTTTATGTTGGAGAACCTGGCGATTTCCACTCTGTGCTGGTTTGTTTTCCTTCAGGATCACAATGATGCAGCCATGACTGATCACCAGAAATAGTCAAATCTTATATATATCATCGACCAACTCCCGGTATGCCTTGCGCGTAAACCATACCATTCACATTGGTAGTGGTGCAATTTGCTGTTAACGGTGAATGTTAAAAATGTTTCAAACAATCGAGCGGCCCGCCGACAGTAAAATATGGTCTGTGATTCGGTTTCTGACGACAAGGAAAATTTCAGCAGCGTATATTCACCGGCAGATCACTGAACTTTAAGGCCACAATGCGATGAGTGACAGCAATGTACGTAAGTGGTTTCGAGCTTTTAAAATCAAACGCAAAAATTTCCATAAGGAACCGCGATCAGGCCGACCATTACTGATCACAGAAGATTTGGTCAATGCCGTAGATGAAAAGATCCATGAAAACTGGTGATTTACAATTTCCACTTTAGCAATGGTATTTCCGGATGTGGGTAGAACAACTCTCTACAAAAATGTTTCTGAAAATTTGCAATTTCACAAATTGTGCTCACGTTGGGTTCCAAGACTGCTTACTGAGGAACACAAAATTACAAGAATGACTTGTGCACTGAACTTTTTGTGCCGATATCATGAGGAAGGAGATCAACTATTGGAACACATTGTCATTAGGGAAGAGACGTGGTTTTCTCACATGACTCCTGAGTCAAAACGTCAATCGATGGAATGGCCAGTCAAGGTTAAGCAGACAATCTCAACACGGAGAGTGATGGTGTCCATGTTTGGGGATAGACATGGAGTATTGCTAGTCGAGTTTATAGAACGAGGGACAACCAGCAATACAGACGCTTACTGCGCTACTCTGACTAACCTCCGACGTACAATACAGAATAAGCGACGTCTGGAGTGTTGTTGTTGCATGACTCAGACTACATTCTGTCACGCGAGCCCAAGATGTCGTCAGCTCTTTTGGATGGGAACAGACTGACCACCTACCGTATAGTCCAGACCTGGCGTCGAGCGATTTTCACTTGTTCCGCTAACTAAAGGAGTTTCTCGGTGGTAAGCGCTTCCGCACAGATGAGGAGGTGAAAGAAACACTTTAAGACTAGTTATCCTCACAGGCGGCAGACGTGTATGACGTCGGTATACTGAAGTTTGTAGAACGTTATGGCAAATGTTTAAACAGATATGGCAACTATGTAGAGAAATAAAGATGGATGTAAGGAACCCAATAAAAAGATTTGCAAATATCTATGATGGTTTAATTTATAAAAAATAACAGACCTTACTTTACGAATAACCCTCGTATATATAGATTCAGGAGACTTCTAAATGGGTTTACCAATAACATCTCGATATTCTCTTTTTGTATGTAATGATATACCTTCTCTAAAAGTTATATAGTGTTAAAATAAATAAACAAGGACAGAAAGTTTGATTATTTCGACATTTTGTGATGGCACTTTACCTTAAAAAGGAACAAATGAACGAAAGAACAATGTCATTCAGAATTCACATAACTCGCTTCTCTCCTTACGAATTCTGTGGTAAAAGAATAAATGCTGAAAACCTATGTCTACAGATCTCTTTTCGTGTGTTTTTGTTTACATTTGTAACAGTCTCCATTCATTTGTTCGCTCCTAAAATATAGTTCCATGTCGTTCAGCTCTGTGAATGAGGGCGCAGTAGTATACAAACTGAAGAGTGACGGATGAGATGTAGAATAAAAGAAAAACACCAAATGAAATACAAATGGATATGAAGGAAATACACCGTTCACTGCAATGTAGAAATGTAATGACGAAATAAAAATCTGAAAACTAGCGATACAGTAAACCAACTTACTACAGTGAGAAGTTGAGACATAAGGTCTCCGTTCGAAAAGTAAAACAAAAATTAATGAAAGTATTGCACTGCTACCATATCCGTTTGTTCTACATTTGTTGTAAATTCTGAATAACAAATCGCATTTCTTAATAAATCATTGCGTTCAAAAATGATGGTTTTAATTCTGAAGTAATTTCTTTCGAGCTAAATGAGAGCAAACCAACTAAAGTATTGGTATATCTGTAGCATTTAGCTTAATATTTCGTATTGTAGTGAACATAGGTTTTGATCTGATGGAGAAAAACTGTTCAAGTCAACGTGTATGAATGTCTTAAGAGCACCCTTATTAATGCTTCAATTTTTCTGTGACAAATTAATTCCTAGGTTTGTTTAAGTCCTATGTTTACTCTTTGAGGGCTGTTTTAGAAATATTGCGTACAAACGACTATGAAGTAAGTACATAAACATCAAACATAAAGTGCAAAAGAAAAGTTTGCCCGCCTCGTTAACGTAGATAGTATCATGTCTACCTCATATTCAAGAGTCCCGAGTTCGAAACTCGGATAGGGTGACTTACCTACACAAGTTTTTTCCGGGGTTTTCCCTTATCCTGATAAACGAATGTCGAGTAATTCTAAGCTCCATGCATCCTAGGATCATTTGAGCATTATTTCACCCATTTTATTAGTCGTCCAATATAACTTAACGCTGGAGGTCGTAAATTACACACACACAAAAAAAAAACTCAGAAATACTTCATCGTCGTAAAGGATACCTACGCTAAATCTGCAATTGAAATGCAGATATTAATATTGCCTCAGTTCTCTTAAACAATTATTATATACACTCTTCCACATATTTACCTTATAATTAGTCAAATATAAATATGCAAATTAATAACAGTGTTGATGATAATAACTATTTAGCTAATTGATGGAAATTAATCATTTCTTCAGAATAACCGTATATAGGTGAAGGTTTTTGACAGATAGTCAACATGAAAAATTCAATGCCACGGCCGGGATTTGAACCACGGATCTAATGTCATGACGGCAAACCGGCCATGGTAGCTTAACGGGTTAGAGCAACTGCACGGAAACCAGGATTTCTGTGGTTCAAATCTTGGCCTTCGCATTGAATTTTTCGTGTTGACTGTATCTTCCCGTTTGGGAGGGAATCTCTCCGCTTCAGCTGCCGTGGTGCGGGCGCTGCGGAACCCTAGCACTCGCGGTACCTCTGACGCTAGCAGAGGAACCTCAGGCCGAACATTCGAGCCCCACTCTGAATGGAAGTTGTTTGGATTGGGTTGGACTCGAGGGGGCAGTGTGTTCCCGTTACCCGCGGGAGATCGGGTACCACCGGCCAGGCTTGCGCCGCCTGGAGGGTGTGCACTGCTACCTCCTGAGCCCCGGATACGAGCCTGCAGAGCTAGTAGAAGGTGTGCTAGATCACCATCCGGACCCACCGCGGTTTTTCGGTATTCTTCCCTGCGGGATTGACGCACGTAAGTGGCATATTAACTTCCACCCGTCTTGAGTTCTTTGGACCAGATGGGGGGGATGCTTAGTCCGTAGGTCTTGCCCTAATGGAAAGAGCATTGAATGCGCCGGGCGCCCTTCGGGGACAGCTCGGTCACTCCTTGGTGGAGACGGAGGTCGGTATTCACCTTGTGAAGACTGCCCAAGCAGATACACTCGCCCCTACATGTCGACTTTATTTATCCAAAACCTTAGCCTATATACGGCTAGTGTGAAGAAGTTATTAATTACCATCAATTAACTAAAATAGTAAGAGTTGATTGATGAAGCCTGGGACTCAAGTACTTACGATAGTAAGTCGCCACAAACGGTGTATGAGAGATCCTAGTGGTTTACTGGAGAAATATACGAGTTAAATGGACAATTTAGTGTCAGGATGACACGTTGGCCATAGTAGTTCAATGGGTAAGAGCGACTGAACGGAAATGAGGAGATCCGTGGTTCAAATCCCGGCTATGGCATTGAATTTTTCATGTTGACTCTATCAATAATGATAATAATAATAATAATGATAATAATAATAATGATAATAATAATAATAATGATAATAATAATAATAATAATAATAATAATAATAATAATAATAATAATAATAATAATAATAATAATAATAATAATAATAATAATAATAATAATAATAATAATAATAATAATAATAATAATAATAATAATAATAATAATAATAATAATAATAATAATAATAATAATAATAATAATAATAATAATAATAATAATAATAATAATAATAATAATAATAATAATAATAATAATAATAATAATAATAATAATAATAATAATAATAATAATAATAATAATAATAATAATAATAATAATAATAATAATAATAATAATAATAATAATAATAATAATCATCGGGCCGCGCCGTGGCTCAGTTATTAGACCGCTTGGCTCTCAGCAAGGCGGCCCGGGTTCGATGCCAGGCGTCCGCAAAGTGAGATTTGTGGTGGACAACACGGCGCTGGGGCGGGTTTTCTCCAGAATCTCCGGTTTCCCCCGCCATCTCATTCCACCGATACTCCATCTTCATCTCATGTATCATCAGTGTCACCGCCTGCGGTGCCGTATGTAGTAAAAGCGGGCGTTAAACACTACACATTTGATTTCATCATCATCATCATGAACATAATAGTAAAGATGATGATGACACCCGGAAGTCCAAAGAGAAATGTTTACTTAGGTGTCTTAGCTATAGAAGAAGAAAACGAAGTATTACAATATATTATTAATTTACATATTGAATTTTATAAATAGTTATCCCTGAAGCTCTCTTAACCTTAACTCCACTACATATCACAGATGCAAAATATATAGTGGTTTGAGTTAAGGATAAAATAAAACTATTTGTGGAAAACGTGGAAATATGTGAAAACCCGATATCATTGTCGTTTGCAATTTCTAAGCTTTCTTTGTAAAATTTCTATATTTATGAACCGAAGGCGAATGCTTAATTGAAACACTGTATAACAGTTCAAGTGCCGTAAGTAAATCGTGCATATCTGTGGAGATGAATATCCAATAATGACAACACTAAAATACTTAACATTTGAGCAGATAAGTACGTGGGCAATAATGCACCACAACGCTTACAGTGTTCAGAAGAATTAAAATATTTTAAAGGTTATTAATAAAAGATTAAAATAAATGCAGCAAGAGTTGCTTAACTACGGTTAGTTATATTTGTAAATATGCAAATAAGAATTTTACTTTCCAGATTTCCTCGGTTCGCTCAACATCCATGCCCCTTAAATATCGGCAACTTCTTCTACAGCACGGCGTTGCGGATCGCTGGAACTAAAGGCGCTTTGCAGAAAGTAAAAGCAGCTCAGAACTCTATAATGCGAGTGACAGGCGAACTTTGTGATAACCGAAAGCCTTATAAAGGAATATCATATTTTCTAAGCCCAAACTGCCAGACTCGCTGGATAAGCGCAAAGGGTGCCAGGAGAACGGGCGACTCTCCAAACTTCAGGGTAATCCGTCTGAAAATGGAAAGTTCGCCAGACAGTTCGATTCAGATTTTTCTTTTTATGACAATAACTTACCTAGACCGTCAAATATGCAATGGTATTCCAGTGACAAATAAGGCAACTGTATATGATTTTATGAGAATAATAAATTCTGTAATACTTATCTATAACAAGGAGGGGAAGAGTTGCATACATCATGTGTGTGTGCGTGTGTGTGCATCACAAAAAAACGAAGGTCCGTCCAATAAGATACACTTCCATAAAATCAGTTATCCTGCACTACCAGGTAGATAAAGACATTTAAGAAAAAATTTATTTTCTCCAAAACAGCATAATAAATTGTGGAAACGTAGAGTCAGACTGAAAAATTCTATGCCATAGCCGGCATTTGAACCACGGATCTTCTGGTTTCCGTCCAGCTGCACTACCATTGTGCTACTATGGCCAACGTGCCGATATGACATTAAATTCTCCAACTGAATAATTAATTTCCATTAATTGACCTAATAGTGGTTAACTATAAAGCCCGGGCCTTAAAGTACTTACAATATGCAAGTCGCCATTAAGGTAGTTGTCTCATGTGTTTATGAGAACTCCTAAGTGGTTTACCGGGAAAATACGAGTCAGTTGGAGAATTTAATGTCATATCGGCACGTTGGCCATAGTAGCACAATGGTAGTGCGGCTGGACGAAAACCAGAAGATCCGTGGTTCAAATCCCGGCTACAGCATTGAATTTTTCAGTCTGACTCTACGTTTCCACAATTTAGCCTACACACGGCCAGTGTGAAAGAATAATTAATTTCCATTAATTAACCTAAAAGTGGTTTACTATATGAAGCCCGGGCCTTTAAGTACTTACAATATGTAAGTCGCCATTGAGGTAGTTGTCTCATGTGTTTATGAGAACTCCTAAGTGGTTTACCGGGAAAATAAGAGTCAGTTGGAGAATTTAATGTCATATCGGCACGTTGGCCATAGTAGCACAATGGTAGTGCGGCTGGACGGAAACCAGAAGATCCGTACTTCAAATCCCGGCTATAGCATTGAATATTTCAGTCTGACTCTACGTTTCCACAATTTAGCCTACACACGGCCAGTGTGAAAGAATAATTAATTTTCAGCATAATAAATTGTTATTAAAATATAATTGCATGACAAGCTATGCAATAAAACCGTTCTATGGCTTTTATTATTTTCGACTGAGTGAGTGAGTGGGTGAGTGAGTGAGTGAGAGAGTGACTGAGTGAGTGAGTGAGTGAGTGAGTGAGTGAGTGAGTGAGTGAGTGAGTGAGTGAGTGAGTGAGTGAGTGAGTGAGTGGTGTTTTAGGGACGAACTATTTTCGAGATATTCTATGTTATTGGCTTCATCTTGAAGCATCTTCAAATAGCAATTCGTCTTTCGTCTTTCTCTGGTAGTCACACCAAAAGCTGACATTATGCAGCCATTTGGCACTTAATTTATACTTAATTTTACTTTTTCATTTATTTTGGTTTAGCTGTTTTTGCTGTCAATAGCTCATACCGCGAACCAGTTTTAAAATGTCTGAGTACTGCTTTGTCCTACTACATTATTGTTACGCCTGCAACTAAATGTATAGATCTGTAGCACAAGTTGTTTTCTGCAAGAAATAGGCAGAAGAATAGTTCTATATGAGTAACAGACTGAATCCTGAATACCGTGTCAATACAGAATATCACCTTCTTAAATTTCTTGAGTCATGTAGTAGATGTATGTATATTTCGTATATATAAAAGCCTCTTCTGAAAATTGCTGATTTGGGATAAATAAACTTGTTAACGCGTACACGATGTTCATTTTTATCTCTTATCTCTATCATTTTATCTCATCAATAGCATCGCTGGTGGAGCGAATTTATATATGATTCCCCTAGCGACTTGCGATTGTATTTGATGTGCTGATAGCAGCTCTGAGGTATCCCTCTACAGGAAGGTAAATGTACTATTTGAAGGTTGGGTCTGTCCGCGTAGTATAAAGGTACGTAATTTCGCCTGATGCGTAGCTCCCATAACTGTTTTTATAGGAAATGTATACTGTAATGCAATACAATACAAAGCTACTTATATAGTTATAAAAGTATACCATTAAGAGTATACGAAATGATAAGTCAATGAACACTTATTTCACAATTAACATCTGTTTTTATGTTATAGTAGACATATATGCATATTGAAAACCTGTCATATAAAATAGAAATGTTTCAATTTGATCTCAAATCTTTTATATCACTCACAGTTTCCTCACAGTGTAACTTCATTACAAACCAGAAAATTTGCAGAACAAGTAGGAATGAAAAATAAATTAGTGTTACAATATGTACAAAGCTTTTATCCAAGTCTAAACAAGAAAGCATCTCTAGTACATAGTCTTATGTGTCCATTTTCTTATATTTCCTTTCTCTCTTCCCCTTAAACACTGTCTGTATTGCGAGAAGGTATGCTTGAGGTCTTTCTGTCATAACATTATTTATTGCTTCTAGATTGGGACCAGTCACTTTATAGCGTCCAAAGTCTAACTGATCCTGTATCTTGGAAATGTTTGATGTACCTATTGGTTTTAAAAGACATAAGGATACCAACATTAATAGACATTTTAATTAAGCGTGAGAATGACAAAAAATTTATATCGTATACTGATAAAACGTAAGACGTTTATGTTACAAACAAAAGAATGTCAATTTGACGTTACCTGGTTACTTTTGACAACATTACACTCCGAGGGACTTGTCTGAATGCTGGATAGCGTTACATAAACTCCTCTATACAGCGGTTTATATTATATTTATATGTCGCACCAATTTTAATATCAGTAAGAAAGTAGCATTCAACAAGGAAGACGCGGTGCTCTGTGTTCATATCCAGGGGAAGCTGTTTGTATTGGTTACCCACGCAGCCACTCTGAGAGTGCTGTAATTTGCTTACTGTTTCGCAAACATTACCGCTTCTTCTCCGTAGAGGGCACTATGATTTCAAGATAGACTCACCAGTCAACTATGACGCCATTCTTGCTCAATTGGAGGGCGGAAAATAACGAATAAAAATGAACGACGTATAAAACTGATGCCCTATACCTAAACATTAGCAAAAGGACAAATGGCTATGTGTTTCCATTCGGAACGTTTAAAAAAGTCAAGAGTCACGACCTCTGACTTATTTTTTTTTATTCTACATTCTTGTGTTCCGATTACTTGAATCTATATCGGAACCTAAATTAACATTCTAACGTGTTGTCTTTATCTTTACATTTAATTTAACTTTGATTATAATTTTGTAGACAAATTATATCTAATTAGCTGCTCAACTTTGCAGTTGCCTAACCTATCAGTCATCATTGCTTCTTGATGACTGAACCTAACCTAAGTGTAGATTGAACATTTATGCGTTTGTTTATGTTTTAATATATTTTGCTGTCAAGTCTCGAATTTATACTCTGCTATAAGGAGTTCCTTCTATTTATGTTTCCAATCTTGTGATATTTTGTAGCCCAATGCTTTCCTCAAGTTCCTCATCTATGTCATCTAAATCTGCCAATGTTTGCTCAAATATAGGACTTAGGTCTCTTTACTGCTTCTGTCTTTCGATTAGCCTTATGGATCTTCTTACTGGTACCAAT
Source organism: Mantis religiosa (assembly GCA_030765055.1). NCBI lineage: Eukaryota > Metazoa > Arthropoda > Insecta > Mantodea > Mantidae > Mantis > Mantis religiosa. The sequence continues at coordinate 231,268,826 of CM060949.1, forward strand.
GTGGCAGTTCTCTCAGATTCCCTATGTCTGCGATCCCTAGATAGGGTGTACTCTTTCCATGCCTTTGATGATATATAGTTCGTTAGTTCATCAAGTTTCTTAAAATCCACCTCGTTTCTTACAATTGTCCAAGTGTTTTTGCCTTGAAGCTCCTGTCTGAATTCGCCAACTTGATTGTCATGTATTCCACACTCAAATGTTTGATGTTCTGGTGTATCATCTATTTCACATATAATGCATAGCCTTGTTTCTCTTCTTCCTATTCTATGTAAATAGGTGGCATATGGTCCATGACCGGTTATAAATTGTATAATTCCTTTGGACGGGTTGAAATGCTTCATTTTCAATCTTTCATTTATATCTGGTAGTGTTTCATGTACTCTACGGCCCTCTTCTATATTATCCCATTCATGCTGCCAGTCCTTTAAAAGTTTCCTTCTTATCTGCCATCTAGTTTCACACTCCTCTCCTATTATTTCAGCTACTTTCTCTCTGTCCTTCTTCTTACGCCAATAGTCCGCTCCTCTAAATCTTATTAATAGATCCATTGGCCATATTCCGAGTATTACAAGTAGTGCCATGGTGGGGGTAGTCTTTGTAGCTCCTGCACGACCTCTGACTAAAAGATAGGCCCAAGGGAATGTTTAATGATTACTAACCCTTACTGAATGAGAGAGCTCCTCGATTAAGCGGAGGCCCTGGCGGCCACCGAATCCTTCCTCAGGTTTCTCTGTGGTTTTCCCATGACAGCACAGCTAGTTCTGGATTAACGCCTACTCTATGGATCTCTTCTCCCCTACTTTGAATCACACTGTGACTTTGTGGCTTCGTAGAATTAAAAGTCCAATTTGCAGAAATACAAATTCGTCTTTATTTTCATAGAAATACACTCACAGTAGCAGTATTACATCACATACACAATCACAATCTACGAAGGTCGATGACCACAACAGCGTTCTGATGACATCTGTTTTCATTACTGCTGTTACATCCCTTTACTACAAACTGTTTACGACTCCCCTCTAAGCGAGTCCTTGCTTCCTTAAATACCCTATATGATAATTCCAGACTGTTCCAGAACAATCAAGAAACTGAATAATCTCGATTAATCAAGATGTCACCAGAAATTTCCGTTTAGCTGACTTTGTTTCGGCAGACCTTTATCTGCGTGCTATCTTTATCAGTTCCTTTGTGAACAAAAGCCGCGTTATCGCTCCGCACGAACCTTTTATGTGCGCCGCCGCGACAATACCATCTACATCTTTGATGTTGCAAGCCCACTGTGTAGAAATGGCGCAGTTTTCCGATCTTCTCGACTCTACCAGAGGTGGCCGTTAGAACCTCCACTACTGGTTCGAATTTCCCTGTTTCCCGCTGGAGGACAGCTCTTGAACCACCATTCACAGACTCCAAGATTGCGATACGCAACAATTCCGGTCTAGTGAATTAACTTTTTGGCTGCGCGATGTATGAGGCTGACAATATCACCTCCCCAAATCCGCTGAATTGTAGGTTGCCAGAGGTAATAGCGGCAGAAGTTGGTATACAACAGTCTTTAAGATCATTTTAAAATATATTATTTTTATAGCAACGTTAGAAGTAGGTTAAAGACAATAACAAAATTTGACCCATTAGCTACTCACATGTAATACCTACAACAATGCACAATACTTTTTAAAATATAATAATTTACATATATGGGTTCTTAGCTCATTTTCCGTGTTGTATTCAACTGGCTAAAGTTTTTATGAGAAACGTCACTGATAAATATTGAAATATTAGAAATATTGTCACCTAATTATCGGAAGGCATGGCCAGCCAGCAGCCAGGTGGGCGACAGGCGGCATTGAGCCCACCCCTACCCATTTATCTTGTAGCGCTAACCAGGGGATGGTTGGAAAAACATCAACAGCCATCTCTTTCCTCTCCCCCGGACGTCTGGAACAGTCGGGATGATTCACTGAACCGCGAGATCTCCAGAAACAACGATCTTTCCTATATAAGGCCTGCAGTGGGCGAGTCAGTTCAGTGCTTGGCGAGCAGCCGTGAGGAGTGCCGTGATAGTGAAGTGACTGTAAGACTGTGTACGTTTATCAGAGGAGCTGTACGTAATTATGAGTGTAGAGTGGACCTGTGACAGACGAAGTGGTGAATTGTAATTGTGTACGCTACGTAATTCTATGTAATCGGCAAGTGTTCCAACTGTAATTTGGTGGAAATAAAGAACATTTTGAATTTTTGGAATTGGACTTTTAATTTTACGAACCCACAAAGTTACAATATTATATTTTAAGACAATAGGACTATTTGTTCCAAAACATGCAATAATTAAGAATTTTTCTACGTTTAGTTTCTGTATTTAATTTAGAGACATAAACAAAATATGACTTCATGGTTTCGTAGTCCAAGTTGCAGAAATTCAGAACTTCCTCATTTCTGTAGAAATACACTTGCAGATTACAGCAGAATTACACAACACACACAATTACAATCCACCAAGGTCGTTGACTACAAATAAAGAGTTCACTTCCAAACACACCAGTTTCAATCACAACTCTCGTCTACAACTGTTTACGACTGCCCACTGGCGTGTCACATTCTCTTAAATACCTCATAGATAATTCGAGACTGTTCTGTAACAATCAGGAAATCGAATGTTCAGTCACGAATTTTCTAGACGTGAAACTTTATCTGTGCCGGCATAATCTTTGTCTCCGTGCTGCGTATCAGTTCCTTTGTGTCCACAAGCCACGCTATCGCAATCAGGTTAGCGACAATATATTTATATTAGGCTATTTAAGGAAGAAAGCAACTGGAAAGAAATTCTGATTTTTCTACCATACAATTATTTTAAAGTTCCAGTTTCCGAAGTAATACAAGGGTCCTTCAATAAATAACCGTTCTAATTTTTTAATTAACACATAATGGTTTTATTTCACTAACATTTAGCCACACACTTTTGAAGTACTCTCCCTCTGATGAAATACAATTATTGTAACGATTTACCCATTGTTGCAAACACTCATTGAACCCATTTTTGGACAGTCTGTTCAGGGTACCCATGACAACATTGTTCAACTCCTTATCACTTTGAAAATGGCGACCAAAAAGCTCTTGTTTTACTTAAGGGAACAGCTGAAAATCGCATGGTGCGAGATCCGTAGAATATGGTGGATGAGACATGATCTCAATGCCCATTTCTGCGATGACATCTTGAGTTGCCTGAGCTCGATGAGCAGGGGAATTGTACTGATTCATTCTCTCCTTGCGAGATCTGGTCGCTTATCGGCAATTTTTTTCTTCAGTGGCCTCTTAAGTACGTCACAATAGTAAGCAGCAGTTACAACATGATCATACAGAATGCCCTGTTTGTCAAAGAATACGAGATGCATGACCTTTCCTGCACTTTTCTTAACTTTTGCTTTCTTAGGCGTAGGGCTCGATGAATTTTTCCACTACGAACTCTCCAGTTTTGTTAGCGGGTCGTAATGGTGGAACCAAATCTCGTCACAAGTGATGCCCTTATTTAGAAAGGGCTGCCGTTGTAAGCTTCCGAGTCATTCTTAACACGTCATGACGTGGTGAAACTTCTCTTCGTCCTTCAGCTCGTACAGTACCCATGTCGCTGCAACTTTTCGATAGCCAATATCATTGCAAATTATGTCGTCTACAGTTCCAACAGACAAATCGATTATGTCTGAAACTTTCGAAATTGTTACACGACGATCTTCTCGCACAATTGCATCAATTGTGTTAATGTTGACTTCCGTTTTTGCTCTTACGGATCTTCCAGGGCGGGGAAAGGGCGCCGTGGCTCAGTGGTTCGACCGCTTGGCTGTCACCAAGGCGGCCCGGTTCGATCCCAGGCGACCGCAAAGTGAGATTAGTGATGGACAAAACGGCGCTGGTTCAGGGTTTCTCCCGGACCTCCGGTTTCCCCCGCCATCTCATTCCACCAGTGCTCCATCTTCATCTCATGTATCGTCAGTGTCATCGCCTGCGCCCTCCTTCAGGAGTTGTTCGGATTGGGATGGACTCGAGGCGGCAGTGTGCTCCCGAAACCCGTGGGAATCGGGTACGTCTTCGGACGGGGTTGAGGGAAGCCATTAAGTGTCCCCGTACCAGCCTGCAAAGCTAGTAGAAGGTGTGCTAGATCAACAGGCGGCCCCACCGAGGTTTTTCGGTAGTCCTCACCTTGAGTGTTGACGCGCGTAAATGGCGTATCCACTTCCATCCCGTCTTGGGTCCATAGGACCAGATGAGGGGGCTTGTTAGTCTCTAGGTCTTGCCCTATGGAAAGCACCTCGGAGGACGCCGAGCGCCCTTTGGGACAGCTCGGATACTCCCTGGTTGAAGGAGGCCCGGGTCCAATTCCTACGGGTTCAGGACTAATGGGAGTAGAGCCTCTGGGCTAAACTGTCACCGCCTGCGGTGCCGTATGTAGTAAAAGCGGGCGTTAAACACTACACATTTCATTTCAGGGTGAGGAGAATTTTGATGGTCTTCATGACCACCTTTGAAACGTTTATACCACTCAAAGACTTGTGTTATGCCTAAAGCTTGCTGTACCATTTCAAAGGCTTCTGTAGGAGTTCTTTCTAACAGAACAGAAAACTTTATTGATGCGCGTTGCTGCAATTATTGCAGTTCCATGTTTGGTGCAGTAAACACGACCTCACGTATCGGGCTCTAACTCCCAAGTGTTTTATTCTGCATGACTATCACTCACAGCACTGCTAGAGGAAGGGTTCACCTTTCCACCACTAGCAGCTATGGCGCTCCAGGGCGGTTTATTTAAATATAATTAAATTAGTTTTGTTATTTATTAAAAGACCTTTAAACTCAGAAATGCGTGGATAAGGAAGAGCAAAAGAAAGCAAAACTGTTAATTTTCTTTATATTAGCTCGACATTATTAGCACTGTCTTCCTAATTTGTTGTAAAGTGAACAGATGAAGACGTTCTTGAAGCGTAATTCACCCCAACTTCAGCTGAAGTGAAGTCAGTGTTAATAATGTCGACCTAACAAGAACAAAAGCCAAATTAGCTCCTCTGTGTATATTGCCTTTTATATTACCAACAAAATGTAACTTTACTTTGTAATATCAGTAAATGTTAGAGGAACAAAGCTGGTTTCAGTAAAGAAAATGTCTCCGTGGAAAATATTCAAGTTCAGAGTGTAACGTGAGTTGTTGTTTGAAATGAGTTTTATTTTCTGATCTGAGTATCAGTGGGCCATGTAATGACAATATAAAAATGATGAACGGTTGCTAGGGAAAAGAATCAATAGTCTTACTTGATGTGAAAAGAGGAAAAGTTTTGCATAGTAATGGGAAATCAATAATCGTCATCAGGAGATACGTGTTCTGTAATCTTGTTAGTGATGAGTACACGTGCAAGAGTAAGGAGTTTCATGTAATCAATGGAATATTTTTATTAAAGAAGTAAGAATTTATCTATATGCTCGAGGTAACCTGCAATGACTGACTAGGAAAGAAAGTTCAAGTAAAAAGTAATCATGATAATACAATTAAATTATTTGTTACAAAATTGGTCTTCTCCAAAATTGTATTTATTTCACTCTGAACCTGAAAACGAGAGCTCTCATGACTCTTATTTAAAATAAGAGATAAAATTGGTGACCAGAAGAAACTGATAGCCGCAAAAACTCACACAAGAGGAGAAATAATTGTGCTTCCAACATAGAAATCCTGCTCCAGAGGTATTTTGGAGACTACAAGTGGGATGCAGATACCTCTCTACGTACTATATACGTGGTACAGACGGCTCAATATCATTTACAACTACCCTAATTGATTGTTTTATTAATTGATGTTTTAAATTTGGTTTATTTTTGTCGCTTTAACTTACATGTCATATCGCGACATCTTAATATTGAAGTTACATTATATTTACATTCATATCAGATGTATTTACAGAGTTCCCTAATGTTACAAAAGTACAAAGTTGTTTTATAATGTATATGGTTTCCAAGTGCTTCTGTGATTTTACTGGGAACATTGACTTCTATTCGCTGCTGTTGGTATTTCTTGCATTCTTCTATGACGTGTTTGACAGTGACGGTCACGTTACAAGTGTTCCAGACAGGAGGTAGGGTTTTGCTGAGTAAGTTTGCTGTGTCCGTGAGGATTTGTTGCCGGCGTTTAAGCTTTGTTACTAGATATGGTTCTCTGTAAGATGATTTAAGTTCTTGCAGTTTGCTGGTAGAAGTCTGTAACCAGATGGAATGCCGGTTGAGGTGTATTGTTCACTTGAGGTACAGATGTATTACAGGAATCCTGCGCGGTAAAGATGAGTAACAAATGTGGTGGGGATAGGCACCTCTCGCCACAATGCGTCACACGCGTAAGATTACAAGAGGGGAGTACACTGCACAGGTTGACTAAAAACTAAGCTTACCTTTTACAAGTCAAGGCTCATTCTCGAAGATGCGTAGCCAGTATTGCAGCTCTTCTAAATTAAGGCAGCAACTCCGCTGATACCAAATGTCGATTCGTCGTCTTCATCCTCTGCCTGTTGATGGTGTTCTGGTCCATCTTCATCCTCTTCATACTGATGTTCAGTTTCACCATCATTTTCTTCCTGTTCACTGTCACTATCACCACTGTCAACATTTAAGTGAATAACAAACTCCTCTCCTGCATCTAGAAGTCCCTCGGTTCTCATATATTCCACTTCGACTTTCCTTACAGCTTTGCATGCTTTTTGCCATTCTTCTACTGTTATTTATTTCATTTTTTCATCTGTAAGTTTAATTATATCATCCATTTTAAAAGAAACATTATGTTTGGAAACCCAGTTTTTTAGTGTGGCCCATATTAGTTCTATGAGGTTCAATTCCGGATGGTTAGGAGGTAGTCTTAGGACAGTATGGTTGTGCCCCTCAAGTATTTTATCTATTTTATAAGAATGTGCTGGTTTTAGGGGTCGAATATGCTGATAAACTTCAGGGTTTCTTAGGTTCGAAAAATTAGTGTTTTTGAAATCATCTCTGTAGCCAGGATATCATTTGATCTCTTCTAGAGCGCGAATTTGGATGTTTTTCAATTTGCACGCTGTGATATGGGGCGTTATCTATAACTAGCACAGATCTAGGAGCCAGGTCAGGAATAAGCTTTTCTTGAATCCAGTTTTTATAATTGTTATAATTCATATTGTCGTGGTAATCTCCACGCTTTTGTTGCGCCTTAAATAGTACATAGGCATTTGGAACAAAACCCAGTTCTGCATCAGCATGCACGATTACCAACTGCTGGCCTTTCGACATTGGTGCAAAGAGTCCTTGTAGCGAGTTATCACTCAAGGAATATGGCGTTGTATGTGTTGTATTCATGTAAGTCTCATCCATATAAACTATATTGCGACCTTCATTGCGGTATCTTTGAATATCTCGCAGATATTTAAGTCTTTTTGCCCGTATGTTATGATATTCCAGTCTGTTGTGTTTGGTTTTATTCCATCTAAATCCTAGCTTCAAAAGAACTTTTCTTAATGTTGAGACACTGCCTTGGAAGTCAATGGAATTTTGAAGCTTCATAAGTACTTTGTTTAAAGTAGGTCGTTCTTTTTCTGTGATGTAAAAGTTACTGACAGTTCGCCTAACTACTTCTTCATTAAAGTCATCTAAATTAGACGTTGTGCATGTTCTAGATTTTTGTTTACCTGGGGTAGAAAATGACGTCGTTGCACCAGAATCAATGGTTTTTGTTTCCCTAATAATTCTTCTAACACTGCTTACAGACACACCTGTTGCCCTGATACCCTTTTCCAGATTTTCAGAGCAGACTCAGACCCTTGTTCCTTTTTCATAAATGCATACACATTGCTTATTACTTCTCGTGTTTGAGAATCTAGCACCTTATTTCATAATTTCCTAGGAGGCGCCATTTCTAAATGCTCTTTTGGAACCAGGAAACACGCACTTTTTGAAACAAGGTGTAGTATCACTCAGAAGCTCTGCACGTGTTCACTTTCTCGCAACTGATACGGAACTGACCTGCCCTCCCCTCCAGTTGCAACCGTTCTGAAGTGGACTGGTCCAGATACCACTGCGCATCGCTCTGCACTTTTCAAGATAAAAAAATACATCTGTGTGTGATTACGTCGGTATATGGAGAACTAATGTCTGTCGCTTCTATTGGCAGATGAGTGGCTTCTTTTGCTGCAGCGTCAGCTTGTTCATTTCCGGAATGCCATGATGCGATGGGATCCAGACTAAGGAAACTCTTTTTAATTCCGATAGAATTTGCGTGCACAGATTTTCGTTTTCTCGTATTATTGGGTTTTTACTTTTTTGGTTTTGTATGACCATTATGGAATATTGCGAATCAGTCAGAATTAGTAACTGAGAATCAACTTCATTGATCTTAATATCTTCAAATGGCCGTTTAATAGCATAGAGTTCCGAGAAGAGTGTATAAAATTGAGGTACGGTATGTAACATTGTATGTGTGGGATAGACTGCTGCACAAGCATATCCAATTTTACTTTTTGAACCATCAATGTAAATATGTGTGCAGCCTGGGTATTTGGCACATATCTCCTTGTAGAGTTGTTGATATACGAATCTGGGAGTGGAGCTTTTAGAATACTTTCTTAATTCATTTTTGACTTTCGGGGTTCTGATCTTCCATGGTGGTTTATCAGTTAGTATTATTTTACGTGATATTTTCCGAAGTTTTTTTTTTTTTTTTTTTTTTTTTTTTTTTTTTTTTTTTTTTTTTTTTTTTTTTAACGTTCTCCAACGTTAAGTCATATCCGACGGTGAATGACATGGGGAAATGATACTCAAAAGAGTCCGGTGTTCATAGATCTTAAAGCTACCCGACATTTGTCTTAAGGGTAAAGGAAGACCCCGTAAGAAACCTTATTCATGTAAGTCACCCGGACCTAGATTCCAACCCGGGACCTCTTGAACATGAGGCAGACATGCTACCATCTACGCTACCGATGTGGCTATTTTCGGGAGGGAGATATTGTTTACGATGAGGTATTTTATATATTTATATGATTTTATAATGTTTAATATTTAATAAATTATATGAAAACCCACGAAGAGTTATTGTTGTAGTTGGAGAGCGGTCTCCTGCCGTTGATTTCCTGCTATATTTAGCGACTCTTGTTCACTATTTCACAAATTAGAGGGTAAACATGCCAAACCTGAACTGTTTAGTTTAAGCGATATTCAATTCTTTCTTACTACTAATTATTACCGAAGAGCAATAAAGGTTAACTCTCTGCCTTACATATTCCAACGTTTGCTTAGTGACTTCAACATTATCACATTAAGGTATGGACTTAAAATTCAATTGTGGCTGCTTTACTCCATTCCAGGAATGCTCTGAGGCTTTTAGGGATAACGTAATAGCGTACGAATTCTCAGAAGCTGTGGGCAAACCTGGAGCATTAACAGCACTTCCACTGCAGTCGAGTGCTCAGTGATCTTGTTCCTCAACATTGAACTTCTGGGTTCAATTGTTTCCAGGAGTGGAACTTTTCATAATTAAAATAATTGCCTCCTTAAAGTTTGCAATAATGAATGCCTGAGGGAAGAACGTTTTACTGGGAAAACAAACACCTATAGACAAAGAGTTAGTTGTTTCTAAACTTAGTGCTGCTGCTATGACCACTACTTCAAAGAGACTATATAACTAATGCAGTAAGTGTAGTATAACGGAAATAAAGCAAATATCAACTCATTTTTGAAGGAAAAGCCTCTCCGCTCATCAAATGTAATGCTGAAATGGGAGGGTGGGTATAAAAAAGTAATGCTTCCCATTTTTTTCTCTTTTAATTGCCAAGAAAATTGAATCCAATTTACTTAGCTTAAAAACTACAACATGGACGATTAATTTGTCATTATAAAATATAATCTCCGTCCTTTTACACAATTTTGGTCCACCTTTTAACTAGGGCATGTATTCCAGTGTGGTAAAACACACGGTCTTGCTTCCTAAGCCATTGACGCACGGACGTTTTCACAGCCTCCTCATCTTCAAAATGAATCCCACGATGAGCTTCCTTTAGTGACCCGAACAGATGAAAGTCTGACGGTGCCAGGTCAGTGAGGTAAGACTTGCCATCCCAATTTCTCAATTTCTGCAGTGCTGTATCCGCTGTTGTGTGGTCTTGCATTGTCATGCAAAAGAAGAACATCCGCCCTAGTTTTTGTTTGGGCGAACTTGGCGAAGACGTGCTTTCAGCTTTTTGAGAGTTCTGACGTATTGGACAGAATTTATTCTGCATCCCTGCTCCAAAAAATCAATCATAAGCACACCCTCTGCATCCCAAAACACTGTCGCCATAACTTTCCCTGACGACCGCTTAGTTTTGAATTTCGTTTTTCTTCGGTGACGTTGTGTGATGCCATTCCATTGACTGCCTCTTTGATTCAGGTTCAAAAAACTGAACCGACGTTTCGTCTCAAGTAACAGCTTTTTCCAGAAAATGCTCTCCCTCCAAATTGAAGCGCTGCAAGTGTTCAGAGGCTATTGTTTTCCTTCTTTCTTTGTTTTGGGCGGTTAACATTCCTGGTACCGAACGTGAACTAACTTTTGAGTAACCCAGTTTAATGACGGAGGTGATGCGACACAATTAACTTGTTGTTACTCGGCGATCACCACGAATGACGTTATCGACTCGCTGAATCTTGCATGGAGTCACTGCAGTCACCGGCCTGCCGCTTCGCTTTTCATCTGCCAATGGTGTTTGCCCTTCAGCTTCGTTACAGTGACGAACCCATCGTCTAACAGTGCTGACATCCACCGTTGCATCACCATACACATTTTTTAGCCTTTCGTGAATGCGAATTGGCGTTTCACCTTCCGCAGTCAAAAATGCAATCACAGAACACTGTCTAATACGAATGTCGATGTCAGCCATTTTGCAAGGGATGCAGTCCTGCCATCTGTTGACTTAGGAGGTTACTACTGCAGGGGATTGGAGAAGAAGGTTTGAGGAATTACGTCAAATTCAAAGTTTTCACATAACTTACTTATTTAAGGAAAAAAAAATAGGAGGCATTACTTTTTGACCCAGCCTCGTACCTAACTAAACTGTCAACTTGGATGAAAGGTGAAGTGAAATAAGAAGTTAGATAAAAGGTACAGGCGAAAAAGGGGAGATATAATTATCCTGCATAGCATTCGCTTATCAGCTTAGGGAAACCCTGAAAAACCCATGCGTTAGAAACGTCAGCTACGAAAAAACAAACCCAAGTCCTCCCGAATTCACAGAAGTAGCTAGAAAAGAAGCTAGTTTCTGCTGATTTCATGAGTTTTTCTGTTAAAATTACTAACTGTTATACTCATATATCATTATACGAGAGCTGTTCAATAAAGAATGATTTTTTTTTTATTTGAAAACGTAGCTTTACTCATCTTAATAATTGTGATTCTCCTCAAAATAGTCTCCCCTGAATGCGATGCACTTGTCCCAGCGTTTCTGTCAGTCTTCAAAGACATGCTGGAAACCATTTTTGAGATATCCTTCAAAATCGCCTCCGCAGCCTTCACCACTGCTTCTGATGATGGATAATGTCTCCCACGAAGGCGTTTCTTCAAGTTAGGGAATAGAAAAAAGTCACATGGGGCTAAATCCGGACTATAGGGAGGGTGAGTAATGTACTTCACGTTGATTTTTGCAAGATATTCAGCAACAACAGTATCAATATGCGGCCGCGCATTATCGTGGTGTAGCATCCAACCTGCTTCACGGAAATGTGCTCTTTCGTGTCTGATATGGACTTGCAATGTCTTTAGGACATACCTGTAGTATTGTCCAGTTACTGATGTATGTGCAGGTATTGTGCTGCTTAGAAGGTTGCCATGGTTTTATGTTTGTTAATACAAACATCTCAGATAACGCACTGATTATTCTCGTAAGCTAGAGAGAGGTGCCGTCACGCTTATAGGACGTGTGCTGAACACCAATGAACACATCACTTCAGCCAATGGAATGCACAGGAATCACAAATGACAGATAGATGTTATGTCCACGTGGAGTAATCAGTGCGTTATCTGAGAGGTTTCAATTGACAAAGATAAAGCCAGGGTGATCATTTGAGTAGCAGGATAATACAACATGCTAATAAACCATTCCATGAATGAAACGGTAGAGCCAGACTGAAAAATTAAATGCCATAGGCGGGATTTGAACCACGGATCTCCTGGTTGCTGTCCAGCCGCTCCAACCCTTGAGCTACTATGGCCAACGTGCCAACATGACATTAAATTCTCCAACTGACTCGTTGTCTCATGTGTTTATGAGAACTCCTAGTGGTTTACAGGGAAAATAAGAGTCAGTTGGAAAATTTAATGTCATGCTGGCACGTTGGCCATAGTAGCTCAAGCGTTAGAACGGATTGACGGCAACCAGAACACCCGTGGCTCAAATCCCAGCTATGGCATTGCATTTTTCAGTCTGGCTCTACCGTTTCATAGTGCGTCCTACATACGGCTAGTGTGAAAGAACAATTAATTTCTATTCCATGAATATCAAAGACTGAGATGACTAACTTTCCCAGCAGAAGCAACCACTTTTTCTTTTTGGGGGTTGATGATGAAGGAGATTTCCACACTGAGCTTTGCTGTTTGCTCTCTGGATCAAAATGATGTAGCCAAGTCTCATCAAGTAATTACGTTTGAAACAAACTCCGTATCTTCCTCTAATATCAACTTTAACTGCATGCAGACCTGCATGTGAATGTTCTTTTGTTCGGGAATCAACAGTCTTGGAGACCATCGCGCACAGACACGTCTCATGTGTAATGTTTCTGTCACCAACGTGTGGGTGGCAGACAGTGAAATATTCAGTATTTCAGAAAGTGATCTTAAGGTAATTCTTCGATCCTCTCTCAGAATGGCAGCAACAGTGTTGATGTTTTCTTCCGTAAGAGCAGTAACTGGAGCGCCGGGTCCACCTTCCTTTGAAATTGATTGTCTCCCCTCTTTAAACATTTTAAACCACCTTCGAGCTGTGCTGTAGCGAAGAACAGACTCTCCATAGGCCTCCTGTAACATTGTATAGGCCTCAACTGAAGATTTGTTGAGACGAAATCAGAATTTCAGAGCCGCATATTGTTCCTCGCATGTTACCTCCATTGCAGCGGTAGGCGATACTGAACATGTCTGAACTTGCCTGGTTCTCACAGGGGGGAACCTGGAGTACCAACAATGAAACTACTACGGCGTGTTTGTTTGACATTAAGCTAACAGAATATAACAAGATTGAATTAGTGCGAAAAATTAAGACCGTAAGAGATTAGGATCATTCTTTTTTGAACAGACCTCTTAGAATTGCGTGTAATATTTTCTCTAGCTATCTTACAATAACAAATACGTTTACGTTTTCTAAATGGAAAATATATGATGGTATAAGTGTGACATATGTTTTTGTTATCGTATAAACACACCTTAAACCGAAAGGTTCTTATCATTATTCATATAAAGTCCCAAAGTGCTGCGAATATTTTCCAAAATTATAGCTGTAGTTATCTCTGTAATACGTATATTCGCCACAAATCTTCCGTCACATACAACAGCTACGCAAATTTAAGGATATAAAGTATATTTTGCCGCGGAAGCAATCTCCGAGTAACGACCTAAATAACCCAGAGAGAAGCTAGGATGTTTCGCGGAAACGGCGTCTTGCCTTGGTAACAAGCCGTCCGTCTGCTGTTTTCACGAATATATGCTCCTTTGTTTTCTAACCCGTGTTCTTCCCGGTAAACCACTAGGAAGTTGGTTACCGGAAAAAACACGAGTCAGTTGGAGAATTTAATGTCATTTGGCAAGTTGACCACAGTAGCTCAATGGTTAGAGCGACTGGACGGAGACCAGAAGATCCGTGGTTTAAATCCCGGCTATGGCATTGAATTTTTCAGTCTGGCTCTATCCTTTCAAAGAGCGTCCTACACACGGCTAGTGTGAAAGAACAATTGATTTCCTCTAAAGATCGTTATTATACAGCCATAGACTTAGGATATTTTGCAACGTTAGGATTGCAAAAGTGCAACTTTCTGAGTACAGCCTCTGTTCTTTCTGGATGACGTTGCCACAAAATCTTATTTTATAGATACTGTCGCATACGTAATGTGCTTTTTAAGAAAAACAATTATTTGAAATGTGTTTTGACAAGTAATTAAATAATTTTCTAAGAATTAACTATTAGATTCTATGACTTGCTAAATTCTAATATTTTCATTCCTGAACTTTGAAATGCTTCTACGAATATTGACTAGGCTAATGGCCTTTCTTCAAAATGGAACTTGCAAATGGTTCCTTAGACTTTGTGATAAAAATATGAACTCTCACTTTCAAAATTGTGCACTTGATGATGTTTATTTCTTGGATTTATTTATATCTCTTCCACTTATTTCTTTATAATAGTCCGTAAAATATATGTATATCCGATCTTAGTGATTAATAACGGTATATTCGGATTTAATTATGGCTGGGATTCCTTTGTGTGTGTGTGTGTGTGTGTGTGTGTGTGTGTGTGTGTGTGTGTGTGTGTGTAATTTACGACCTCCAACGCTAAGTCACTTCGAACGATGAGTGGAATTAATGTAATGATGCTCAAATGAGTCCAGGGTCCGTAGAACTGAGAGCTTTCCGATATTCGTCTTTTCAGGATAAGGGAAAGCCCCGGAAGAACCTTATCCAGGTAAGTCACCCTGACCGAGGTTCAAACTCGGGACCTCTTGAACGTGAGGCAGACAAGCTACCATCTACCCTAACACGGCGGGCACGGAAAGGATTCGGTACGTAACCACCATGCTGGGCGCATTGTTCCTATGCCCCCAAGTGGAGGCAACCCCGGGAGGAAGGATGAGGCGAATAAGACAGAGTGCAGCCGAACCAAGGAGCAACGACAGCACAGAGGGTCGCGTAATACAGTTTACTTGGAGAGAGACTTCCCCCGACAGGCCAGGACAACGAAATCTCTCCCCTACAGCGCGACGGCAACGAGCCCAGCAGCCGAGCCCTAATGGTCCCTGGCAGCCAATCAGAGCCCCAGAGATCCCTGGCTAGCGGTCCCGAAATGGTCTCAGCAGGGGAGTTGAGGCCGGCAACCGAACTACCGGAGGAGGAAGTAGTTTACCTCAGAGCATATCATCCTGTCATGTACCGCCGAGACTCCAGTCGAGCCCTAATGGTCCCAGGCACGCGATCCGAGTCCCAAAGGTCCCTGACTGGCGCTCACGAAGTGGCCCCAGCAGAGGAACTGAGACTGTCAACCGACCTACCGGAGGAGGAAGTAGTTTACAACAGAGTATATCATCCTGCCATGCACCGCCGAGACTCCAGTCGAGCCCTAATGGTCCCAGGCACGCGATCCGAGTCCCAAAGGTCCCTGACTGGCGCTCACGAAGTGGCCCCAGCAGAGGAACTAAGACTGTCAACCGAGCTACCGGAGGAGGAAGTAGTTTACAACAGAGTATATCATCCTGCCATGCACCGCCGAGACTCCAGTCGAGCCCTAATGGTCCCAGGCACGCGATCCGAGTCCCAAAGGTCCCTGACTGGCGGTCACGAAGTGGCCCCAGCAGAGGAACTGAGACTGTCAACCGACCTACCGGAGGAGAAAGTAGTTATCCTCAGAGTATATCATCCTGCCATGCACCACCAAGACACTGGCCGAAACTTCTATCCTGAAAGAAACCACCAGATCAAAGGTGTCTGTAATTTAGTCCTCCAACGTTAAATCATATCGAACTATGAATGAAATAGGTGAAATGATACTCAAATGAGTCCGGATTCCATGGAGCTTAGAGTTAACTGACATTCGTCTGTCAGGATAAGGGAAAGCCGCGGAAAATTCCTTTCCAGGTAACTCACCATAACCGAGATTCGAACTCGGGACCTCGCGAAAGTGAGTCAGGGGCGCTACCATCTACGCTACCGAGGCGGGCAATATGAGAGATGATATGAAATGATAATGGAGATGAAATGGTCGGACAGGAAATTCGGGGGGTGTAATTCACCTAGCGACCCGGCAGACCCCCGAAAATGCTCATGGGTCATGTAGGTCGGTCACGGGAATCGAAGCCGGGCCTCCCGGGAAATAAAACAGAAAATTAAAGTATCTAAATCAGAAAGAAGATTCCTTTAAAGACGTTAACCTTTTGTTATTGAAATTTTATTTTTATTCGTTTGCGTTTAAATGTTAAAATGTTGTGGTACATTGTATCCTTCTTTTAATAATGACCTGTTATTACATTTACATAAAAAGAAGAAGAGAAGACCATGTTTTTGTACACGTGGTTTGATATGCGGCGAGCTGAGAAAGAATGACCCAAGTACCAACTTGTTGGAGACTATTAGCGGCTTCAAGGAGCTTACACTCGAGTGTGCAGCACTAAATACCGTTGTACTAAGAGGAAACCTTACAATTTCCATAACAACTCCTCGTGGGCGGTTAGTTAGGTCCCTTGAGGATCCCATCAACTCGGCTCCTAACTTCACACGGTACAACACAACTTCAATAGCCGTAACTAGTACATTCACTAAGTCTCGCCCACTTCAACCATCATCACTAATTTAACTTAATTCCAATTCATGCTCTACTGCCTCACGATGACTCATTACTTTTTACTTTCTATGTTACACAAGTAACAGAAATATTTAGTCGATTTAAAAATTCCACAAGCAAATTTTAACAGTAAATACAATATTTGTTTCCAGGTTCTTTCCAAAGGATAGAATTTTATAAAAGCTTGTGTGAATGTTTTTGTGTTAGACTACATTCACTTGTCTGTGAACACCATTACCGGAATTTTAAATATGCTTTGAATTTAAGAATGATTTTTGCTTTTTGAAACTAGGGTACCACACGTGTTTGACACAAACGGCTGTTCAAAAATAAAGGACAGATTTCAGACATTTATTTCTTCAAAACTACAAAAGATACAAACATAACTCCAACGTTCATGGAGAAACGTTTGCAATTGAAACAGCACGAGGAGAAGTACTTCTAATCACGGCCGCACTGGCGCTGTTGTTTGTAGTGAAATGGCGGCGACATTACAAAACTAGAGTCCATTATATACATATAATTATTTGTAACAGAAACATCACTTACGAGGGCTGTTCAATAAAAAATGATCATAATTTTTAGGGTCATGAATTTTCGCAAAAAAAAAAAAAAAAAAAAAAAAAAATTATCTTATTATAATCCGTTAGCTTAATGTGAAACAAACATGTCATAGTAGTTTCATTTTTGGTACTCCTGGTTCTCGTCTGTAAGAACCAGCCAAGTTCAGACATGTTCAGTATCGTCTATCGTTGCAATGGAGATAACACGCGAGGAACAATATGCGACTTTGAAATTCTGCTTTCGTCTCAACAAATCTTCAGTTGAGGCCTAGACAATGTTACAGGAGGCTTATGGAGAGTCTGTTCTTCCCTACAGCACAGCTCGAAGGTGGTTTGAAATGTTTAAAGAGGGGAGACAATTAATTTCAAAGGAAGGTAGACCAGATACTCCAATTACTGCTCTTACGGAAGAAAGCATCAACACTGCTGTGCCATTGTGAGAGAGGATCGACAAATTCCTTAATGAAAAAATAAAATGTGTAGTGTTTAACACCCGCTTTTACTACATACGGCACCGCAGGCGATGACACTGATGATACAGGAGATGAAGATGGAGCACCGGTTGAAATGAGATGGCGGGGGAAACCGGAGATCCCGGAGAAAACCCTCCGCACCGTGTTGTCCAGCACAAAATCTTACTTTGCGGTCATCTGGGATCGAACCCGGGCCGTCTTGGTGAGAGTCAAGCGGTCTAACCACTGAGCCACGGCGCGGCCTGACAAATTCCTTAAGATCACCCACACGTGTTGCCACCCACACGTTGGTGACAGAAACATTACACATGAGACGTGATTGTGCGCGATGGGTTCCAAGACAGTTGATTCCAGAACAAAAGGACATTCGCATGGAGGTCTGCATGCAGTTAAAGTTGATGCTAGAGGAAGATCAGGAGTTTCTTTCAAACGTAATCACTGTTGATGAAACTTGGCTACATCATTTTGATCCTGAGAGCAAACAACAAAGCTCAGTGTGGAAATCTCCTTCATCACCAACCCCCAAAAAAGCAAAAGTGGTTGCTTCTTCTGGAAAAGTTATGGTCATCTCATTCTTTGATATTCATGGAATGGTTTATCAGCATGTTGTACCTGCACACACATCAGTAACTGGACAATACTACAGGAATGTCATGAAAACATTGCAAGTCCATACCAGGCGCAAAAGAGCATATTTCCGTTAAGCAAGGTTAGATGCTGCACCACGATAATGCGCGGCCACATATTGCCAATGTTGTTGCTGAAGTTATTGGAAAAATCAACTTGAAGTACATCCCTCACCCTCCCTATAGTCCGGATTTAGCCCCATGTGACTTTTTTCTACTCCCTAATTTGAAGAAACGCTTTCGTCGGAGGCATTGTCCAGGACCTCCTCGCACATCGGAAGAGAATGTCGATCGTATTCGTACACTGTAAGAAAGGAGCCCAAAGACATCCACATCTCGAGCAAGGATGGAATATAACATTCTTCAACTAAAGTTATGGCAAGTTCTAAAACATCGTCTGCGCTGAAGCCATACAAACTGCAGTTATTGCAAGCATTACATCCTGACGACCACAACAAAATGTATGAACAGCGTATTGGTATGTTAGATGATATGGAAGATAAATTTTTTTCTCTGATAGTATCTTTCATTCTTGTGGTAAAATCAATCATCATAAGGTTCGAAGTTAGGCAATTGATTTTTTTTAATATATTTATTAGATCGGTCAGCAATAATACATGCTTTGCAGATCTGAGAGAACAGATACAAAATAATTATAATTAATAACATTGTAGAGGTAGCACAGTGTGCCTCCTCGGAATTTAAAAAAAAAGTATTACTGCACTAATACAAATGTAACACTGAACTAATAAACTGTATACATACTTCAATAGTGAGAATTCACACAGTAGAACAGAAGAATAGAAAAGATAAATTGAAACAGTAGATCATTCAGAAATGGAAGTGTCGTCACTGTAAAGCAGGTCCTGTGGTAGTCGTCGCTTCAGTCGCGTTGGCCGGCGACTTCGGACGCCGATGTTATAATCACAGCTCCTGGGACGTGGCGTAGATTGTAGAAGAAGCGTCGAGCAGTCTGTCGGATGAAATGGTGGAGAGGAAGGAGTCCCAGCTCGTGATGCAGCTGCTGGTTGCGGACAAACCAAGGAGCATTGGCGGCGATTCGCAAGAATCGACTCTGGATGACCTGTAGACGCCTCAGGTGACAAGTACTGGCAGCCCCCCAGACCTGGCAGGCATACGTAATAAGTGGTCGAACCAGAGATCTGTATAGGAGCAGTGAAGATTCTAAAGCAAGTGAAGTATGTTTGTGAAATAATGGAGACAGTTGTGAAAGACGAGCGGATGCCAGGGTAATGGTGCGGTCAATATGAGGCTTCCACGTAAGCCGAATGTCCAGTAACACTCCAAGGTACTTGACTGGTGTAGGTGAAGGGAGCCACGGCACATGATCAGTCAGAAGGCGTATAGGCGGAGGTGGATTATCAATATGAGGCTTCCACGTAAGCCGAGTGTCCAGTAACACTCCAAGGTACTTGACTGGTGTAGGTGAAGAGAGCCACGGCACATGATCAGTCAGAAGGCGTATAGGCGGAGGTGGATTATCAATATGAGGCTTCCACGTAAGCCGAGTGTCCAGTAACATTACAAGGTACTTGACTGGTGTAGGTGAAGAGAGCCACGGCACATGATCAGTCAGAAGACGTATAGGCGGAGGTGGATTATCAATATGAGGCTTCCACGTAAGCCGAGTGTCCAGCAACACTACAAGGTACTTGACTGGTGTAGGTGAAGGGAGCCACGGCACATGATCAGTCAGAAGACGTATAGGCGGAGGTGGATTATCAATATGAGGCTTCCACGTAAGCCGAGTGTCCAGTAACACTACAAGGTACTTGACTGGTGTAGGTGAAGAGAGCCACGGCACATGATTAGTCAGAAGGCGTATAGGCGGAGGGGGATTATAGCGGCGTAAAGTAACCTGGGGTCTGAATTCTAGTATTCTTAAAATTATATATCAAGGTGCTGTAGTGCCCCTAATTCTGTATGGTGTATCTGCATTCCAGGATATTCTTAATAAAAAATGGGCAGTTAAAAAACTTGTACAAATTCAAAGGGGATTCCTCCTTCGCATAATTCGAGGATATCGTACAATCTCCACTGATGCAGCTCAGATTATAGCTAACTTTTGGCTCTCACTGGTTTATCAAGAGCAACTATTATGAATTTAAGACATGAACGTGAATGTGCGTCTTATCTGTCTCACTTAAAACTACAAATCCCGGAGCATCCTACCACAGCAGGACACCCATCAAGTTTTGTAACCTGTTTAAGGGAAATATGTAATTTTCATGATTATTACATATATACTGTGACGTAGACGGCGAACTCGCGTTGCCGATCGATAATGCGGACTGGCGATGGCGGCGGGGGGGACGCAAGGGGTGGCACCTCCTCCTACCGCGCGAAGGTGCTCGAAGGCTCCAGAATGATTTCCCCCTCCATAATGAAAGAATCGTGAGGTTTCGGGGCGATGGATACAAGCGAGGCGACGGGTAGTGGAGTGGAGGACGTCGCGGTGTGCGGACGTGTAGTGAGTTGAGTGAGTGACCGTGAGCCGGGCGGACGTGTAGTTGAGTTGAGCGGACGGGTAAAGACGAACTGGCAAGGTTGAATGGTGTAAATTAAATTGTAATTGTGTACATTAAACTGTAATTGGAATAAGGTGGAAATAAAGAACATTGTTAAGTTTGTGTAATTGGACTTATTATTTCACGAGCCCACAAAGTCACAATACAGATGGTTCGCGTTACCAATTTGAAGATAATATATCTGCAGTAGGATTTACTTTTGTTGTTTTTGAAAACCAAACGGAACTAACCCATTCCATGTTTAAATTGTCACCTGAATGTTCTGTATTCCAGTCGGAGCTCTTAGCAATTAAAGAAGCTATAAAATGGTGTACTGTTAACGGGAACAGTGCCCGTATTCTTAGTGATTCACAATCAGCTCTACTCGCTATTAATGATAAATACAACTTAAATTCATTAGCACATGAAATCAGAACCTTGCTTCAAAAACATCCAGGACATATCTACATGGGATGGGTTAAAGGACACAGTGGAATTTTAGGTAACGAGTGAGCTGATTGCTTGGCTAAGAAGGCCGCAGAATCCAATCTTCCTGTGACATACACTTTATGTCCTATTTCTAATGTAAGGATAATAATACATCAACATATTCTTGAAGAATGGAACCAACAATGGCTAACAACTCCAAATGGAAGTTTAACAAAAACATTATTTTTACCTAGTGTATATGACAGAGGAAAATGTGAAACTCTTGTACCAAATTTTGTTTTGACACAATTTTTAAGTGGACATGGTAAATTTGGTGAATACTTATCACATTTTCACTTAACATCTAACCCCAAGTGCATGTGTGGTGAAGAATTTCAAACTGTGGTTCATCTCCTTTTCTGTTGTCCCATTTTCTGGAGAGAAAGACAAGAATTATTATTCAAGCTAGACTCTCTAGGAACTGAACTTTCTGCTCCGCTCACATCTTTGCTAATGAAACCACAACAGTATAAGTACTTCATGATGTTTATAAACTCAGTGTTTAAACGTCTGAAATAGTTTAAATTAATATGCATCAAATTATAACGTATTTTCTTCCTTCTAGTATTTAAAATGTTTTTGTTAAAATTGCATATTTTTATGTATCAACTATAACCCCAATATACCACTGTGTAAAATAGGGTTCATAAATCTGGATAAATAAAAAAGTAAAAGTCTTGGCTTCAGTTTTCTGGGTACTAAGGGAGATGCACCAATTTTGACACCATTGAACGAGGCAATCAAGAGAGAGTTGTAAGGTTCGTACAGCAGAATGTAGATCGGAGTGAGAGTAAAATAAGACAGTGTCGTCAGCATACAGGGCAATTGAGGTCGGAGCCATGTCTGGAATATCAGAGGTGTAAATACCAAACAGCGTTGGTGCCAGTATTGAACCTTGTGGAACGCCTGCTGTAATACGACGCTCAGTTGAAAGAGTGCCTCCAATGCGCACCGCAAGAGTGCGATCAGTGAGAAAACTGGCAATAATGTGGATTAAGTAGTCCGGGAGACCAATGAGATAGAGTTTAAGTAGCAAGCCAGAATGCCATACCTTATCAAATGCCTGTGCTACATCAAGGAAAATAGCTAGGATATGTTGACGATGCTCGAATCCAGTGACAATGTGTTGAGTTAACCTCAATAGTTGATGAACAGTAGAGTGTTTCGGGCGAAACCCGAATTGAAAAGAAGGAAGAATGTGATTATTGTTGAGGTACTGCACGAGACGGCGATGGATGCCATTCTCAAAGATTTTAGACAGTGTGGGTAGAAGTATGATAGGACGATAGCTTCCTAGCAGATGTTTAGGCTTATGAGGTTTAATTGAATGGTTGTACCAAGTTGACTATCCAGACAAGTACCTACTACACAGAACTCAATGGGACATACGATGCTCTACCTAGATTTCGGTGACGAAGCACTGATATGTAATTTTACCGTTACCTATCCACGATTCTACCGAGTCACACTAGACGAAATCCCAGTTTTTGTCTTTCCCCTTTCAAATTATGAGGCGTGTCCGTAAAATAAGGTCTCCAAGGCGCTGGAGCGCTGGAACGCCATTACGAGAGATCCGGCAACACTGGCGTGTAGCTTGGTTTCACTCCTTCAATTCCCCACCACAATGAACCTGTTGCATTCATTAGTCTGCGCTGGGCAGCCGTTTGCGATGGAGCTTCCTATCACTTCCGCCGCCAAGTGCGAGTTGCGTAGAGTGATCCTTTTTTTTTTTTTTTTTTTTTTTGAGTGCCAAGGGACCACCCCCACTGAAATTCATCGTCAGTTATGCGAAATCGATGGGCCACAGTGTATGGTCATTCAAAACGTACGAAAGTAGGTCAGAGAGTTCAAAGGCGGACGTACAGACATCCACGACGAACAGCGTTCTGGTCGGCCTTAAGATTCATCCGAAACAATTGCAAAAGTGGAGCAAGAAATGCTTAAAGATCGGCGTGTGACAGTTCGCGAGCTGTGCTAACTTATCCCTGAAGTCAGCAAGACTACGATTGACAAGATTTTGACCGAACATTTGCATTATCGCAAGGTGTGTGCGGGGTGGGTCCACAAAATGCTCACCGAAGACCATAAACGGCAACGTGTTGAAGCGGCCCACCGATTCCTGGAGCGCTGTGCACAACAGGGTGAGCAATTCTTGGATTCAATTGTCACTGGCGATGAAACCTGGGTGCACTACACAACACCAGAAACTAAAGAACGTAGTCGTCAATGGTAGCATTCGAAATCGCTAAAGCCACGAAGGTTCAGAGATTTTCTGCCGGCGAAGGGATGGCCAGTGTGTTCTGGGACAGAATGCGTCCCGTAGGGGAGGGGATCCGTCGCCCTCAGCTACTGTGGTGCGAGCGCTGCGGACCCCTAGCACTGGTGATACCTCTGACGTTACCAGAGGAACCTCAGGCCGAACTGCTGAGCCCCTCTCGTAGGGGAGTTGTTCGGATAGGGTTGGACTTGAGGGGCCAGTGGTTCCCGATACCCGTGGGTACGTCTCCGGACGGGGTTGAGGGAAGCCATATATTCCCGCGTACTACCCTGCATAGCTAGTAGAAGGTGTGCTAGATTATCAGGCGCCCCCACCGAGGATAATCGGTAGACTTCCCTTTGAAGTTGGCGCGCAAAAGTGGCGTATCCACTTCCACGCCGTCTTGTGTCCATTGGACACAAGCCCCAACGGAAGCGCCGGACGCCCTTTTGGGACAGTTCGGTGACTCCCTGTTCGTTAGAAGGATTTCGGAGTCAATCTTCACTCTGTGTAGATTGCCCTGTTAGATATATATGAATATGTATTGTGCGAGTGTATGCCTAACGGCAGAACAATAAAGGCTGTTATCTGAGAGACTTTAAAAATATTGCCATTCAAAATCGAAGGAGGGAATGCTGACGAAGGTAGTCATTTGTCATCACGACAACGCCCGTCCCCATACTGCACATGCAACGCATGATCTCCTGGCTCAGTTCGGATGGGACATTCCACACTTAGTACTTAGTGATGTTATCCCAGATGATATATATATATACATATATATATATATACATATATATATATATATATATATATATATATATATATATATAAAGGGCACTCAAATACGGCGGTCATCAGCGCCCTTTAAAAAAATAGTCATGGCAAAAGCCAGATATAAAACTTTCCATAAACTGTACAAGTGTAACAAAACCTATTAAAAATACACGTACATAAAAAACATCAATCAAACCCTACCAAAAACCTCGTTCACCAAATCCCAAACCCCAAACCAGAAAAGAATCTAAAATCCTTCTCCACGGGTCTCCACGCACGGCCTACACGTGGGTGGGCCTGTTGACCGTCTCCCTCAACCACGAAGAGGAGCCCACACGAGGGAGACTGTTGGCTCGGGACCCCGGGTGCACCAAACCCGTACCTACCGAAGTAGGCCCCTGGGGGGTGTTATCCCTGAAGTCAGTAAGACTACGATTGACAGGATTTTGACCGAAAATTTGTATTATATCAAGGTGTGTGCGAGGTGGGTCCCCAAAATTCTCCTCTGGCCCAGTTCGGATGGAACATCCTTACCCATCCCCCATACAGTCCAGACTTAGCACCTAGTGATTATCATCTGTTTTCTGAGTTGAAGTCACACCTGGGTGGAACACATTTCCAGACCGACTATGATCTGAAAAACGAGGTTGAGCGCTACCTGCGCAACTTTTCGGGAGAGTGCTATGACAAGGGTATACAAAAACTGCCACAGCGCATGCAAAAGTACATCGATCGCAATTCTGATTAGGTTGAAAAATAGCTGTAAGTTCCGCCTTTCCATCAATGTAACATACATTCACAATAAACATGTTTTTTTATATTAAATAAAATTGGAAACCTTATTTTACGGACACGACTCGCGTTTTTTGCTACCTTTAATACTTCCTAACAAAATTCATAGTAATGCATATAACACATCTCCGTCACAAAGAATGTGTCACTTGCCTTTTAGACGTTAAACTTTCACTTGTCACAGCGGAATGATGATAAGACAATATACAACAGATGGAACTTTTGACCCCGGCTAATTGCTTGCCGCTTTGCAACCGAACTTCATAGCGCATCACTCAGTCTGGCTTTGTTAAAGGCCTGACCTGGAAGATAAGAGCGGTGACCTGGCTCATGCACTGCGTCTACTATTACGTCAACCTCCAGCTCGTCTATTTTATCCCACGAGGTCACCTAATTGTCAGCTATTTTAATATTTTGCAAAAATAATCAATGAAATTACTCTAAAGCTAAAACATTAACAATAATAATTACAAAAGGCTTGTTGTGTTATTTTCACGTGCCTTTTTTTAACTATTCTTCAATAAAGTACTGTTAATAAATCTTATTTCGCCATTCATTTCATTGTAATGGAGATAAAGTTTTCCACAAATATTCATTTATTAATTATATTACATAATTATAATTTGTGTAGATACCGCGTTAATAGAAGAACGCAGTAGGCAGACATATATTTTGAGAGCTGGTCACTATATGGTGGCTTTGAAATTCCTTCTAATTGCATTACCAGGGTATAAATAACACAATAGCGTCCTCGTGTATGTGGAAATTCAAACAATCACATGAATTGATTGGCAAATATGAATTGAATGAATGAATGAATGATGGAATGAACGAATGAATTATTTACTCTGCATATTCCAAAATTTAACAATTTACAACTCTTAGGCTACATTTACTTGTGTTTACCTTGTTGCTTTGGCTTACATGACACCCTGGTCTTCTGCTCTGTCAGGTAGCTCTTAACCTCCATGTCTCCTTGTTATTTAATTAATCCCTTTCTTCCCCCTCATCTTCCTTTCTTATATTCTTTACATTTAGTTGTGTTTACCTTGTTGCTACCTTGACTTACATGACACCCTGGTCTTCTACTCTGCCAGGTAGCTCTTAACCTCCATGTCTCCTTGTTACTTAATTACCCCTTTTCTTCCCCCTCATCTTCCTTTCTTATATTCTTTACATTTATTTGTCTTTACCTTGTTGCTACCTTGACTTACATGACACCCTGGTCTTCTACTCTGCCAGGTAGCTCTTAACCTCCATGTCTCCTTGTTACTTAATTACCCCTTTTCTTCCCCCTCATCTTCCTTTCTTATATTCTTTACATTTATTTGTCTTTACCTTGTTGCTACTTAGTCTTACATGACACTCTGGTCTTCTGCTTTGTCAGTTAGCTCTTAACCTCCATGTCTCCTTGTTGCTTAATTACCCCTTTTCTTCCCCCTCATCTTCCTTTCTTATATTCTTTCCATTTATTTGTGTTAACCTTGTTGCTACCTTGTCTTACAAGACACCCTGGTCTTCTGCTTTGTCAGTTAGCTCTTAACCTCCATGTCTCCTTGTTACTTAATTAGCCCCTTTCTTCCCCTCGTCTTCCTTTCTTATATTGTTTACATTTATTTGTGTTTACCTTGTTGCTACTTTGACTTACATGACACCCTGGTCTTCTGCTCTGTCAGATAGGTCTTAACCTCCATGTCTACTTGTTACTTAATTAGTCCATTTCCTCCCTCTCATCTTCCTTTCTTATATTCTTTATATTTCTTGCCCTTTTTTCTTTTACTTTCTGCAAGAACTCGCCAGTACTTCTTACCTTCTTTTCCTGCGTGCCCGTTAACATTTTTATAGCTTTTATCCCGTTCTCTGCTTTCTCCCATTTTTCCTCCCAAACCTTTTTTCTCCATATTGCAACCTCCTCGAATTCTGTTAGATAGTGTTCTATGCTTTCTTTTCCCCCTACACAATTCACAAATTCCCTTTTCCCTACCTCTTATCCCTCTTAGAAATATTATTCCTGTATATTCACTGATATATACTGCACTGTATATCCACAATTTGACGAGCCTTATATCATAGAGCTCATGTAAAATATATGATTTACAAGATGAATAAATTATATATCTACTATTTTAATAAAAGCTATTAACAACTTCTGAAACAAATTCTTTTATTATGGGCGCATTATAAGTTGGTGATTGACGGTTGAAGGAGTGGGGAAGGAGAGGGGATAGCGCCGTTGCCACTGTACCGTTCCTCGCCACGTGCTAGACAACGAAGATGGCCAGTAGAGGGGAGGAGGAAGTTCGACTGCGGTAATGTACACGCACATATTCCTAGAAATTTGCGTATTGCAGTATTAATCATAAGACTGCCGTAAGACTGTCTACACGTTTAAGTGAGCAGTTACCTAATTACAGCATACGAAAACTTCGAAATGAACAAAAAATAAATGGTTAGTTACAGTTAAGATTTAGAGAAACAAAAGTGCCATTACCAGCACAGAATTGTGTATTCTATTCTAACGGGAATATGCCGCTTATCTCATAGTCGCTGCTGTCATTGGTACTGCTTTTCTGATCGTTATCGTTGTCGCCGTCGTCGTCGCCGTCAGAGCTGCTGCAATCTCCCACGGAAATCATGAGTTCTTCCACTTTCTTCCAAAACCCGTCGTTTTCCCATGCTGATACTATAACTTTTTTTGTGTGACAAACAGCATCTTCCCAATTTTTAGCACTTATTTTTGCTATTGCTTCTGTTAGTTTTATAACAGATGTTATAGTGAAATCTGTATTGTTGCGCGCTACATATCCCTTTATTTGGGCCCAAATCAACTCTATTGCATTAAAATGACAATGGTAGGGAGGAAGTCTAATAATTTTGTGGCTTTTTCTGTAGCAATTTCATTAATTATATATTTTGGGAATTGCAGTTTGCTCTTACCAGTTCAAGCAATTCGTACTTTGGGCTTGAACACGGACATATAATTTCCCTTACTTGTCCTTTAATTGGGATTCCGTGCCCAAAAACATTTTTGTGATCTTCACAGATAATTTCTTTCTGTCTGTTTCTGTAGCACAACTGTTTGTGACAGCCATTAGTAACGATAATTAGCTAAATATTAAAGTTACACTGAAACACTGAAGTTGATCACTGCAACACACGAATTATTTTACGAAAATGTAAAGGTGTGTACACCCTGTGAAACATTCACTACTTGAAGCAGTACACTCTTAGTTTGGCAGTGATGACAGGGAGAAATACCCTAAGTACCGTAAGGGTTATTCATGTTAGAACTGGACCGGACAAAGGCAGGTTAGAAGGGTTGGTCATTAAACTGAAAAGGTTGGTCATTCACCCAGAAAACCTCATAAGATATTCCTTGAAACTAAATCCACACCTGTTCCCTTCCAACAACGCATACCGTCTCATACTAAAGGGCAAAGAACGACGACGGTATTGTGATACCGCTGATTCATACGCGAAGCAGCAATAGTAGCAGTGTCTGCTTATTGCAAACCTCAACATGCAGATAGACTAGCGTCATGCATAAAGCACGTGTTGTAGTGCGATAGAGTTGGCAACGTAGGATAAGCGTGCCGGGTTGCTATGGCAACGGTTTACTTTTGATTGGTGGATTGTTGGTTGCTAGGCGACCGCAATGACGTGTCAGTGACGTGTTTATTCCCTCTCCTTGTTTTCGCAGCTGAATAGCACGTGGAAGCAAAACGCCAATCACCAACTTACGATGCGGCAATTATAATTTCGTTTATTTTCTGTTTTTTATCTTTAAATCACTATTTATATATATATCATTAATTCTGTGTCTTCAAACGATTTTTTGAATTGGGTCCAAAGTGTACTTTCTCTATTTTCAATATTTGAAGTAAATTCCCGCCATAAATACATCCAGCTAAACGGCATATCTTGAACTTTCTGTGAATAAGGTATGAGGTCAAGTTCACAAATAATATTTTTGTAGCATAGGCAATTTCCAATATTCCCATTAATCACACTGGGCAACAAAAAATAATTTTTGAATATTTAGAGCACTTCATGAGGTAATTCCTATAATTTTGGGTAGATAAAAACAAATATGACAATGAAACAATTTTATTAGTTCTAGTTTCTATGGCATACACAAGGTGGAAGTATTACATATTAACGGATTGAAAGAAAAGGATACATTTTAATTACATACATGCTAACAACAATGAAAGTGCATTTGATTTGTTTAACTGGTAATTACATGCTAAGAGTTCTAAATTGCTAGAAAAATACTTTGCAGATATTCGTGTCTGAAGAGAATCATGTGGTGGCCTATTGACTTCGTCGTCTTTTAGCTTGCCTCTTGTGATGGAGTTCCGCAGAATCCCTATACAAAGACCAACAGCAATCCGCAAGCATTACTTCATTCCAACGGCCCTGATATCTTTGTTCCATAACAGAAATGTCCTGATGGAATCTCTCCCCATGTTCATCACTAACAGCTCCACAACTAGGAGGGAAAAGGTCTAGGTGGGAGTGGAGAAAATGAATCTTAAGGGACATGTTGTATCCAAGGTTTACGGTGTTTTTGTAGGAGAACTGTCACCAAATGCGTGTAGTTGTCATCTCTTTTGTTTAGAACTCCATGAACAACACCCTTGAAGGCTTCCCAAGCTTCTTTTTCTTTCCCCTCCAAAACTTGGGCAAATGCACGATCCTTTACAAGTTCTCTTATTTGTGGTCCGACAAAAATGCTTTCCTCAACTTTTGCATGACATAATTTCCAAAATTTCTCTCTGATGTTATTTGACAGGTGAGCCAGCTCCCAAAAAATGCTCCACGAAATTTAAAATCTTCGTTCTAAAAAAATAAAATGTCATTTTATCTGCAAACCAAGAGCTAATTTATCATTTTTATATTGATTTTTGAACTCAGAACATGAAAATGCATGTAAATTCACTATTTTTAAGCCTGGAACATTTTCATTGTTGACCAGTGTAATGCTTAGAATTTTACAATACCTTATTATTCTTTTGGAGTTCTTTTGATTTTCAATTTTCCTTCCTTTCTTTTCTATAGAAAGAGTGAAGATTTAATGTATCATGTAGCGTCCATTTAGCTATCACGTGTCCTTTGTACTAACAGGGTTTCTGCAATTAATTATCGAATTAAATGAAGAATTAACTAAGAGAAAAGCAATGTATAAAGGGACATAGAAAAATAAACTTTACATAAATAATCTGTATATTATTTAATAAAAAGCCAGACTTCTTTTTTACAAAAATATGTATAGAGTATTACAAAATTGTAGTGCGTTTAAACACACTGTATTGTATAATGAGTTAATCTATACTACTGCATACGAAAGAAGATTTTTCCTTCTTTATCAATCAAAGTAGATTTTATTGAAGAAGAGGTAATAAGACTACAAAGCTTCGTTTAGTATTTCAATCCTCAAAAGCGTGTTGCAAAAATTCTGTTCTTTACATCTGACCATAACACCAGGCAGGACTCTCCTTTCAAACACAGAATGACCCTTTCTGCTTCTGACATTCAAAAGAACGACCACTGTCCAACCTAAAAGAACTAACTAGATTTGTATGAAAGAAGAACATCCTTTCACTCTCAGTTACGAGCCATGAATAGCAAAAGAACAGACATCTGTGACAACAACCTACGCAGAATTCTCCGGGGCTGAAGGTACTGCTGCAGCAATATTTGAAAAGTCTCCTAGAAAACTAGGGAAGATGCTGTTTCTTTAACCAGATAGAGTTTATGTCAAAGTAACGTAGCATTACATAGTTTAGCAGTTAAAAAAATAGAAAACACTACAAATGTCATCACATACGTTTCTGAAACAAGAATACGAAGGCCGTTCAGTGAATGATCATAATTTTTTACGGTCATAATTTTTCGCACTAAAATTCAATTTTATTATATTCTGTTACCTTAATGTGAAACAAATACGCCATAGTAGTTCATTGTTGGTACTCCTGTTTATCGCCTTTGAGAACCAGGCAAGTTCAGACATGTTCACTATCGCCTACCGCTGCAATGGAGGTAACACGCGAGGAACAATACGCGGCTTTGAAATTCTGCTTTTGTCTCAACAAATCTTCAGTTGAGGCCTATACAATGTTACAGGAGGCCTATGTAGAATCTGTTCTTCCCTACAGCACAGCTCGAAGGTGGTTTAAAATGTTTAAAGAGGGGAGACAATCAATTTCAAAGGACGGTAGACCCGGTGCTCCATTTACTGCTCTTACGGAAGAAAACATCAACACTGCTACTGCCATTGTGAGAGAGGATCGACGAATAACTTTAAGATCACTTTCTGAAATACTGAACATTTCAATGGGTGCCACTCACACGTTGGGGACAGAAACATTACACACGAGACGTGTTTGTGCGCGATGGGTTCCAAGACTGTTGATTCCCGAACAAAAGGACATTCGCATGCAGGTCTGCATGCAGTTAAAGTTGATGTTAAAGGAAGATCCGGAGTTTCTTTCAAACGTAATCACTGCTGATGAAACTCGGCTACATCATTTTGTTCCTGAGAACAAACAGCAAAGCTCAGTGAGAAAATCTCATTCATTACTAGACCCCAAAAAGCAAAAGTGGTTACTTCTGCTGGGAAAGTTATGGTCATCTCATTCTTTGATATTCATGGAATGGTTTATCAGCATATTGTACCTGCACACACATCAGTAACTAGAAAATACTACAGGGATACAAGTACATATCAGGCGCAAAAGGCCACATTTCCGTGAAGCAGGCTGGATGCTGTACCACGAGAATGCGCGACCGCATATTGCCAAAGTTGTTGCTGAATATCTTGCAAAAATCAACGTGAAGTGCATCCCTCACCCTCCCTATAACCCGGATTTAGCCCCATGTGACTTTTTTCTATTCCCTAACTTGAAGAAACGCCTTCGTGGGAGGCATTATCCATTATCAGAAGCAGTGGTGAAGGATGCGGAGGCGATTTTGAAGGATCTCTCAAAAAATGGTTTCCAGCATGTCTTTGAAGACTGACAGAAACGCTGGGACAAGTGCATCGCATTCAGGGGAGACTATTTTGAGGAGGCCCATCAAAATTATGAGGATAAGTAAAGGTACGTTGCCAAAAAATTGTAATCATTCTTTATTGAACAGCCCCCGTATCTTAAGAAAAATGATACCAATTTTTCTTATTAGTTGAGTTAGTTTAAGTTGAAATCGATTTGAGGAAACCTTGTTCGTGTCAGAGAAAACAAATTTGTCGTTAAGGAAGTTACTATATTGTTGTGTTTTTTCAGTATTACCAAAATCTGAAAACGAAAAAAACTTAAGAACAGAATCAACTGCTGGTATTTCAAAATTCACTACGCGATGTTTATTTTTAAAATAAATATATTTTCCCAAACCATTAAATCTATGGGACCATTTAATTGTTTTAATAATTTAACTTATGGATTTATTTCATGGTTAAATGATGAGAATGATCTGCTACGGCCGATTTAGTAGTTTGTTTATACTTAATGATACGAAAATGTTCTTTTGTTCTGGTTTTTTAATGAAACTCCTGTAGGGTTTCTGAATTTTTCATAGTATTTGAAATATGTTAAAACGTACCTGGATGCGTGTTGCTGATACGCTGTTGAGTGCGACAGAAAATCTACGGTGTATAGCGGTATGGACAACATAAGACTGAAATATAATGTGGGGGGGTTAGTTCGGATTGAGCCGACTCGAGCCGACTTCACCCAAATGAGCGTCACATGTTCCAGCGTGACGGCTCAGTTTAATTCACTATCCACAAAAGCTGCTAAACGCGCCTAAAGAAGTTTTCACTTCAAAAAAACTGCCACAGCTGTAAGATACCGATTTGTTGAGCCTACACAATTCCTGTATGCAGTGATTGCGTAGAGCAGTGGCTTGCCAATTTGTATGTGTACAATATTTTGTCAAATCAAAATGTGTTTTTCTAAACCTTCATTGTTCCTCTGTAATGCGATGTTATCATTTGGTTTACTTGTTTATATAAAATTATCCAACATATGGATTATGTAACACGTAGAAAATTTTAATTGATTTGCATAAGGTCCCAAATTTGCTAGTTCTGTTAACTGTAATTTATTTTCTGCGTCAAAAGTTGTTCAGTGGCATCAATATATGTTAATACTGAAATGTCAGCTGCGGTTTTCCTATTCCCCTTCACCAGTGAAGCACAAGAGTTATGGAAATTACTGGGTAATTTCCTCAGCAATTGTGTTACAAAATATCACCTCACCAGTAAGGGGTTAAACTCAACTTAACTGGTATTTAGTGTTGTCACAAGACATACGCATACGCTGATATTAAGATCCCTTAGTTGAGCAATGTAGCAGCTGGCAGCAGTACCAATGTACTGGAGACATCGCAACTGTTGCACATTGGGAAACTTCGTTATCTGTAGGAAGCGGATTTATAGGCACTATATGTAGGTGAAATAGGCACCAAAAGTTTGCTAAGTAAACACTTAGAAATACACAATTTTAGTAAAATGACTCTTAAAATGCACAATAAATGCACTTTAACAAAATGACAATCATCACAACATATGCTGCAAAAAATTCGCTAAACACATTCTATTTTACGGTTCCCTAGGCGAAATAGTTCTTCATTTAAAATAAGACCTGAACCTTTCCTGGCGACGAAGATGCTCACTTTTTCTCGGGCAGACAGCCAGGCTAAAAGATGACTAGATATCGACGTTTCGGGAGTGTACATCTCTCTATAAACAAAGACAAAACACTATAAAACTTCGCATTACTGAACAAAAGACTGCTTTCAGTACATTAAATGCCAGGTCAGGGGATGACGTGAGTATAGAAAATTGTGTCAAAGAAACGTAACTACTTGAGTATCAAACTGTATTGATCTTTGCTTCTTAATTCGATGAATTTCCATTTTTAAGGCTCGTTTCCAGGAGGAGCTGAACTGAAATCCAGCATCACGATTAAGCGTGCTCCTTTCAGAGGAAATCGCCAAAGTCTCCTTAATTCTCCGCTCCCAGTAATTGTTGCATTTTGCCAAGATTGTCGTCCTCCGAAAAATTGGCTCTATGGTCGTTATCAAAACAATGCTCTGCCAGTCCAGACATCTCAGGTTGTATTAAACGAATGCTCCGTTCATGTTCGTTTATTCTGGTAGCGATGTCCTTCCGGTTTGTCCTATATACGGTGTCTCACATTCACAGGGAATGCGGTACACTCCCAACTCTATGGTCGTTATCAAAACAATGCTCTGCCAGTCCAGACATCTCAGGTTGTATTAAACGAATGCTCCGTTCATGTTCGTTTATTCTGGTAGCGATGTTCCTTCCGGTTTGTCCTATATACGGTGTCTCACATTCACAGGGAATGCGGTACACTCCCGGCTCTATGGCCGTTATCAAAACAATGCTCTGCCTGTCCAGACATCTCAGGTTGTATTAAACGAATGCTCCGTTCATGTTCGTTTATTCTGGTAGTGATGGTCCTTCCGGTTTGTTCTATATACGGTGTCTCACATTCACAGGGAATGTGGTACACTCCCGGCTCTATGGCCGTTATCAAAACAATGCTCTGCCAGCCCTGACTTCTCAGGTTGTATTAAACGAATGCTCCGTTCATGTTCGTTTATTCTGGTAGTGATGGTCCTTCCGGTTTGTTCTATATACGGTGTCTCACATTCACAGGGAATGCGGTACACTCCCGGCTCTATGGTCGTTATCAAAACAATGCTCTGCCAGCCCTGACTTCTCAGGTTGTATTAAACGAATGCTCCGTTCATGTTCGTTTATTCTGGTAGTGATGGTCCTTCCGGTTTGTTCTATATACGGTGTCTCACATTCACAGGGAATGCGGTACACTCCCGGCTCTATGGCCGTTATCAAAACAATGCTCTGCCAGTCCAGACATCTCAGGTTGTATTAAACGAATGCTCCGTTCATGTTCGTTTATTCTGGTAGTGATGGTCCTTCCGGTTTGTTCTATATACGGTGTCTCACATTCACAGGGAATGTGGTACACTCCCAACTCTATGGTCGTTATCAAAACAATGCTCTGCCAGTCCAGACATCTCAGGTTGTATTAAACGAATGCTCCGTTCATGTTCGTTTATTCTGGTAGTGATGGTCCTTCCGGTTTGTTCTATATACGGTGTCTCACATTCACAGGGAATGCGGTACACTCCCAACTCTATGGTCGTTATCAAAACAATGCTCTGCCAGTCCAGACATCTCAGGTTGTATTAAACGAATGCTCCGTTCATGTTCGTTTATTCTGGTAGTGATGGTCCTTCCGGTTTGTTCTATATACGGTGTCTCACATTCACATGGAATGCGGTACACTCCCGGCTCTATGGCCGTTATCAAAACAATGCTCTGTCAGTCCAGACTTCTCAGGTTGCATTAAACGAATGCTCCGTTCATGTTCGTTTATTCTAGTAGCGTTGCTCCTTCCGGTTTGTCTTATATACGTTGTCCCACATTCACAGGGAATGCGGTACACTCCCGGCTCTATGGCCGTTATCAAAACAATGCTCTGCTAGTCCAGACTTCTCAGGTTGTATTAAAAGAATGTTCCATTCATGTTCGTTTATTCTGGTAGCGATGTCCTTCCGGTTTGTCCTATATACGGTGTCTCACATTCACAGGGAATGCGGTACACTCCCGGAACTTGGAAGTCCAGTTTGTCTTTTACTGGACTCAACAGATGTTTAATCTTCGGAGGTGACTTGTGGACGGTCCTTATGTTGTATTTGGCGATAATTCTGCTAATTCTGCCGGATAGATTGCCGGTAAACGGGATGTAGGCTGTAGCGGTAGGCTTATCTGACACTTGCTGTATTACAGGTTTCCCTTTCCTAGCTTTGGTGATCGAGGCTTCAACGTCATAGTCGGAGTAGGCGTTTTGACGGAAAGTGTGTCTCGGGTGCTGTAATTCTTGTTTTAAGTGGCTGGGATCAGAGATAGACAAAGCTCTGTGGACCAGTGTATTGAGAACTCACAGTCGTTGAGACTTATGATGGAAACTATGAGCGTTTAGATAGAGATCGGTGTGTGTAGGTTATAGAAGAAGAAAGTGAGTTCTACATTTATTCCAAATGTCATAAATGGCTCCACAACAAGTTAAAATAACAGATGTTGTCGTATAATTAAAACACATATAAATCCACTTCACTAAGTCAGAACCATAATGTGCAGAAAGGTGTGAAGTAATTAACTATGTAAAAAACAAAACATGGGTTCGGGGGGGGGGGGCTTAAGAGCGAAAACTAACATATCTGAAGCTTTTGTTAGGTGTGTTTCAAGTTTATACAATTTATTTTTGTGATTGATCAAGAATGGTATAATACCAAGCTTCAGCTTTTTAGTTACAACAGTTTCTGAGGAATTAACAGTTTATGTCTAAATTACAGGCGATTTTCAAAAAGTCCCACATATTGTTATTTTAAAAATTAATACTTGGGCTATAAGTTTCTGCACCCATTTTTACCTATTAATGACCTGTACCTATGTGAAATATTTTTCTTCGCCATATCAACGAAGGGAAAAAATAATCATACCTGTTTAACATTTTTTATTTTCCTAAGCGGTTTCAGTAAGTAAATATTATAAATTTTCAATACAAATAAAAACACAACAAATGTAATATGCAGTTGCCCTTACACTCATGTTTAGAATTTCATACAGATTAATAGAAAACTGCATCCTGTGGAATATTTTGAAGTTAGGAAAATGAATGTAGAAAAGGTGGAATCTGAGAAACCTGAGGTTAAAATTACGTAATAGCAGCTGCGATATAGATGTAAGGTTATTTAAATAGTCATGTGACTTTTCTGTAGTAACGCTAGAAAAAAAGTTCTATTATTGAAGTATGTCTACATTGTGACGTTAATATTTTGATACACTGTTGAAAAAGACAAAATTAGTAGAAATCGTATACTTGGAAAATGGAATAATATACGTGCACGTGACATCCGGACGCGTAGGTTGCAGGTACTGCTGGGCTGTTAGGTGGAGGTCGAAGGCCGTGCTGACCGAGTTGACGAAGCAGGGAGTCAGTCGCTACTTCGGCAGAGTTTCGGTATTTTAATCCAAGGGATTTGGCCCTGGACGTGGACAAGGCCTTCGCCACAACGTGACCCCAGAGACTGTTATACAAACTTAAGGAAACACAACTCCCCTCCCCATACCTCACCCTGATCAGTAGTTTCCTCCGGGATCGAACCTTCAGGGTGCGGGTCGAAGGCAAACTCTCCTCTGTCAGACCCATAGCGGCGGGAGTCCCAGAAGGCAGTGTACTGTTGCCGTTACTCTTTGGTGCATACATGTCTGACTTCCCTACAGAGCCTCGCACTGTTCTGTGCCAATATGCTGACGACGTCCTCATCTTGGCCCAGAACAAAAACGTCCGCTAATGCCTCCCTCCGCTGCAACGATCACTCCGAGCCATCGGCACGTGGAGTGAAAGGTGGAGGATTGCCATCAGAGCTCTGCCCTTCTGCTAGGGAACGTCCTCTGCTGGCGCCCGGAAGGAGACCTGCGGTTGAGGCAGAGAAAGATTCCTTGGGTCCGATCTGCCAAATATATGGGTGTCCGACTGGACCACGGCCTCACCTTCACCCCACATGCCCGTGAAAAACTCAGCCTCGGCCATGCAGCGCTCAGGCAGTTGTACCCCATATTCCGATCGACCATGCCCACTCACCTGAAACTACGGGTGTATCGTGCGATCATCCCGCCCCTGATTCTGTATGGATGCGAGGTCTGGGGATCGGTGGCTCGTAACACCATCCGCAGACTGCAAGCCGTGCCGAAGAGGGCGCTTAGGATGATCTACGATACCTAACATATGTTTCCATCACACATCCTACACTCCCATTCTGGCATACCTTACGTTGAGGACGTTGTGCGTGAATGCTCGCGCACATTGTATGCCAGGATTACATCCCATCCCAAACACCTAGTGAACACACTATGGTAATATGACCACCGTGTGCCCAGGAGGAGAAAGAGCTACCGCCTCCCCAAGGACGCCCTTGGGTGGTGAGCCTCTCATTCCCTCAACACTACACTCTGTCCCGGTCGCACTAGGGCTGGATCTGGCCTGTCGGCTGACCCCCGGCAGTCAGGTCCCCCTGTGTGACCCCAATGAGAACCACAACCTAAACTATCCCCAACGACCCGACCTCTCACTCCTGGCCCCGCCACGCTGGACGGACACTGCAACGCAGGCCGCTCCTAGCGTGGCGGCTTAGGGCACTGGCCTCCTACTTGGAAGCTCATCCCGCCGCCAGGAGCGCTAGTAGAGGCCGAATCAGGTCCATCAGCTAACAAGGACATCCAAGCTTTGGAGGAAAGACAAATTCTATAAGACCGCATGGGTAAATCCGCACAGCGGATAGGTACCGTGGCGCTTCTCCACCGTCCGGGAGCACCGGGACGACTTGTTTTCGCTCTTGGCTCTCTCCAGGCGGGAGTAGTCTCGCACATGCTGTCGTTATCTGCGTCGCCCGATTCTTTGACGGCCACGTCTATAATCTTCAAGGATGAACATCAAAAGGCAAGGAGCAGGAACCTTAGGCCAGGTAAAAGCCACAGTTGTCCTTGTATAGATAATTTCTTTTGGTTTTGGGTAGATTTTACAATAAACCCTATTTAACGAGAACTACATATCGAATTTTACCTTAAGCTAACCCTGTCTGGTAACCCAGACTTTAGTAGGAACATCTCCCTCCTGAGCTACCCCTCCGCTCTAGTGTCGTTCAATGGGAAAGTGTAATATACCTACCAGTTGGCGCAACCGTGAACGTTACATTATTAATTTTAAAACAAAAAAGTAAATTTGGTATTGTTGTAAGTTTTGGGCCAATTTGCACAGATGTGTCTCCTTAATAAACCCTTTTTTGGATATTCAATGTGCAGCAGTAAGAAATTTCTCTTCCCCGAAAACTTTACGTTGACAGAAACAAATACAAAAGCTGTTGTCACAATTACAGACAGAAGAAATTGGCTAAAAAGGCAGTTTTAGGCACTAATAAACAGATAGACACAAAAGTATGAAATAGTCATTTATAGGAATTACAAAACTAAGAAGTGAGGCTAATAATTGTAGGAAATGTACTTATAACTTAAAAGCCTACGTTTCTGAACAAAGGAATAAAATAGACAAGTAGGGCAAAATCCGCCCCATAGTTATCACATAAGTATTCAGCTTCTCCTTCTATCTACCAAATTGTTCAGATAAGAAATATCAATGTTTAACACTTTTGACTCATTGTTGCTTCATTCCAGAGAAAACCTCCCCATTGTTAGAACATAGCTCTGTTGAAAGGCGGGGACTTATTCCTATAACCAGCCACGGGCTTATGATGTATTGAGAGATATGAACGGAGAACTCTCAGCTTTGTAAGATCCTTAGGGACACTCTGAGGGGCTCTTTGGGACAAGTAGCGGCTCTCGTCTTGCAAACCGCACTTAAGCTGCCGAGAGATACGCTGACTGCCCATTGCCACCCTCTGCAGCCATGTATTATGCTCTGGGCTCCAGTGCCAAGTTTACGAGCTGCTGTGAGTGACCTTTCACCTATTAGTCTCTTTCTGTATGCTTTTCGAAAAGTTAATATACACCCAGAAAGAATGCATTCGTATTTCTGGAAACTAATAACTACACTTCAGAACCTCTTGTATTTGAAAGAGTAGAGGAAGACTCACCGTCGAGCCGCTCTAACCATTGAGCTACTATGGCCAACGTGCCGATATGACATTAAATTCTCCAACTGACTCGTGTTTTTTCCCGTAAACCACTAGGAGTTCTCATAAACACATGAGACAACTATCTTAATGACGACTTACTATGCTGTAAGTAGTTTAAGGCCCGGGCTTCATAGTTCGGACCACTATTAGGTACCATTAATGGAAATTAATTATTCTTTCACACTAGCCATGTGTCGGACGCACTATGAAAGAGTAGAGCCAGACTGAAAAATTCAATGCCATAGCCGGGATTTGAACCACGGATCCTCTAGTCTCCATCCAGCCACTCTAATCCATTGAGCTGCTATGGCCAATATGGCAAGATGACATTAAATTCTCCAACTGACTCGTGTTTCTCCCGGTAAACCACTAGGAGTTGTCATAAACATATGAGACAACTAAATTAATGACGACTTACTATGCTGTAAGTACTTTAAGGCCCGGGCTTTATCGTTCGGACCACTATTAGGTACCATTAATGGAAATTAATTATTCTTTCACACTAGCCGTGTGTCGGACGCACTATGAAAGAGTAGAGCCAGACTGAAAAATTCAATGCCATGGCCGGGATTTGAACCACGGATCCTCTAGTCTCCATCCAGCCGCTCTAAACCGTTGAGCTACTATGGCCAACGTGCCAACATGACACTAAATTCTCCAACTGACTCGTATTTTTTTCGGTAAACCACTAAGAGTTCTCATAAACACATGAGACAACTACCTTAATGGCGACTTACTATGCTGTAAGTACTTTAAGGCCCGGGCTTTATAGTTAACCACTATTAGCTCAATTAAAGGAAATTAATTGTTCTTTCACACTAGCCGTGTGTAGGACGCACTATGAAAGAGTAGAGCCAGACTGAAAAATTCAATGCCATAGCCGGGATTTGAAACACGGATCCTCAGGTCTCCATCCAGCCGCTCTAAACCATTGAGCTACTATGGCCAACGTGCCGATATGACATTAAATTCTCCAACTGACTCGTGCTTCTCCCGGTAAACCACTAGGAGTTCTCATAAACACATGAGACAACTACCTTAATGACGACTTACTATGCTGTAAGTACTTTAAGGCCCGGGCTTTATAGTTCGGACCACTATAGGTACATTTAATGGAAATTAATTGTTCTTTCACACTAGCCGTGTGTAGGACGCACTATGAAAGGGTAGAGCCAGACTGAAAAATTCAATGCCATAGCCGGGATTTGAACCACGGATCCTCAGGTCTCCATCCAGCCGCTCTAAACCATTGAGCTACTATGGCCAACGTGTCAACTTGACATTA
The DNA here is from genome assembly GCA_030765055.1 of Mantis religiosa. NCBI lineage: Eukaryota > Metazoa > Arthropoda > Insecta > Mantodea > Mantidae > Mantis > Mantis religiosa. The sequence goes on from CM060949.1 coordinate 231,309,917, forward strand.
AATTCTCCAACTGACTCGTGTTTCTCCCCGTAAACCACAACGAGTTCTTATAAACACATGAGACAACTACCTTAATGGCGACTTACTATGCTGTAAGTACTTTAAGGCCCGGGCTTTATAGTTCGCACTACTTGCTCGGTTGGCACATTGGCCATAGTGGCTCAATGGTTAGATCGGCTGGACGGAAACCAGCAGATCCGTGGTTCAAATCCCGGCTATGGCATTGAATTTTTCAGTCTAGCTCTGCCCTATCATAATGCGTCCTACACACGGCTAGTGTGAAAGAACAATTCATTTCTACACTTGTGTTTGTTTGGCCTTTCAGTTTCCCTGGTTCTGTTGAGAAAAGGCAAGACTATCGTACCGTTTGCCCTGCAGGAAAGAATTTAGTGTGATATAACAACGACGCCATTGCTAATTCACTCCCAGTCACACAGGCGAACTTGGAGAAGACCGCGACCCTAAGCAAGCATAACAAAACATGTTGTTGTAATCCAGAAATCATGTTTACATGAACAATGGAATGTTGTACACACGCTGTTCATTTTTATCTGTGATTTTACCGCGCAAAATTTGACGTCATCAGTAACATCGCTGATGGAGCGAGTTTATATATGATTCCCCTTACGGCATAGGACTGTATTTGATGTGCTGACAGCAGCTTTGAGGTCTCCCTCTACCGGCAGGTAAGTATAGTATTTGAGAGATTGTTCTGCCAGCGTAATATAAAGGTGCGTAGATACGATAACTGTATAAAACTGTATACTGCAAAGCTAGTTATGCAGCCATAAAAGTATATCATTAAGAATATACGAAATGATAAGTCAATGAACACTTATTTCACAACGAACATCTGCTTTTCTGTTATAGTAGACATATACCATGTATATTGTAAACCTGTCACACAATATAGAAATATTTCAATTTGATCTCAATTCTTTTCTATCACTCACAGTTTGCTCACAATGTAACTTCATTACAAACCAGAAAATTAGCAGAACATGTTCTAGGAATGAAAAATAAATTAGTGTTACAATATGTACAAAGCTTATCCAAGTCTAAACAAGAAAATATCTCTAGTAGATAGTCTTATGTGTCCATTTTCTTATATTTCCTTTCTCTCTTTCCCCTTAAACATTGTCTGTATTGCGAGAAGGTATCCTTGAGGTCTTTCTGTCATAACATTATTTATTACTTCTGGATTGGGACCAGTCACTTTATAGCGTCCAGTGTCTAACTGATCCTGTATCTTGTAAATGTTTGATGTACCTACTGCTTTTAAAAGACATAAGGATACCAACATTAATAGATATTTTAATTAAGCGTGAGAGTGAAAAAAAAATGTATATCGTATACTGATAAAACGTAAGACGTTTATGTTACAAACAAAAGAATGTCAATTTGACGTTACCTGGACACTTTTGACAACATTACACTCAGAGGGACTTGTCTGAATGCTGGATAGCGTTACATAAACTCCTCTATACAGCGGTTTAAATTATATTTATATGTCGCGTCAATTTTAATGCCGGTACGAAAGTAGCATTCAACCATGAAGACGCGGTGCTCTGTGTTCATATCCAGGGGAAGCTGGTTGTATTGGTTACCTGCGCAACCACACTAAAGGCGCTGTAATTTGGTTACTGCTCCGCAACAATTAATGCTTCTTCTCCGCAGAGGGCACTATGACTTCAAGATACTCACCAGTCAACTATGACGTCATTCTTGCTTAATCGGAGGGCGGAAAATAACTAATAAAATGAAAACCGTGTAGAGGTGATAATGGGGCCATCTGAAGCACTTCATGCATCTCACATAAGCATCAGTGTTCTTTGTTAAGGCATACGAGTCATTACAACGAACACATGTACAGATGTATTTTTTTTTTATCTTGGAAGGTGCAAATGAAATGTGTAGTGTTTAACGCCCGCTTTTACTACATACGGCACCGCAGGCGGTGACACTGGTGATACATGAGATGAAGATGGAGCACCGGTAGAATGAGATGGTGGGGGAAACTGGAGGTCCCGGAGAAAACCCGCCCCAGCACCGTGTTGTCCATCACAAATCTCACTTTGCGGTCGCCTGGATTTTAACACAGGCCGCCTTGGTGAAAGCCAAGCGGTCTAACCACTGAGCCACGGCGCGGAGCGATACGCAGTGGTATTTGGACGAGTCCACTTCAGAACTGTTGCAACTGGAGGGAAGGGCAGGTCAGTTCCATATCAGTTGCAGGCAGGTAAACAAGTGCAGAGCTACTGAGTGATACTACACCTTGTTTAAATGTGGCGTGTTTCCTGGTTCCAAGAGAGCATTTAGAAATGGCGCCTCCTAGCAGGAAATTAGGAAATAAGGTGCTAGATTCTCAAACACGAGAACTAATAAGCAATGTGTATACATTTATGAAAAAGGAACAAGGGTCGGGGTCTGCTCTGAAAATCTGGAAAAGGGTATCAGAGGCAACAGGTGTGTCTGTCAGCAGTGTTAGAAGAATTATTAGGGAAACAAAAACCATTGATTCTGGTGTAACGACGTCATTTTCTACCCCAGGTAGACAAAAATCTAGAACATCCAGGTTAAAATACTTGGCAGCAAGAGGCTTTGGATGTACACCGGAGCAAAAAGAAAGAAAACCGTAGACCTATTGTAAAACTAAATTGTGGGAATAGTGAGTCAAGTGATAACTTGGTTACAGTCCAAATAGAATACAGTGATGAGGAAGATGTACCATGTGGATTTTGTGGGTTAAATATATATTCTACGAAATCAGCAACCAAAGGAGACTCGATCAAATGTCAGAAATGTGGACTTTGGGTTTGGTGGAGTTGGTAATACAAACTTCATTTGTGACAAATACACTTAATTAAAATACAAAAGTACTGTGAGCGGTAATAACCCCAGGGCCGGACGGAATAGCCCCGTTAATTCTGTGTAACATTCGCTGTTTTATTTGATCACAACTATAACAAGTAAACATCTGTACGCCTTAAGGAATTAATAAAGACTGTTCTACTCCATGTTTTACATAGTAAGATTGTTTTTATTTGTTTTATAACTCCATTATTTTGAAATGAACAGAATAGCCCCGCTCTACCCTAATCGATTCTGCCCCCACTGCCATATTTATAGTACGCTTGACACCTTCGGAACTATAGCCAACAAAGAACTTTCAAATTATGCATCTAAAAGCTAAGACTATTATCGCACGAACCTCCAAAACAAACGGACTTGACTTTCACTGAGTGTACATTCAATAAGATGGACAATTGCCTTAAAAAAATCTGTTTTTCTTCGACATGCAATAGATCCGTTAAATCACATAAGACCGGCATGAAGACGATATACTTGACTGATAAGCGTGGCAGTAGGAAGTTATAGAAAGAAATAAAAAGGGAAGAGAGACATCAAAAAAGAAAGAAAGAAGGAAAGAAAGCAGGAAAAAGGAAAGAAAGAACGAAGGAAAGAAAGAAAGGAAAGAAAGATGAAAAGAAGGAACAAAAAAGGAAAGAAAGAGCGAAAGAAAGATAGAAGGAAGGAAGGAAAGAAAGAAAGAAAAAAGAAAGAATGAAAGAAAGAAGGAAAGAAGGAAGGACGGAAAGGAAGAAGGAAGGCAAGAAGGAAAGAAAGAAGGAAGGAGAGCAAAAAAGCAAGGAAAGAAGGATGGAAAGAAAGAAAGCAAGGGAAGAAAGAAGGAAAGAAAGAAAGCAGGAAAAAAGAAAGAAAGAAAGAAAGAAAGAAAGAAAGAAAGAAAGAAAGAAAGAAAGAAAGAAAGAAAGAAAGAAAGAAAGAAAGAAAGAAAGAAAGAAAGAAAGAAAGAAAGAAAGAAAGAAAGAAAGAATGAATGAAGGAAAGAAAGGAAAGGAAGATGAAAAGAAAGAACAAAAGAATGAAAGAAAGAGTGAAAGAAAGATAGAAGGAAAGAAGGAAAGAAAGAAGAAAAGAAGCAAAGAAGCAAGGACGGAAAGGAAGAAGGAAGGTAAGAAGGAAAGAAGGAAGGAAAGCAAAAAAGCATGGAAAGAAGGATGGAAAGAAAGAAGGAATGAAAGAAAGGAAGTAAAGAAATAAGCAAGAAAAGAAAAAAAGAAAGAAGGAAAACAAGAAAAGAGAGAGAGAAAGAAACAAGGAAATAAAGAAGAAAAGAAGGAAAGAAGGAAAGAAGTAAAGAAAGTAAGAATGAAAGATAGAGGGAAGGAAAGAAGGAAATAAAGAAAGAAATAAAGAAAGAAAGAAAGAAAGGGAGAGAGGGAAGGAAGGAGGGAGGGAGGGAAGGAGGGAAGGATGGAAGGAGGGAAGGAGGGAAGAAGAGAAGGAGGGAAGGAGGTAAGGCGGTAAGGAGGGAAGGCGGGAAGGCGGGAAGGTGGGAAGGCGGGAAGGCTGGAAGGCGGGAAGGCGGGAAGGAGGGAGGGAAGGGGGGAAGGCCGGAAGGCGGGATGGCGCGAAGGAGGGAGGGAAGGGGGGAAGGGGGAGGGAAGGCGGGAAGGAGGGAGGGAAGGCAGGCAGGCAAGCAGGAAGGAAGAAAGGAAGGAAGAAAGGAAGGAAGGAAGGAAGGAAGGAAAGAAGGAAGGAGGGAGGGGGGAGGGAGGGAGGGAGGGGGAGGGAGGGAGGGGGGAGGAAAGGGTGGAAAGGGAAGGAGGAAGGGGAGGAAGGAAGGAAGGGAGGAAGGGAGGAAGCGAGGAAGGAAGTAAGGAATTATGCATCAACAGTAGATGGCACCAGGCTCCAGTGAAGGTAAGTGCGTACCCAATTTCACCCGTGTAGAAGGTGGTACCCCGTGTTTCCCTATGTGTGTTTGATAAAACAGTGCATTATTATTTGTCAGTCAGTACTTTCTCTAGAGCTCGTGAACCTAAAACGAGCGGGCGCGACAGGAAGCACGTTTGGTAACATCGATCTCTTTTTTGAAGAAAATACTGTAATGAACATTTCCCCCTTTTTCTGAAAACGGAACACAAAACATTTAAACCCCATTGAATGTTATTCTCGAGGGCAGAACCCCGAGGAGAGAGGGAACAAAAAAAAAAAAAAAAGTTAGTTACTGTGACGCAGAGCGAAGAATTTGTAGTCGGCATGGGAATGGATGTGGCAAGCGTGTGCATGATTAAACCATCACAATGGATTAACGATTTTTGCGTGAGAGCAAATTCAGATCCGGTCATTTGAGGTTTGCGAGTTCTGAAACCCCAAAGCGCACAATTGTAGTCACTCCTTTTTAATGCAGTGTAACAAACACTACAAAGGAAGTTAAATTAAAACTGAACACAAAATTCTCTTATGGGTTTTAAAGAAATAAATGCTTGTAATTGCTTTAATTAAATTAAAACGTAAACAATCTTGCACCATACAACAGTTCAATTGGAGAAGTTTGCCGAAAAGGACTTCCTATTGTTTTATAAACGCCATACTTGTACTTCACTCACATATTTCTTGTCCACTTATCTTAATTATTATAATTTTCATAATAATCTCCCTTTTTTATTTCCATGGACACAAATATTTATAAATGTAGTAGTATAAATCCAACAAACATTTATTACTCTCACTTATACTTTCAGACTCCAGTGAGAATGGGATTAATCCTGAGAAACGTCCCTATACTTAACTCGGGGCTCAAATGTCAGACCTGCGAATTTAGAAGCCAACCACGCAAACCAATGTAATCATTATTTTGTTGTGTGTTGTGCTCAAGAAACTCTATGTACATATACATAAATAGGTTTTTTGTCCTCAACTGACAAGTAAAATAACTTTCAATAAAACATACATTAGCTGTCAGTTTTCATTCGCTTAAGCGTAAATATTGAATGTACATTCCGATATAGCAAATAGCAACTCCTCTTTCACTTGAAGCAGTCCCTAAGAGATAGAAACAAATAATAATAATAATAATAATAATAATAATAATAATAATAATAATAATAATAATAATAATAATAATAATAATAATAATAATAATAATAATGATGATGATGATGATGATGATGATGATGATGATGATGATGATGATGATGATGATGATGATGATGATGATGATGATGATGATGATGATGATGATGATGATGATGATGATGATGATGATGATGATGATGATGATGATGATGATGATGATGATGATGATGATGATGATGATGATGATGATGATGATGATGATGATGATGATGATGATGATGATGATGATGATGATGATGATGATGATGATGATGATGATGATGATGATGATGATGATGATGATGATGATGATGATGATGATGATGATGATGATGATGATGATGATGATGATGATGATGATGATGATGATGATGATGATGATGATGATGATGATGATGATGATGATGATGATGATGATGATGATGATGATGATGATGATGATGATGATGATGATGATGATGATGATGATGATGATGATGATGATGATGATGATGATGATGATGATGATGATGATGATGATGATGATGATGATGATGATGATGATGATGATGATGATGATGATGATGATGATGATGATGATGATGATGATGATGATGATGATGATGATGATGATGATGATGATGATGATGATGATGATGATGATGATGATGATGATGATGATGATGATGATAATAATAATAATAATAATAATAATAATAATAATAATAATAATAATAATAATAATAATAATAATAATAATAATAATAATAATAATAATAATAATAATAATAATAATAATAATAATAATAATAATAATAATAATAATAATAATAATAATAATAATAATAATAATAATAATAATAATAAGGGTGGTGGTGGCGGCGGCGGCGGTGGCGGTGGCGTTGATGGTGGTGATGATAAATAGAAAAAAATATGTTGCCTTTTCCCGCAAATGTTAAGTTAACGTTACGGCGACATCTAAATTGCGATGTATTGTCAGCAACGTTCCTACACATACTACCAACTGTCAAAATGCTAATTCCAATTGTTTCACTTACAACCTGACTCTGATTTTCCAGGATATGACCTTTAAGACTTTAATGGAAGGTGTTGCCTAGCGGTAGCATTACGTTGTATTCACTTTAAAAATATTTTAGCTCGGCTTTTTGTTATTATATTATTTTACTGTCTTTTGTTAGTTATACTCAGGAAATGTTGAGTTCTTTTGAATTGTAAATATTACATTGTGGTGTTCTTTTAGTATAAAAGGTAAAAGCCGCGCAATTGCAGTCAAATGATAGCCATCCCGAATTCACTACGAACCTAATTACCAACTCTGCACCAAGGAGCTCTTGTAAATTGCATTCGCAAAATTAGTTTGCCTTGTTTATGACTAAAACCCAAATACTCGTATATTACATTATTCATTGTTTTACCATAAGAAAATCTTTACTGAAATTATTCATCTATTTCTCTATCACCTTTATATACATTTATAAATCGTACTGGCTAATGCAATCTCAAACATCAAATTGTTTCATGTATGCCTCCCATTTGTAAACTCGTACGTATCCCGTGCAGTTTTAATCAAAATATCATCTTCCGTAGTCACTGCTAACTGTGTTAATACTCCGTGTACTCCTTATTAATTCAGAGTCACAGAATCTTGCATTTCACGAAGGTGCAAGTGTTCTCATACATAATGGAGACCTACATTGCCATCCACATATGAAAACTGATCGTGTTAGCAAGCTATCTCGTTGCGCATTTCGTTCCTGTGACTACCGCAGCGTTCGTGGAATATCTGCTTCGAACTTCATATGTTTTTCAGCAAGTTTGGAGAGAAACCTTCGTTAGCACATAGTATCACGACACATTTTTGCACATTTCTATAAGCTTTCATAAAACATCTCTGAAACAGTAAAGGAGATAAGTAAGAAAAAGAAAAGTTTTGAAATATCATAATGTGCCACGACTTTCTAATGTAAGACATAATAACCAATTTATGTATAGGAACTGGCTAGTAGTTTTGTGGCCTGGCCACGATCTTCTGTATCAGTGATTCCCTTGTATTAGAGTGATCAGTTGCTCATTAGAGCTGGCGCAACGAAAACGTGATGCACAGGCTGATTACGTTCTGCACCGCTGCGCCTATTGCAAGGCTACATTAACCCTTTTACTGGCCTTAGAATGCAATAAAGTCTAGAGGTGTGCATGTCTCAATCAATTTTTGGCGCAGATTTTGCCGCTCCCTAAGCAGTTCGCCCAACGTTTTGAGACTCTGCTTGGTACTTCCTGTGGACGGGGAAAGCATATCGAGTAGCGTCTTCCTCTAAAGCAATTTGGGTGTGGTCTAGTGGATGTTGACAACAAGTGTATGGCCCTGTTGGGAAAGACAGGATTGTGCTCGTTACTTGGCAGTGAATCTCCCATTGACAAGAAGCTTTGGTATGACTCGTTACATACCGTGGCAAGACCGGTACGGGAATTTCAACGTTTGGTCGTCAAGCTTCGTGCTCCTGAAAATTCCGGGGAGCCACTGGAGAGTTTTCTGAACACCAAGAACCTCTATCTTCACCTCATGGAGCCAGGTATTGAACGACCTCACATGGAAACAAATCGCAGTCGGGATTGGAATTGTATTTGAGCCAATGCAACCAACTGTAACCTTCCGTCGATCTGGAGAGAAACGGTTTATGAAGTTGTTAATGAAACGGTTCCAACTGCAGAGAAAATGTAGCGTCACTAGAGGGTAAATTTGAAGATCTGTGGTGATGTGTGGAATATGATACACTTGAGCATCGCTTCTACAACTGCCAGCCCGCTGACTTGATTTGGACCTCCATCCGAGTCGCACTACAGATGTATTATTTTATCTTGACAGGAATCCTGCGCGGTAGGGATGAGTAGTAACTGTGGTGCGGATAGTGCACATATCGCCACAATGCCTCACACGCGTAAGATTACGAGAGGGGAGGGCGGTGCATAAGGTGTCTAAAAGCAAATTTCATTCTCGAAGGCAGTTTTGCAGCTCTTATAAACTAAGTTGTAATTCTTACTATGGTAGTAATCTCCACGCTTTTGTTGGATCTTAAGTAGTACATAGGTATTTGGAACAAAACGCTGTTCTCCTCCAGCAGGCATGATAAACAAGTGTCGGCCTTTCAATATCGCTGCAGAGTCCCTGTAACGTATTTCACTCCAGGCATATGGTCCAGTATGTGCTGTATTTATATAAGTTTCACCCATATAAACTATATAAACTTCACTTCGATATCTCCGAATATTTCGTAAATACTTAAGGCTTTTTGCACGTATGGTGCGATGTTCGATTAAAATTTGTCTGTCACCCTTAGTGTTTTGTTTTCAAATAATCCTAGCTTAAAAAAACTCTTAATGTTCAGATACTACCTTGGAAGTCAGTAGAATTCTTAGCTTCATAGGCACTTTCTTCAAAGTTGGTCTTTGTCTTTCTGTACTTTAAAAATTATTCATAGTTCGCCTAACTACTTCTGAATTAAAACATCCAAATTAGATTTTGTGCATGTTCTTAATCTTTGTTTACTGGGCATAGAGAAGGACGTTGTTGCACTAGCACCAATGGCTTTTCTTTCGTTAATAACTCTCCTAAACTGCTTTCAGACACAACTGTTGCCTCAGATACCCTTCCCCAGATTTGTATAGCTGACCCAGACCATTGCTCCTTTTTTATAAACATATGGATATTGGTTATTACTTCTCGTGTTTTTAAATGTAGCACTTTGTTTCCTAATGTGCTGCTAGGAGGCGTCATTTATAAATGCTCTCTTGGAACAAGGAGACAAGCACATTTTGAAACAAGCTGTAGTGTTACCGAGTAGCTCTGCACGTGTTTAGTTGCTCGCAACTGGTACGCAACTGACCTGCCCTCCCCTCCAGTTGCAACCGTTCTGAGGTGGACTCGTCCAGATACCACTGCGCATCGCTCTGTACTTTTCAAGATAAAAAAATACATGTGTACATAAACTTCGTCCAGAAGAATGCTTACGTTTGGTACCACAGCTGGTACGACTGGAGTTTCGCTTCAAAGATACGAAATTTCATAATTTTGCAGTGTGGTTGGTTGCTGGTACACTACATTGGCTGCTGAAAGTACGGCGAGGAGACACTGTGTTAGGAAAGCACTTACGTATATTCTTAAAGGAGCAGAGATGGACCTATATACGGAAGAAACTCTTGCGTTCTCTATCACTTGGAACAAATGCAGATCTAATAACCATTTAAGCAAATATAACCCTTCATATTGTCTCATAGTACAAGCCAATAAAACAAGAAATGTTCTAAACGACTTACCCTGTACCCGTTCCCGTCTTTATATATATATATATATATAATAGAGAAATAAAATATAAAAAATAAAATAAAAAAGTAAAAACTAAAAAGAATTAAAAAAAATGAATTAATATACCGTATTGTGCGGATTTATTGTTTTGTTAATTGATAGATGTTTTATTTATTTTTGTAAAGTGCAATACATAGCTATCATACTTCCCTTTAAATCACAATTGAGCAGTATTAAACCTTTCGGTTTCAAATGAGAACGATGCAACTCGATTTTTTTTCCAAGTGGTGCCGAACTTCTGCGCAGCTACAGATGTACTTATTTATCTTGAAAAGTGCAGAGCGATCCTCAGTGGTATCTGGACGAGTCCACCTCAGAACGGTTGCAACTGGAGGGGAGGGTAGGTCAGTTGCGTACCAGTTGCGAGCAAGTAAACACGTGCAGAGCTACTCGGTAACACTACAGCTTGTTTCAAAATGTGCTTGTCTCCTGGTTCCAAGAGAGCATTTATAAATGACGCCTCCTAGCAGCACATTAGGAAATAAAGTGCTACATTTAAAAACACGAGAAGTAATAACCAATATCCATAGATTTATAAAAAAAGGAACAATGGTCTGGGTCAGCTATAAACATCTGGGGAAGGGTATCTGAGGCAACAGTTGTGTCTGAAAACAGTTTAGGAGAGTTATTAAGGAAAGAAAAGCCATTGGCGCTAGCGCAACAACGTCCTTCTCTATGCCCAGTAAACAAAGATTAAGAACATGTACAAAATCTAATTTAGATGTTTTAATTCAGAAATAGTTAGGCGAACTATGAATAATTTTTAAAGCACAGAAAGACGAAGACCAACTTTGAAGAAAGTGCTTATGAAGCTAAAAATTCTACTGACTTCCAAGGCAGTGTCTGAACATTAAGAAGAGTTCTTTTGAAGCTAGGATTATTTGAAAAAAAAAAAAAAGACACTAAGTGTGACAGACAAATTTTAATCGATCATCGCACCATACGTGCAAAAAGGTTTAAGTATTTACGAAATATTCGGAGATATTGAAGTGAAGTTTATATAGTTTATATGGATGAAGCTTATATAAATACAGCACATACTGGACCATATGCCTGGAGTGAAATACGTTACAGAGACTCTGCAGCGATATTGAAAGGCCGACAGTTATCATGCCTGCTGGAGGAGAACAGGGTTTTCTTCCAAATGCCTATGTACTATTTAAGATCCAACAAAAGCGTGGAGATTACTACCATAGTAAGAATTACAACTTAGTTTATAACAGCTGCAATAATAGCTTCGAGAATGAAATTTGTTTTTAGACACCTTATGCACCACCCTCCCCTCTCGTAATCTTACGCGTGTGCCGCATTGTGGTGATAGGTGCACTATCCCCACCACAGTTGCTATTCATCCCTACCGCGCATGATTTCTGTCAAATAAAATGATACATCTGTACCTACGGTGAAAGACCCGCTGAGGGCTGTGCTTATCGGTTGTAAATGGACACACACGTTACTGAATGAGTGCGGCAATCCTCCACTTCCAAGATACTCTAATGATATACGTTAGCACATAGGTACTATACGCTATTTTAGATGATGTGAATGCTATAAATAATACTTATAGATTATACCAAGCAAGGGGACACCACAGTAAAGTGCACGACTCGCATTAGGAAGGTCGCATTCGATGCTCGTCCAGCTCGGCCTGTGTTTTTCGTAGTTTCGCCGTTACTTGCACACCAGGAGTTTTCTTTACACTATTTTCCTTCATTGCATTACCTTTTCAAATTTAGATGTACTTTCAAGACCTTTTTTTCTTCCCTCTCTCTTTTATGTTCTTTAATTTGCCTCCTCCAAATATATGGCATATCGGATGATGAATAAATTGGATGAAATGATGCTAAAATAAGCCCAGGGTTCATAGAACTTCCAAATAATCGACATTCATCTTTCAGAATAAGGGAGAATCCCGGAAAAGTAATTTATCCAGATAAGTCATCCTCCCCGAGATTTGAACTGGGACTCTCTTGAATGTGAGGCAGACATCCTGGCATATACGCTACCGAGGCAGGTCTTTCATGTTGTACGCTTCCAGACCTAAGCACCAAAAAATGAAGAAAAAAAGTATTGGCATTAAAAAGAAACTCACGACCTATCCACAATCATGATAATGCTAAACATTTTGATATCTTACAGCTTTTCTAATAAATATCACTTAATAGAACTATAACAAGAAATTTATAAGCACTGTTCAATACTTTTCGCTCACCCCGTATAGTTCATGCATATACGTGCAGTAAAGCAGACAAAACACTGAACACAGTGATGAACAGAACATTAAACTTTAGCCAAGACAGGATAATGACCACTGGATCAAAACGACTGTCGTTTACAAAAACAAACTACGGGGGCTATTTAATAAAGAAAGGTCACATTTTTTTCACAACGTATCTTTACTCATCCTCATAATTTTGATGGTCCTTTTCAAAATACCCTCCGCTGAATGCGATGCACTTGTCCCAGCGTTTCTTCAGTCTTAAAAGACATTGATGGAAACTATTTTTGACAGGCCCTTCAAAATCGCCTCCGCAGCCTTCACCACTGCTTCTGATGTTGCATAATGCCTCCCATGAAGACGTTTGTTCAAGTTAGCGAATAGAAAAAAGTTACATGGGACTAAATCAGGACTATACGGAAGTTGAGAGATGCACTTCACGTTGATTATTGTAAGATATTCAACAACAACATTGGCAATATGCGGCCGCGCATTATCGTGGTGCAGCATCCAGCCTGCTTCACGGAAATGTGGTCTTTTGCGCCTGATATGGACTTGCAATGTTTTCAGGACATCCCTGTAGTACTGACCAGATACTGATGTGTGTGCAGGTACAACATGCTGATAAACCATTCCATGAATATCAAAGAATTAGATGACCATAACTTTCCCAGCAGAAGCAACCACTTTTGCTTTTTGGGGGTTGGTGATGAAGGAGATTTCCACAATGAGCTTTGCTGTTTGCTCTCAGGATCAAAATGATGTAGCCGAGTTTCATCAGCAGTGATTACGTTTGAAAGAAACTCCGGATCTTCCTCTAACATCAACTTTAACTGCATGCAGACCTGCATGCGAATGTTCTGTTCTTTTGTTCGGGAATCAACAGTCTTGTAACCCATCTCGCACAAACACGTCTCATGTGTAATGTTTCTGTCACCAACGTGTGGGTGACACCCAATGAAATGTTCAGCATTTCAGAAAGTGATATTAAGGTAATTCGTCGATCCTCTCTCACAATGGCAGCAGCAGTGTTGATGTTTTCTTCCGTAAGAGCAGCAACTGGAACACCGGGTCCAACTTCCTTTGAAATTAATGGTCTCCCCTCATTAAACATTTTAAATCACTTTCGAGCTGTGCTGTAGGGGATAGCAGACTCTCCATAGGCCTCCTGTAACATTGTATATGCCTCAACTGAAGATTTGTTGAGACGAAAGCAGAATTTCAAATTCGCATATTGTTCCTCGCGTGTTACCTCCATTGTAGTGGTAGGCGATACTGAACATGTCTGAACTTACCTGGTTCTCACAGGCGGGAACCAGGAGTACCAACAATGAAACTACTACGGCGTGTTCGTTTCACATTTATCTAACAGAATATTTTAAGATTGAATTTTAGTGCGAAAGATTATGAGCGTAAAATTTTATGATCATTCTTTATTGCACACCCCTCGTACCTCTTTGTCTATTTACTCATAAGCAATGCTTAAGACCGAAATGAAAGTTTGATATCCCTATTTAACTCGACCAATAATTTATCGCACACCTATGTAAATTGCGGGAATTCGGTCTGTGGACCAAGTGAGAGAGGGAGAGACAGGTGCATCATGGAGCGACAGGGTGTGAACAGAAGGAGGATGCCTGAGGACACTTCAGGCACGACAAGTTTGCTTTCCCCTGACACACGTGTTCCAGACACATGCAGTGTCCCATCTATATATTGGTTCCAATTAACAGTGTTGGTTTACTCATGTAGAGAGTCTGGTATATGTTCCTCTCTAACACTCAAACAGCTAGACATGTTGTTTCTGTCATGTTATTACAAAAGTACTGTTTTAGAGTTTCTTCTGTAACACTAGCGATGTTCTTCTTGTTACGGCAAATAATATGCAATGACTAACAAATGAAGGTTGCCTGTTCCTAAATTAAATCTTCCACACGTAATGACATTATGTTTCAAAATAAAAAAATAAATAAACCTCTGTCATTTAGAGAACGTATTTTATTTAACTTCAAAGACAGGGCGCTCTTGTTGATAGACTTTTTATAGTTTTGCCAAGAGTATGTAACTATTTTTCTGCGTAAATAACACTGGGCAACAATGGAAATGTGTCGGGCTTAAAAGTACTGAATTTACATGTATTTACATCTGCTGAATTAACCAATCACCATAAAGGTGATAGGTTAGCTTTTGTTTTGAAGATAAAGTGACATTAAGTTTTTAGAGTGTAGATTTTAAATTTGGGGGAATTTTTGGGGAGTTGGTACACCTGTCAAATAACACACGATCAAAGAGGAATTTTGGAAATTAAGTGATGCAAAAGTTAAGCAAGGCATTTTTATCGGAACACAAATAAAAGAACGTGTAAAGGATCCTAAATTTGACCAAGTTTTGGAGGGGAAAGAAACGGAAGCTTGGGAAGCCTTCAAGGGTGTTGTTCATGGACTTTTAGGCAACAAAAGCGATGGCAACTGCAAGCATTTGGTGACAGTGCTCCTGCAAAAATACCGTAACCTTGGATACAACATGTCCCTTAAGATCCATTTTCTCCACTGCCGCCTAGACTTTTTCCCTCCTAGTTGTGGAGCTGTTAGTGATGAGCATGGGGAGAGATTCCATCAGGACATTTCTGTTATGGAACAAAGATATCAGGGCCGTTGAAATGAAGTAATGCTTGGTCTTTGTATAGGGATTCTGCGGAACTCCATCACAAGAGGCAAGCTAAAAGACGACGAAGTAATGATTCTCTTCAGACACGACTATCTGTGAAGTATTTTTCCAGCAATTTAGAACTCTTAGCATATAATTACCAGTTAAAAAATAAATGCACTTTCATTGTTGTTAGCATGTATGTAATTAAAATGTATCCTTTACTCTCAATCCGTTAATATGTAATACTTCAACCTTGTGTATATCACAGAAACTAGAGCTACAGACGTGTGCAAATCATTAGACCCATTCATTTTTTTACATTCAAAATAATAATTATATACCGCCGTAACGTATTTCAATTTGTCGTACTTTTGTTCCTTGCTATAATACGAAGCATATTCAATGAAATTTCTCTCTTAATAATAGCTGGGGGATTTTTCTTTTACTTATAGTAATATGGTGGTAGATCTGAATTATATGCAGCCATTTTCTTCATGTCAGTTTATCCAACTATTTGGTGATATTGCTTTCATTTGGTGAATGTAGTAACTGAAAATTGTTAATATTTGCCTTTATTGTGTTTTATGCCTAATATATCCTCAGTATTTGTTATCAATTGATCTCAAACCAGGTAACATCGTGTACCTTATCCTTACCATTCACATTGATACAAAAGTGAGGTTCTGGGTAAAACTGCTGACTTATCCCCAAGGAAAGTATCTGTAACTGAGAGTGTTTTGAGGGAAACTCTTTATTCACAACGTGAAATAGCTATGAAATTGTGTATTTCACAAATATCTGTTAGTCGCATTAATCAAGCTTTAACATTCGTTGAGACGTTGACCTCACTAGGCGATGGAAAATGCGGGAGGAAAACAAAAGCTATCACCAAAACTTGTGCAGGTGGCAAAACAAAATAGAAGAGCAACTAGCATTGAGCTCAGTAATCAACTAAAGCAGTACGGTACAGAAATATCAGCCTCAGTAGTTCGCAGAAGTTTATGTGAAGCAGGTTTGCCAGCACGCAGGTCTCGTAAAAAGCCTAAACTGACACCTGCAATGGCAAAAAAACGTTTAGAATGGGCCAAAGAGATGCAGAAACATCCAGTGAAATTTTGGAGAAAGGTAAATACTATGAAATATACCATAATAATAATAATAATAATAATAATAATAATAATAATAATAATAATAATAATAATAATAATAATAATAATAATAATAATAATAATAATAATAATAATAATAATAATAATAATAATAATAATAATAATAATAATAATAATAATAATAATAATAATAATAATAATAATAATAATAATAATAATAATAATAATAATAATAATAATAATAATAATAATAATAATAATAATAATAATAATAATAATAATAATAATAATAATAATAATAATAATAATAATAATAATAATAATAATAATAATAATAATAATAATAATAATAATAATAATAATAATAATAATAATAATAATAATAATAATAATAATAATAATAATAATAATAATAATAATAATAATAATAATAATAATAATAATAAACATCAATATTTTAAACGCACTGGAATCTAGCACTTAAAGCGGTATCCGACTGCCTTTCACCATCATCATCATTATCATCATCATCATCATTATCATCATCATCATCATTATCATCATCATTATCATCACCATCATCATCATCATCATCATCATCATCATCATTATCATCATCATCACCATCATCATCACCATCATCATCATCATCATCATCATTATCATCATCATCATCATCATCATCATTATCATCATCATCATCATCATCATTATCATCATCATCATCATTATCATCATCATTATCATCATCATCACCATCATCATCATCATCATCATTATCATCATCATCACCATCATCATTATCATCATCATCACCATCATCATCATCATTATCATCACCATCATCATCATCATCATCATTATCATCACCATCATCATCATCATTATCATCATCATCACCATCATCATTATCATCACCATCATCATCATCATCATCATCATCATCATCATCATCATTATCATCATCATCATCATCATTATCATCATCATCATCATCATTATCATCATCATCATCATCATCATCACCATCATCATCATTATCATCATTATCATCATCATTATCATCATCTTCAAGTATTGGGCCCTGTGACCTGTTCCGTTCTCTTCAAGAGCCTACTGATCCTTACAGCGTAGAGCTGGGCGTCCCACATCTCTCTTTCCCTTCGGCATGTAATCTAAAACTCTTCTTGGAAGTCGTTCCGCGTCCATTCTTAAAATATTATTTTTCCATTCATTTTTGTTCTTTATTATTTTACTGTTTAAATTTAAATTTACATTTTGTTGTATATTATTTGTTCGTTATTATCTCTTTATTATTGGGCTGGTAACCCATTCTAGTAAAAAAGGAACTTTCTCACAATTCGCATAAAAGGAGGCGACTGCGTTTCTTAAACTGTATGTAACAATAATCTGTAAACAATTTTTTTGACATTTGCAGCACTTGTAGCTAACATTAATTCAAAGATAAATTTATTAAAACTAACTCCTCTTTAGATTTAATATGTTATTGTGACCAATTACCAATTATATATATTTTAATTTATTTTAAGTATAATTTTACATTAATTTCCCATAATTTAACTATTAAAGAGTCACGTAATCATTCACAATATCCCTCTTCCTGTCTTCAGTCTGATCTGCTTTTCACCGTAAGAAGCGGAATGTTTTCAAAAACTTGCTGTTACTTCCATTAAATGCAGATGAACTAGAAACTGTAACAATCTCCTTCCCCAAACATGCTACTTGGTTTAGCTACTATCATTATATTACTCTCTATAAACTATTCTTTCAAATGCAAATCTTCCGCATCATTTATCACAGATACCTCGTTGTTTGAGCAAACGGTCAAACTGGAGACGAAGAGGTGAGCACATTTTCTAAACCGTGTCGTTATATACCAGGATTGCAATTACATAACCTTTACATAATAGAAAGCTGCTAACTGAAAGATGACAGCACTTCAGAATACTTACTGACGAATTCAAATCGAGAAAGGTTATGCCGGAATCATCTTATGGAACATATAAGGTTATGTTAAGCAAATGAAGTTTTCAGAGAGAATTCTCTTTTTATATAAGACCCTTACGTCTCCATATGTTACGCTCTACACAAGTCATTCAGTTGCAGATGTCTTATCTGGCAATTTCCTGAAAATTATTTGGACATGTAAGCTTTAGTTATGCAACAAGCTGACATTTTAATCAAAATCGGTGTAGTCTACTTGAATAAATGAAGGCTAAAGAGAAATGTATCTTTTAAAATATCCCTTGCATCACGACTTTAAATTTTAGGTTTGGTAAACCAGTTTACTTTTCTTCACAAACACGCGGGAGCACGAACCGCTGTCTTTATTATGTGTTTCAAATGGGAAGAGTTCTAGCCCGTAGCGAATCAGATGCGTTACAGGCTTTACCGTTGCCATCTCGTTATTTCCACTCTTTTTATATTTCCCTCTCTCCCGCACACTTGGCGCTAGATGTAAGGGAACGTAGACTCAATTTGCCAAAGTTTTATAATAATGAAGTTGTTAATAACACAATTACAGCTTGGATATTCGTATATTACGCAAACTGTTTCGATATTTAGTTTAAAGTTAATTATAGTTTATGAATTGCCTATTTTTTCTAATCCAACTAAAATACCAGCGGTGTATCCGTATAGCTGTGAATGTTACTTACGTTAAGAGATAATTCGTCATTGTCATTGTCTTGAACGTCTGAGTACTGCAAATTTATGATGATAGGTTCCAAAATCTCGTTACGTGCTATTTCTTTCCAAAAGTCGTCTTTTTGTAGTTTATCTGATGTCTCACGCAGTTTTCCCAGTATTATTGTGTTCCTTGTCAATTTCTTTGTGAATAAGTCCTTCAACGTCAGTCAGTTTAGGAGTATTATTTCTGTTTGTAACATAATTTGATCCCTCATTAAATCAATTGGATTGTTGTGGCAGTAGTGTCGGGGGGAAGGTGTCTCATATCAATTGCAAACTGATCCAGCTGATACACTTTCCCCGGTTTTAAACGGAAGAACAAGTGAAGAACGCTGCTTTGAACTCTAGAGTAAATAGAGACTACGAACCATTCATAAACAAAGATATAATGTGACCAGACACGTTCTGCCAGACTAGCAAGAAGTGTATCATTTCCTCTCATTGAATTTAACAAGCACCTTGGCTTATTCAAAATACATATTTCTTTTATCACGTCATGTCAAATGTTTACGTTTCAGTTCTGAGTAATTCCAAATATACGTTCACGTATACATGACAACCAATAATGATATTAACTACAATGCTTACGTCGCGAGCATTGTTATATAAAAATGGATTCTGCTTTATTTATTTGTATTAGGAGAAATATCTGGGCTAAACAGATAGGGTTTTTAAGGTTATGTTAAATACATTACTCTCTCCTGCCTCATGTATCAGTTTTTGCAAAATATGAATATTTGTCTTACAGGTAATAATATTTATTAGAGATTTATTAGGTTGGCGCTCCTCACACATAACTTAGCGGGAATGCAATATGACAACACCGCAGGACTCCGATTGGTTGCTCACCAATAGTTCTCAACAACAAACACCTTCCCATTTGGAACAGGTAATAAGTATACACAGTGTTTATTTAGCTAGCCTCAAAACGTTTATTTCGTGCAATAGTTCTACTTACTGTAGAAAATAACAGAGAAAGCACAAATAAGTTTTTTGCGGAAAGCTCAGATCAAGGGAATCACAAAAGGAAGCAATAACAGGATCACGTTGCAGTACAATCCTTTCAAATTGAACAATTTCTATAAAATTAATAAACTTTTAACTATAAATAAAATTTACGTAAAACACTAAAGAATATTACAACCAATGAACACAAAATCTCTTGTTGAAATCAAAAAGTTTAAAAGTAGTACTGAAGAGACAGGGAACTCTATTTAAATAAGCAGTTTAATTATTCGTAGCAGTTCATGTTCATGTCTTTTATTCCCTTTTTCTTACAACTCTGAAGTCATTAACGTCAAGAGCACGTTCTCTCGGGTAAGGAAGGAGATAAACGAAATGATTTACCTTCGGCTTAAACACCTAAAGAAAAAGGAACTAATTACAAAGAAAAATGGAACTTTTAAAGAAATGGGAAAGACTGACGATAACATCAGAGCAGCAGTAAATGATGACCTGAGGAAAAAACTGAAATCGATGTGGATAACACTAATAGCGTAGAGCTTCTGTGAGAAAGAGATCGGAAATATGAGATAGAGAAAATAAACTGAGTTAGGTACTCCACACTGTAACCTTCGAATACCTAAACATAGTCTAGTCAATTTATTGTACTCATAATGTAAAAATTCTGGTTTGTTGCTTTTGGAAACCCCAAAATTACGCAGTTATCAGTAATATTTATTATTATTGGTACTTAAAGATGCCATCCTACAATTTAACAATTTATGAAGTAGACTCACAGAGGAGGGCATTCGTCCCCTTCAGCTGCAGTGGTGCGAGCGCTGCGGACCCTTAAAACTCGTGGTACATCTGACGATGCTAGAGGAACCTCGGGCAAAACATTCGAGCCAGTACCTGAATTGGAGTTGTTCGGATTGGGTTGGACTCGAGAGGGCAGTGTGTTCCCGTTACCCGCGGGAGATCAGGTACATCCGGCCAGGCTTCGGCCACCCGGAGAGGGTAGAGGGTTGCCTAAAATGTCACGGGTACTAGCCTGCAGAGCTAGTAGAAAGTGTGCTAGATCACCAGGCTACGGCCAACCGGAGGGGTTAGAGAGTTGCCTAAGAAGTCCCGGGTACTAGCCTACAGAGCTACTAGAAGGTGTGGTAGATCACACGGCTACGGCCAACCGGAGGGGTTAGAGAGTTGCCTAAAAAGCCCCGGGTACTAGCCTACAGAGCTAGTAGAAGGTGTGGTAGATCACACGGCTACGGCCAACCGGAGGGGTTAGAGAGTTGCCTAAAAAGCCCCGGGTACTAGCCTACAGAGCTACCAGAAGGTGTGCTAGATCACAAGGCTACGGCCAACCGGAGGGGTTAGAGAGTTGCCTAAGAAGTCCCGGGTACTAGCCTACAGAGCTACTAGAAGGTGTGGTAGATCACACGGCTACGGCCAACCGGAGGGGTTAGAGAGTTGCCTAAGAAGTCCCGGGTACTAGCCTACAGAGCTACTAGAAGGTGTGGTAGATCACACGGCTACGGCCAACCGGAGGGGTTAGAGAGTTGCCTAAAAAGCCCCGGGTACTAGCCTACAGAGCTACCAGAAGGTGTGCTAGATCACAAGGCTACGGCCAACCGGAGGGGTTAGAGAGTTGCCTAAGAAGTCCCGGGTAATAGCCTACAGAGCTACCAGAAGGTGTGCTAGATCACAAGGCTACGGCCAACCGGAGGGGTTAGAGAGTTGCCTAAAAAGCCCCGGGTACTAGCCTACAGAGCTAGTAGAAGGTGTGCTAGATCACAAGGCTACGGCCAACCGGAGGGGTTAGAGAGTTGCCTAAGAAGTCCCGGGTACTAGCCTACAGAGCTACCAGAAGGTGTGCTAGATCACAAGGCTACGGCCAACCGGAGGGGTTAGAGAGTTGCCTAAGAAGTCCCGGGTACTAGCCTACAGAGCTACCAGAAGGTGTGCTAGATCACAAGGCTACGGCTAACCGGAGGGGTTAGAGAGTTGCCTAAAAAGCCCCGGGTACTAGCCTACAGAGCTAGTAGAAGGTGTGCTAGATCACAAGGCTACGGCCAACCGGAGGGGTTAGAGAGTTGCCTAAGAAGTCCCGGGTACTAGCCTACAGAGCTACTAGAAGGTGTGGTAGATCACACGGCTACGGCCAACCGGAGGGGTTAGAGAGTTGCCTAAAAAGCCCCGGGTACTAGCCTACAGAGCTACCGGAAGGTGTGCTAGATCACAAGGCTACGGCCAACCGGAGGGGTTAGAGAGTTGCCTAAGAAGTCCCGGGTACTAGCCTACAGAGCTACCAGAAGGTGTGCTAGATCACAAGGCTACGGCCAACCGGAGGAGTTAGAGAGTTGCCTAAAAAGCCCCGGGTACTAGCCTACAGAGCTAGTAGAAGGTGTGCTAGATCACAAGGCTACGGCCAACCGGAGGGGTTAGAGAGTTGCCTAAGAAGTCCCGGGTACTAGCCTACAGAGCTAGTAGAAGGTGTGCTAGATCACAAGGCTACGGCCAACCGGAGGGGTTAGAGAGTTGCCTAAGAAATCCCGGGTACTAGCCTACAGAGCTACTAGAAGGTGTGGTAGATCACACGGCTACGATCGCCCGGAGGGGGTAGAGGTTTGTCTAAGAAGTCCCAGGTACTAGTCTGCAGAGGAAGTAGAAGGTGTGCTAGATTACCAGGTTTTGGCCGCCCGCAGAGGATATAGGTGTGCCTAAAAAGTTCCGGGTACTAGCCTGCACAGGTAGTAGATGGTACGCTAGATCACCAAGCGGCCCCACCGAAGTAATTCGGTAGTCTTCAATGCGAAGTTGACGCGCGGAAGTGGTGTATCCACTTCCACCCATCTTGAGATAGGGTGGGGTGCTTATTAG
Organism: Mantis religiosa; assembly: GCA_030765055.1. Taxonomy (NCBI): domain Eukaryota; kingdom Metazoa; phylum Arthropoda; class Insecta; order Mantodea; family Mantidae; genus Mantis; species Mantis religiosa. The sequence continues at coordinate 231,332,709 of CM060949.1, forward strand.
ACTTGAGGTACTGCTGCAAGGAAAGCATTCCGGTGTTGTCCATCGCTCCTGGGCTGACAGAGGCCGGAGTCGTTGGACTTCCGGTGGACTTCGCGCCAACATGTACGAATAAACATTTTTATAAAAGGCGGAGGTTATTCGCAGCTCGTCTCCTAAAGGTCTTAAACTTGTAGGAATACATTATCCTTTATTTTTAACTGATTACAAAAAGTAACCCAGGCTGCGACAGTGGTCTGTACGTCTGTCTTTGTACTCTCTGACCCACTTTCACACGTTTTCGACATCCATACACTGTGGCCCATAGACTTCGCATAACTGACGATGAATTTCAGTGAGGGTAGTGGCTTGGCACTCAAAAAAAAAAAGCAAAAAAAAAGAAATTCACTGCACGCAACTCGCAATTGTCTACACCCCCGTGTTGCCGGATCTCGCGTAATAGCGTTCCACACGGCTCCAGCGCCTTGGAAACTGTATTTTACGTACATGCCTCGTATTTATAGTGTAGCCGCAGTATCAGGCGGTGGTTAGGCGGCGGGGAACTAATTGAAATGAGATGATTAAAAAAGAAGAATAATTGATAAAAATGATTTGGTAAATTCATATAAAAATCTTGTTATCATAATATGAAATTAGAATGGATAGTGTAGTGATTAAAATAGCGGTTGTCTTAAAGAATAAGAAGTGAAGAATATAATTTAATATAACATATATACTAGCATCCAGGCAAGGAAGAGAAAATATTTTTGTAAAAATCTGTACACGCCGGAGAGACAGGAAGTGAGGAACGTTATCTTCTTTGTGCAAGTAAAGGTTCAATGTCTGAGAACTATAGAATACTTGGGACAAAGGGCTTTCAAAATGCAGTTAAGCATGAGCGCTAAAGGGATTTACTTCACTGATTTGATAACGATGTATACCGTTACAAACAACTCAGGGTAGGCGTTCCTCGACTCAGTGTGGGCTGAACGTCAATGAGTTAAATGAGTTTTGTAAACCAATGCGAAAATTCGGAATAAATGAGAAACCAAGAATAATGTAAATTTATATTGAGGACTTAATCCTTAAAGAAGTAATCCTTTTAAATACATTACTCAGTTATATCGGTGATTTTAATTCATTAGAGCCAACTGAAAAATTCAATACAATGGCCGGGATTTGAACCACGGATCTCCTGGTTTCCGTCCAGTCGCTCTTAACTCTTGAGCTACCGCGGACATTGTGCCGTCCTGATATTAAATTCTCCAATTGACTCATTATATTTTCCCGGCAGACCACTTAGCGTTCTCATATTAGAAATCAGAACGGAATATTAGAGATGGACGGAAACCAGGAAATCCGTGGTTCAAATCCCGGCCGTGGCATTGAATTTTTCAGTTGCCTCTAATTAATTAAAATGATCCACATGCCGGAGTAATGTATTTAAAAGGATTAGTTCTTTAAGGAGTAATTTCTCAATATAAATTTACATTAAAAATATCCAGCGTTAAAATCCTGGTATTTAAATACAATAGTAAGTCACCACAAATGTTTATCTCGAATATGTGGTCTACCGGGAAAATATAATGAGTCAGTTGGAGAATTTAATGTCAAGACGGCACGTTGGCCATGGTAGCTCAAGGGTTAAGAGCGACTGGACGGAAACAAGGAGATCCGTGGTTCAAATCCCGGCCGTGGCATTGAATTTTCCAGTTGGCTCTAATTAATTAAAACCAATAATAATATAAGATTTTTTTTTATTTATTATCCATCGATCAGCAATTATGCTTTACAGATGTTTGTTATAAGATACATAGGAGCAGGACACATAACAATGGAGGTAGCCGTGAACGACTCCTCTAACTAAATATGAAGGAAAACTGTAACACAAATTGAGAACTTAAAGTCTGATGGTAGTAATGACGTGTCTGAGTCGTCTGTGCTGGAGACGTCACTCAGGAGAAGATCTTGGGGCAGTCAGCGCTTCAGGCGAGTTGGCTGGCGAGTGCGACAGCCGAGACGGTAGGTAACAGCTCCAGGGACCTCCTGGAGATGGTAAAAGAATGGACGTGCCAGGCGTCGGATGTATTGGTGAACGGGTAGAAGACCAAACTCATGATGAAGCTGCTGGTTTCGGATGAACCATGGAGAGTTTGTAACTGTACGAAGCACCCTGTTTTGTAGTACCTGCAGTCGGCGGAGATTAGTCTTACTGGTGCCACCCCAGACTGGAGCTGCATAGGTAAAAATGGGACGGACTAGAGATGTGTAAAGAAGCAGGGAGGATTCATAACCAAGTGAACTGCGCCTGTTGAGTAAAGGGTACAGTTTTGATAGCCGGGCAAACGCAAGCGTGACAGACCGACAGATGTGGGCGTTCCAAGTGAGTCGAGTGTCCAATAACACCCCAAGATATTTCACGGGCACATTGGTTGGTAACCAGGAGAGCGGTTCCCCCAGCAGCAATGTAAGATTTGAGAAGGGTAAGCTATTTTGGTCGTGATAAAGTTAGAGAGGGAATCAGAATAACAGGAAGGACTAGTTCATGCGCATTAAGAAGAGAAGCGAAGATTTATAAGTCTAAAATGTAGGGAAGCTAAGAATAGCACACCCAGCGTAAGTGGAAGCAGCATTAGAAGTTTATTAGAGCAAAGTAGTCGCCGTATAAAGAAGAAATAGAAACCGCGCGGAAATAACTTTTAACAAGTAATCCAGGGTTTCAAGTAAAATTGAATTTATGTTAGGAATTTTACTAACAGGTGGTCACCGATACAAGTCGATAAGCAAACTTAGTAAGAATTAAACCAAATAATTCTACAACAAACAAAGGGTTATTAATACGACTGAGTAGCCAACAACCACCAAAATCCATTTCCTACAACTATTCACCTGAGGATAAGAGAACTCATAGCTCCAATTAGAACCCTATCAATCTAACTCTGGTATGCGGGTTTGCCGCAATACGTATCCCTTTTCACTATATTATTTACTTTAATAGAACTATTTAAACTTTTGCAACTAAATTCCCTTTTAAAATTACAAGGTATTTACGGCCACTATTTAATTATTCTCAACCTGGTTTTGAAATAATTAGTAATATTTGTTAAGTGACATTAAATTGCTGGAAAACTGCTCTGCTGCTTTTACTGAAGATGGCGTATACATAATTATTGTTGTAATAACGTTGTTTACAGAACCTTTGGAGTGCGGATTGAAAACAAGAGAAGGGCGGTTCTAATTCAGTATTGAAAGCTGGTTTTAACGACCATGCTTGGCTGCCCTCTCTCACAGCCCTGTTTGTTGATTACTGCTTGGACCGAGGGTGTCGATATAACTAGAGCGGAGGCGCCCACCCGAAGAGATAATTTTGACCACTCTGGGAATAAATTAACAAAGCAGGAAAACACTTTCACCGTTAAAACAAACGGAAAATTAATTTCGAAAGCACTTGTTTTGTTTTTCTTTTCTATTTATTTGGAATGAAACATAAAATAATACCTGCAGGATCGTCTGTATAGTATTTAGAAAGGACATTGCTTTGCACTTTAAGCAACTATTTGCTTATTATTAGGGACCGGAAGATGTTGACCTAAAGTTCTCTAAAAATGAACTATAAATGCCCTTGAAAAATAAAACCTGCATATAAGATGCAAAAAAAAAAAAAATGTCCTAATAAAAATAAGCACTTTCTTTCATAATAATAAATTAATAACTGTCACAGATAAATAATGAATATATGGTTCTAAAAGCCAAATTTTAAAATTAAAATTCTTAGTAAACAATGCAATTATTGAAAGGATAGAGCCAGAATGAAAAATTCAATGCCATAGCCGGGATTTGAACCACGGATCTTCTGGTTTCCGTCCAGCCGCTCTAACCATTTTAGCTACCATGGCCAAAGTCAGTTGGAGAATTTAATGCCATGTTGGCACGGTGGCCATAGTAGCTCAAATGGTTAGAGCGTCTGCACGGAAACCAGAAGATCCCTGGTTCAAATCCCGGCTATGGCATTGAAGCTTTCATTCTGGCTCTATCCTTTTATAGTGCGTCCTACACACGGCTAGTGTGAAAGAACAATTAATTTCCAATGCAATTACTGTTACTAAATAATAAATAAATTCAAAATTCATCAGGTCATTTTCAATTTAAAAAAAAAAAATTGAAACAATAAGTTATTGTGCCCTTTAGCCAAAACTTAGCGTTGCAGTGCACCACCATGGTCATCTTCAAGTTATCAAAAGTAAAGGAACGCCGGTTGTCAGCTAAATCTGTTTTATACTTTGAGAAACCTCTCTCCACTTTCACAGATGTTATAGATGCATATTTGAGAAACACTATGTCGCTGAGTGCTAAATCCTGTTCAGAAATAGCAGTTATGAAGTTTTCTCTTGACAAGATATCGGTAATCTGACAAACTGTTTGGTATCATTTATTTTTGTCAAACACGAATTTTAGAATCTGTCTAATTTTGTCCCCAAACTCACCTTTTACATTTTGTATCCTGTCTTCCACAATCCTCACTAACTCAATCGACTTATCCAATGTCATGCCAGTTTCATAAAGCAGCGTTAATGTTTCCATCAAAAATGTAAATTTTGATTTAATAAAAGCAAATTTTCTTGGATTTGAGCATCAGAAAACAGATCTTGTGCGCTCTCAATTGCCTTAGAATATACCCTATCAAAGCTATTCACACTACTCTCAGCATTTTAAAATTGTCACAGTGGTATAAACGAGGGCTTTTCAATAAAGAATGATCATAATTTTTACGGTCATAATTTTTCGCACTAAAATTCAAACTTATTATTTTCTGTTAGCTCAAAGTGAAACAAACACGCCGTAGTAGTTTCATTGTTTGTACCCCTGCTTCCCGCCTGTGAGAACCAGGCAAGTTCAGGTATGTTTAGTATCGCCTACCACTGTAATGGAGGTAACACGCGAGGAACAATATGCGGCTTTGAAATTCTGCTTTCGTCTCAACAAATCTTCAGGTCTATACAATGTTACAGAAGGTCAATGGAGAGTCTGTTCTTCCCTACAGCACAGCTCGAACGTGGTTTAAAATGTTTAAAGAGGTGAGACAATCAATTTAAAGGGGGGGTGGGACCGGTGCTCCAGTTATTGCTCTTACGGAAGAAAACATCAACACTGCTGCTGCCATTGTGAGAGAGGATCGACGAATTACCTTAAGATCACTTTCTGAAATACTGAACATTTCATTGGGTGCCACCCACATGTTGGTGACAGAAACATTACACATGAGACGTGTTTGTGCTCGATGAGTTCCAAGACTGTTGATTCCCGAAAAAAAGGATATTCGCATGGAGGTCTGCATGAAGTTAAAGTTGATGTTACAGGAAAATCCGGAGTTTCTTTAAAACGTAATCACTGCTGATGAAACTTGGCTACATCACTTTGAACCTGAGAGCAAACAGCAAAGCTCAGTGTGGAAATCTCCTTCATCACCAACCTCCAAAAAGCAAAAGTGGTTGCTTCTGCTGGGAAAGTTATGGTCATCTCATTGTTTGATATTCATGGAATGGTTTATCAGCATGTTGTATCTCCACACACATCAGTAACTGAAAAATACTACAGGAATATCCTAAAAACATTGCAAGTCCATATCAGGCGCAAAAGACCACATTTCCGTGAAGTAGGCTGGATGCTGCATAACGATAATGCGCGGCCGCGTATCAGCTGAATCAATGAGACACATTCCACCTTCCCCCTTACTACTGCTAAAACAATCCAAATGAGTTAATGTGTGCTCAAATTATGTTGCAAACAGAGATAGTATTTTTAAACTGAGTGATGTTGAATGATTTATTCACCAAAAAGTTGACAAGGAACACAAGAAGACTGGGAAAACTTCGTGAGACATCAGACAAACTACAAGAAGACGACTTTTGGAAAGAAATAGCACGTAACGAGTTTTTGGAACATATCATCATAAATTTGCAGTACTCAGACGATGAAGACAATGACAATGACAAATTATCTCTTAACGTAAGTAACATTCACAGATATACGGATACACCGCTGGTATTTTCGTTGGATTAGAAAAAAATAGGCAATTCATAAACTGTAATTAATTTTAAACTAAATATTTAAAACAATTGTGCAATATAAGAAAATTCAGTTTGCCTTCCCTTACGTCTAGCGCCAAGAAAATTCGCAAGTGGAAGACAGAGTGGGGGAGATATAAAAAGAGTGGGGATAACGAGGTGGCAACGCCCAATGCACTAAGGCATCTGATTCGCTACAAGCCACAACTATTCCCATTTGAAACTCATAATACTTCTATAAGACCTGAAGCTTTTCTGGTGTCATATACACTCACTTTCTTCTCCGGTAAAAAGCCAGGTGAAAAGACGATCAACGTATCGGGAGCGTGCATTGCTCCCATCATCAGGATATTTATAAAATGTTATAACCACAAATGAAACCCTCGATATAACACCAATATAAACAAAGTCAAAACTATACAAAATTCGCATTACTGAACAAAAGACTGTTTTTAGTAAATTAAATGCCAGGTCAGGGGATGGCGTTAGTATAGAAAATTATTTGGGTTAACGAAACGTAACTACTTAACCTGATTATCAAACTGTAATGATCTTTGCTTCTTAAATCGATATATTTCCATTTTTAAGGTCAGGTTCCAGGAGGAGCTGAACTGAAATCCAGCATCATGATTGAGCGTGCTCCTTTCAGAGGAAATCGCCAAAGACTCCTTAATTCTCCGCTCCCAGTAACTCTTGCATATTTCCAAGATGGTCGTCTCCCGAAAGTTGGCTCTATGGTCGTTATCAAAACAATGCTCTGCCAGTCTAGACTTCTCAGGTTGCATTAAATGAATGCTCCGTTCATGTTGGATTATTCTGGTAGCGATGGCCCTTCCGGTTTGTCCTATATACGGTGTCCTAAATTCACAGAGAATGCGGTACACTCCTGGAACTTGGACGTCCAGTTTGTCTTTCACTTGCTTCAACAGATGTTTAATATTTGAAGGTGGCTTGTGGATGGTTCTGATGTTGTATTTGGCGACAATTCTGCTGATTCTGCCGGGTAGGTTGCCGGTAAACGGGATGTAGGCTGTAGTGGTAGTCTTATCTGACGCTTGCTGTAACTCAGGTTTCCCTTTCCTAGCTTTGGTGATCGAGGCTGCTGATTCTGCCAGATAGATTGCCGGTAAACGGGATGTAGGCTGTAGCGGTAGGCTTATCTGACGCTTGCTGTATTACAGGTTTCCCTTTCCTAGCTTTGGTGATCGAGGCTGTTAATGCTGCCGGATAGATTGCCAGTAAACGGGATGTAGGTTGTAGCGGTAGACTTATCTGACGCTTGCTGTATTACCGGTTTCCCTTTCCTAGCTTTGGTGATCGAGGCTGTTAATGCTGCCGGATAGATTGCCAGTAAACGGGATGTAGGCTGTAGCGGTAGGCTTATCTGACGCTTGCTGTATTACAGGTTTCCCTTTCCTAGCTTTGGTGATCGAGGCTGCTGATTCTGCCGGATAGATTGCCAGTAAACGGGATGTAGGTTGTAGCGGTAGACTTATCTGACGCTTGCTGTATTACCGGTTTCCCTTTCCTAGCTTTGGTGATCGAGGCTGCTAATGCTGCCGGATTGATTGTCGGTAAACGGGATGTAGGCTGTAGCGGTAGTCTTATCTGACGCTTGCTCTATTACAGGTTTCCCTTTCCTAGCTTTGGTGATTGAGGCTGCTGATGATGCCGGATAGATTGCCAGGAAACGGGATGTAGGTTGTAGCGGTAGGCTTATCTGACGCTTGCTCTATTACAGGTTTCCCTTTCCTAGCTTTGGTGATCGAGGCTGCAGATTCTGCTGGATAGATTGTCGGTAAACGGGATGTAGGCTGTAGCGGTAGCCTTATCTGACGTTTGCTGTATTACAGGTTTCCCTTTCCTAGCTTTGGTGATCGAGGCTACTGATTCTGCCGGATAGATTGCCGGTAAACGGGATGCAGGCTGTAGCGGTAGGCTTATCTGACGCTTGCTGTACTACAGGTTTCCCTTTCCTATCTTTGGTGATCGAGGCTACTGATTCTGCCGGATAGATTGCCGATAAACGGGATGCAGTCTGTAGCGGTAGGCTTATCTGACGCTTGCTGTATTACAGGTTTCTCTTTCCTAGCTTTGGTGATCGAGGCTACTGATTCTGCCGGATAGATTGCCGGTAAACGGGATGCAGGCTGTAGCGGCAGGCTTATCTGAAGCTTGCTGTATTACAGGTTTCTCTTTCCTAGCTTTGGTGATCGAGGCTACTGATTCTGCCGGATAGATTGCCGGTAAACGGGATGCAGGCTGTAGCGGTAGGCTTATCTGACGCTTGCTGTATTACAGGTTTCTCTTTCCTAGCTTTGGTGATCGAGGCTTCTGATTCTGCCGGATAGATTGCCGGTAAACGGGATGTAGGCTGTAGCGGTAGTCTTATCTGACGCTTGCTGTATTACAGGTTTCCCTTTCCTAGCCTTGGTGATCGAGGCTTCTGATTCTGCCGGATAGATTGCCGGTAAACGGGATGTAGGCTGTAGCGGTAGACTTATCTGACACTTGCTGTATTACAGGTTTCCCTTTTCTAGCTTTGGTGATCGAGGCTTCTGATTCTGCCGGATAGATTGCCGGTAAACGGGATGCAGGCTGTAGCATTAGGCTTATCTGACGCTTGCTGTATTACAGGTTTCTCTTTCCTAGCTTTGGTGATCGAGGCTACTGATTCTGCCGGATAGATTGCTGGTAAACAGGATGCAGGCTGTAGCGGTAGGCTTATCTGACGCTTGCTGTATTACAGGTTTCTCTTTCCTAGCTTTGGTGATCGAGGCTACTGATTCTGCCGGATAGATTGCTGGTAAACGGGATGCAGGCTGTAGCGGTAGGCTTATCTGAAGCTTGCTGTATTACAGGTTTCTCTTTCCTAGCTTTGGTGATCGAGGCTACTGATTCTGCCGGATAGATTGCCGGTAAACGGGATGCAGGCTGTAGCGGTAGGCTTATCTGACGCTTGCTGAATTACAGGTTTCTCTTTCCTAGCTTTGGTGATCGAGGCTTCTGATTCTGCCGGATAGATTGCCGGTAAACGGGATGTAGGCTGTAGCGGTAGGCTTATCTGACGCTTGCTGTATTACAGGTTTCCCTTTCCTAGCTTTGGTGATTGAGGCTTCTGACTCTGCCGGATAGATTGCCGGTAAACGGGATGTAGGCTGTAACGGTAGTCTTATCTGACGCTTGCTGTATTACAGGTTTCTCTTTCCTAGCTTTGGTGATCGAGGCTTCAACGTCATATTCGTAGTTGCCGTTTTGATGGAAAGTGAGTCTCAGGTGTTGTAATTCTTGTTTTAAGTGGCTGAGATCAGAAATAGACAAAGTTCTGTGGGCCAGTGTATTGAGAACTCCCAGTCTTTGAGACTAATGATGAAAACCATTAGCGTTCAGATAGAGATTGGTGTGTGTAAGCTTGCGGTATACAGCATGCCCCAGTGTACCATTGCTGTATTTTGAAACAAGAATGTCCAGGAATGGAGGAGTTCCATTCTTCTGCATTTCCATGGTAAACTGTGTTAGAGTTCGAAGGCTGTTGAGATGCGCAAGAAAGCTAGGCAAATATTTTATAAACATTTTATAAATATCCTGATGATGGGAGAGATGCACACTCCCAAACATCGATATCTAATCGTCTTTTCATCTGGCTTGTTGCCCGAGAAGAAAGTGAGCATCATAATGGTTGTAGTTTTCGGTACTGACGGTACCAATAGTAAATGGCGTAATACCCCAGAGAACAGTAGCAATTTTTGATTTATTATTGCTTTTTAGATTTCTTTTAAGTATTGCAAAAAGCAAATGACTAACAATGAACTGTAAGTTACCTATCACATCTTGAATGATTGGAAATCCTCTGCCCTGTGATTCTCGTAATTCCAATATGCATTCTAGACCTGATAAGTCTTACTTACACTCCCTAATGCGCAGTATGCTATTTTTAGGAGGCAGTATGTCTTAAACACATGTTCTCTCGGTATCAAAGTTTTGGATGAAATGCAAAACTTCCTCTTATTCCTAAGCATGTGGTAGAGAATGTGCCTTTGATCCCCGGGGCAGCACAACAAATGCCTATCAGTTTCTCCATTGCAAGCTTGGAAAACAAATGCACAATCTCGCACCGTCACTCATCTGTTTGTAGAAGCCATAAAGTAAATATAAATGGGACAAATGTGGAAATGGGAAGTGACAATATATGTCGACTCACGGTTTCTAGCAGCGTAAAGGCATCTTGAAAGTTCTGCGATACAATACTTGAATGTTCAAGTAAGTCGCTTTGACTTGTGGATATAAAATCAAGTCGCTTATTATTTCAAAAAGTTACATAGCTGTTGATGATGATTATGATTTGTGTATAAGGGCGCTGAACTGCTTGGTCATCAGTGCCCTTACAAAAGCTAATTCGTGGAAATAGCAAGAGATAAATTAATCAAAATTAAAAAAAGATAAAAACAAAATGAATATAAAATAAGTAAGCCCAAATGGGTAAAAACAATAGAAAGCTATAATTAGTAATAAAATAACAAAAGGCATAAAAATTATCACTTGCAATAACAACTTGTCACAACAAAGCAAAGTACCTGCCCAGTGGTGGTCGAATACATTTGTTCCTTTTCTGAGGGACTGGAGTTACATGTCTAAATGCTTCAAAAGAAAAAGGAGGACACAGCCTTTATTTTACATTCAGTTCACTTTCTGTAATCATTATCTCTTAGATTTTGTTTATTAAGCAGATAGAATGTGGAATAACTATAGTACTCCACACAAAAATTAATACCCCTGAATCAAAAAATGAAATTTGAAACTCCTTCCCTAAAGTGTGCATATGTACATGTGTGGTAGTGAGAGAGAAAGAGAGGGAGAGAGAGAGAGAGAGAGAGAGAGAGAGAGAGAGAGAGAGAGAGAGAGAGAGAGAGAGAGAGAGAGAGAGAGAGGAAGAAAGTCTGTGAATAGCAAAACTCAAACACGAAAGTTTGACTCAATACGAAACTTGGATTTTAAGTGCACTATCCTCCAGGGATACGAAATACACTCCTGGAAATTGAAATAAGAACACCGTGAATTCATTGTCCCAGGAAGGGGAAACTTTATTGACACATTTCTGGGGTCAGATACATCACATGAACACACTGACAGAACCATAGGCACATAGACACAGGCAACAGAGCATGCACAATGTCGGCACTAGTACCGTGTATATCCACCTTTCGCAGCAATGCAGGCTGCTATTCTCCCATCGAGACGATCGTAGAGATGCTGGATGTAGTCCTGTGGAACGGCTTGCCATGCCATTTCCAGCTGGCGCATCAGTTGGACCAGCGTTCGTGCTGGACGTGCAGACCGCGTGAGACGACGTTTCATCCAGTCCCAAACATGCTCAATGGGGGACAGATCCGGAGACCTTGCTGGCCAGGGTAGTTGACTTACATCTTCTAGAGCACGTTGGGTGGCACGGGATACATGCGGGCGTGTACTGTCCTGTTGGAACAGCAAGTTCCCTTGCCGGTCTAGGAATGGTAGAACGATGGGTTCGATGACGGTTTGGATGTACCGTGCACTATTCAGTGTCCCCTCGACGATCACCAGAGGTGTACGGCCAGTGTAGGAGATCGCTCCCCACACCATGATGCTGGATGTTGGCCCTGTGTGCCTCGGTCGTATGCAGTCCTGATTGTGGCGCTCACGTGCACGGCGCCAAACACGCATACGACCATCATTGGCACCAAGGCAGAAGCGACTCTCGTCGCTGAAGACGACACGTCTCCTTTCGTCCCTCCATTCACGCCTGTCGCGACACCACTGGAGGCGGGCTGCGGGACCGTAGCCCAGCTTCATGGAGACGGTTGCGAATGGTCCTCGCCGATACCCCAGGAGCAACAGTGTCCCTAAATTGATGGGAAGTGGCGGTGCGGTCCCCTACGGCACTGCGTAGGATCCGACGGCCTTGGCGTGCATCCGTGCGTCGCTGCGGTCCGGTCCCAGGTCGACGTGCACGTGCACCTTCCACCAACCACTGGCGACAACATCGATGTGCTGTGGAGACCTCACGCCCCACTTGTTGAGCAATTCGGCGGTACGTCCATCGGCCTCCCGCATGCCCACTATCTGCCCTCGCTCAAAGTCCGTCAACTGCACATACGGTTCACTTCCACGCTGTCGCGGCATGCTACCAGTGTTGAAGACTGCGATGGAGCTCCGTATGTCACGGCACACTGGCTGACACTGACGGCGGCGGTGTCCAAACGCTGCGCAGCTAGCGCCATTCGACGGCCAACACCGCGGTTTCTGGTGTGTCCGCTGTGCCGTGCGGGTGATCACTGCTTGTACAGCCCTCTCGCAGTATCCGGAGCAAGTATGGTGGGTCTGACACACCGGCGTCAATGTGTTCTTATTTCCAGGAGTGTAGTTGAAAATTTTGACTTTCTCGAAACTTTATCTAACAATTTTCATTTCTTACCAAATGAACTGCATTTTCTGTGAATAGGCTTTGAAGTATTTTTCATTTTAAATAACTTTTCTATAGTAAATAAGCTATTAAGAAAGAGCCAAAAAATCATCTGTTCTCGTTAAAGCACAGTTTTTGGTCTCCTTTTTATTTTTGAGCTAAACATTGCTATGATATTGGTGTAAAGCATGTAATAACTAATAGCAATACCTTTCCAAAATATTAAATTTCTAAACATTCATTTTTACCTCTTAGTCATGCAAAGAGAATGGAATTTTAACTCTATTATAAAGCGATCAGATCTTAATATACTCAATATAGTCTACTATATTTCCATATTATATTTTACCTTCAAAAAATAAGTAATAGAAAAATAAGTAATAGAAAAATGTCTATAATTTTTTCTCGATTAAACTGAAGAACATAAGTATTGTATTAATAAATTATATAAGAATGTGTAGCCAGTTTCGTAATAATAAGGCCCAAATAACCTTGTTGTCGACGGGCCCTAAAACCCACTAAACGTATGAATAAGAACCTCGCATCATTTTGTTTCTTTTTTTGCTCAGGTTCCTTGCAATATTCTTACGAAAGCTGTTTCAATTAATCCAGTAAACTGAACAGAATTCTAAATTTATATAGAGAGTATTATTTTGATGCAATATCGTAATTAATAATTGTGTATTCATAGACTAATTAAATATCGATGTTGTAAATGATTATTACACAATTATTATGCAATTGATTTTGTTTGTATTCCTATTTTGTCCTTCATAATTTGTTTTCAATTTTGTTTCTTGTGTTTAAGTGAGTAAATGTATTTTGTAATGAGCATTATAACTGGGCTTACCCCTGTAATGTTCAAAGCAATAAAACATAAATACAATACATGCTAAGTACCATACCGTGTCTCAGTTTTCACTATCTGTTATAATTCTTATATTTCTTGCTTCAATTGTTTCAGGTATCGTTGTTTTACAACGTTTTTGTTTGTTTGTTGTTATTGTACGCTTAATATCCATGGATGGTAAATGTATATAGTTGTTAATTCTTTGAGATGATTCTGTGTTGCATACGAAGAACGTTCCATATTGATTTATACTTTTTTTCGCCATAATTCATAGTGTTTCATTTATGTCATTGTTACAGCTCCAAGTACACTGTACTTTGGTCTAACCATATCTGGCGGACAATCAGTATAAGTGTGGCTGCTACACAGTAAAGCCCATTATCCCAACTTCAGTCATTACATCAGTGGACAACATGGAGTGTGATCAACAAGGACAAAACTGGACTACATGGTTTCAGTACAAAGGGGATATTCACAGACAATCAGTGGCTGCGTGTGAAGAGACTGCAACATCAGGAAAAACCATATACAGCCAAATGGCTAGAAAAGCGTCACACATCAACGGACTAAGGAACCAGTTTTGTATGGAAAGTTGCTTAGGTAATGTCAGTCAACATTTCAAAAGAGAACAGTTGAAACAGTTATTTTATGTTGTCCCCAAAGAGTTTCAAATATTGTATTATGTGAGGTTAAGTAGAGTGAGTCATGCACAGAGAAGCTATGTAAGTGGAAATGACGTCACAAAAGTGTTGAATAACAAACTTATTTGGGATTGGTGTGACGCGTATATCGTAAAACGTGGACCAATCAGATATAAAAGATTTTACGTTGCCATGGAGGATATTCAATATTCCTCTAGGGGGGTCGAACTATTACCGAAATGCTAATGTGTAGAAGAAGATGAACTGGTTATTCTTCTCCTAACAGTCACCGTGAACGGATGTAAAATTCTCTTCTTAAACGCCGTTGTGTGCGGAAGAATATAAGTCTATTCTCATAACAATCATCGAGTATAACTAGATAATCTTTACATTAAATATCATCGCTAGAAGACACACAATTTAATTATTATACACGGTAGTGAACAACCGTATAAAACTTTTGATTCTTGTACGCATCCAGATATAAACGCGTCACATCAAGTGAATCTTGTGTAAGAATAGTGTTATAAATGTTGTATCATACATTTTGTTCGAACTGGTGTTGATTGAAGTAAGGAAATAAAAAGTTTCTACATTATTTAATACAGAGAAAAATGATTACTCATTTTACGTAAAATTTCCTTCCGCCGTACCACCCCTGTAAAAGAAGATATTTTGCTCAACCGACTGAAGTCACGCCGAGGTAAGCTGGGACTTCAAGAACCATCTATTCCATCCACCAAAATGTCGCCACATCGAGGGATATAATTACTCCATCACCCATTGACGTTGGGAATCTACCCAAACCACTTCAACCCTGATCCAAATGGTCACCTCAACGAGGGGCATAATTCGTCATCCATCAATACGATTCGACATAAACCCTGTACCAAATGGCGCCCAACGTGGGGCTCGAATAGGCAGAAGGAGGATTACACCACAGGAGAATAAATAGTGTAATGGACAGGTAACTTCGAATCAAGAAAGAAGAAAGAAGAAAAGTGAGTACGGAAAAATCTTAATAGATAATTAATGGAAAAAGTGACAAAATTATAATTTTCATTTTTATGTTATTAAGAAAGGGAAAGATATTACCTAAAATGGAAGGTAAAAAATTAACAGACAATAAGAATAAAAATATTGGGGAAGGAGTGGAAAGACTAGTTAGTGATAAGAGAGCAGAAATACAAGAAGTCAGGGAAGTAGTGGAAGGTATGATTAGTGATGATGCAGGAACAAGTAGAACAGAAATTATGCAGAGTAAAGATAATGAAATGATAATAGACAGGTTAGAGAAAATGATGAGTAATTTTGATGCTAAAATGGATAATTTAAATGCTAAAGTAGATCAAAGTTCAGAGAAATTAGAAGCTAGGATAGATCAAGGTTTAGGTAACCTAAGAAATGAAATTGAGAAGGGAAGAGAAGAGTGTAGAGAAGGCATAAAATCTTTAAAACAGAAAATAGAATCTCATGATGGAGAAATGTCTAGGTTAAAAGAGATGTTTCAGGAAATAAAAATAAGTCAGGAAAATGTAGTAAAAGATATAAGAAGTGAATTGGCTAAGGAGTCAGAAATCCTTAAGCAACAACAAGTAGAATTTGTAGAAAAACAAAAAATAGAAATAGGGGAATTAGAGAATAGAATAAGACAAGAAATAGATGTAGTCTTATTAGATAATTCACGGAAATACCATGAGGAAAACATTGAAATACAGAATAATTTTGTAAGAGAGGTAAATAGTATCAGAAATGATGTTAAACTAATTGCTACTGAGGTGCAAACACAACAAGATGAACTAAAAGTTAAATATGATGAAGTCAGTAAGTTGAATAGTGAAATGATTACAAGAATAGATTTGGCACAGGAAAGTTTTGAGAGAGAGAAAGAAAACATTAGCAAGCTGAATCAAGTTGTGATTGCATTACAGGCAAGCAAAATTTCTGAGAACCAGAGGGTAATAAAATCTAAGAATATTACATGTATAGACTTACCTGGTAATTCAGGTAATATTGTACAAAACTTAGAGAATTATTTGGAGAGTGACGATACAGAATCTTTGTCACCTGATTGTGAAGTAAATGGTAATAGACAAATACAAAACATGCACACACATACACAGTTACACAGTCAAGGTAACACAAATTGTACAAATTATTTGTTGCATGACATAAGTCCACCTACTTTCGAAGAAGAATCGGGAGACAATCCCAAAATATTTCTAAAGGAATTAGAAGAATATTTTAAAATTAAAAAGATTCCAAATGAATTTAGGATGATGATTGTTAAAAGGTGTTTGAAGAAAAATGCTTTAGAATGGCTGAGGTTAACATTAGCTTCACATGAAACGTATAGTATGTTTAGGGACGTGTTTATAAATAGGTTCTGGGGTCCAGAAAGACAGAGAAGAATTAAAGTCGAACTGGCCACTGGTAAATTCGAGTTCAGGAAGGGTGTGTCCATGACTGAATATTTCCTAAAACTTGCTAACAAAAGCAAACTTGTGAATCCAGATATGTCAGAGACCGAGATCGTGAATATGCTAATACGACATTATCCACCACACATTAGAAACCACCTAATTGTGGCTAAGCCCGTCGACTTTACTGATATGATTGAGTTATTATCAGAATTTGAGGCTCATAACCTTAATTCTGATTCTACTCATAGTCAAGTTGATCCTGACAAGACTCATATAGAAGAAAAGCAAGTAAATAGACAGGAAGTAAGACCAACATTCGGAGAAAATCACAACCATACTAACCAAAACCAAAATAGTTTTAACCAAAATTGGGGTGGGGCACGTTCAAGAGACAACTATGAACGAAGAGAGTACAACCCCAGAAAGACATATGAATCGGTAGTGCCAGGTATAGGAAGGAGAATTCCAAATACTCCTAGGAGGAATTATAATAATAACCAACCTGTGGGAAATGTGAGGAGTAATCAGGTGAATCAACTAAGGTTTTACAGGGGAAATAACCTAAGAACAGGTTATCAAAGTAGAGGAAGAGGAACTAGCATTGAAAACTCTTCATTAAGAGATTTTGGGGGTCCTAGGTTTGAAAGGGCAGACAATAACCTAGAAAGGACACAGACTCAGGGAATAGAAAGAGAAATAAATAACGATAGTACCAACCCAACTGCTAGTGTAACTACCGACCGCACTAATGCGGAAAATTGAGTACCAAATCATTTTGTGCCTTGGAAAGTGGTTCGGTAGAAATGACACAGGGCAAAATCAAAATTCAAAATTTACCAGAAGATAAGCTCACTCCCTCCAGAAGTAAAGATCGGGAATTAGTAAATCCACCTCAGATTAACCTTTGTATAGGCGATAGCGAATATAAAGTATTGATAGACACAGGAGCTAGTTCATCAGTAATAAGTGAGAACTTATTCAAGGAATTACTATCCAAGTTTAGGATTGAATATTTAAACGTGTGTAATGTATACTGTAGCACAGCTATTGGGAAAAAGAAAGATAAAGTTAAATATCAAGCGTTAATTCCTGCGCGAATAGATGATTGGAATTTCAATTTTATCGTATTGGTAATACCAAACTTAGCTCGTGATATTATTATTGGCAATGATGTATTGTATGGTTGGCAAAGTGTGATAGATTTCGAAAAACATGAAATGAAGGTCAAAGGAGATAATGAAGTAATAAAAATAAATTTGTTAGAAGAAATTATATTAAAAGAGGATGAGAAGGATAGTATAAATAATGATAGGTTTTTTGTAGAAAATATAATATTATACGAAGAAGATATAATTAATAATGAAGAAGATGATAGTGGTAAAGAAAATTTACTTTTAAATAATAAAGAAAATGAGACGTTTGACCTTGGAGATCATTGTTGCCAAATAAACACATTAAATACCGACACCGAGCGAAAACAAGAAGAGGAAGAAATGATATTCCAAAGAACTTTGAAAGAAAAGTTAGGGAAAACATACAATTTAAATCACGCGCAAAGAGAACAGTTGAGGTTATGTATACTAAAGAACAGGAACGTTTTTAGTACGAAACCTGGATTGTGTAATAAGTACATACATACATTTAAGGTGAACGACATTGCTCCTTATACTCATATAAGTAGATCTGTGCCTATCGCTATTAGACAACAAGCATCTGAAGTAATAAACGATATGCTAGAAAATGGAATTATAGAGATTTCTAATTCGCCTTACCTACATCCTTTGTGTTGGGTACATAAATCGAACGGAACACTGCGTATGACGATTGACGCAAGAAAGATAAACTCACTAACACAACCCGATCACTTCAGACCTCTTGGAGTTGATGAGGTATTATCAAAATTAGGACGTGGAAAATATTTTTCAAAATTAGATTTGGTTTCATCGTATTGGCAGATACCACTAGATGAATCTGTTCGAAAATACACAGGATTCAATTTTGGAGGAAAAATATACCAATTCAAAACATGTGGTTTTGGATTATCCACTAGCGGAAGTGCATTACTTCGAGCGTTACATAATATTTTCGGAGATACCATAGAAAATTTTGCTCTACAATATATTGATGATTTTCTTATTTTGATCAAAATTTCGACGACCATATATCACATCTAAATTATATATTTACAAAATTTTCTGAAAGTGGTATGACAATAAATCTAGATAAATCGCAATTTATTGCCAAAGAGATTGAATTTCTAGGTTATATTATATCTGAAAAAGGCATGACACCGAATCCAGAAAGAATCAAATCGATTGAAGCTATCCCTCCACCAAAGAACATCAAGCAATTAAGAAGATTTATGGGAATACTACAATATGAGAGTAGGTTCGTTATAAATTATGCCAAAGAGCTTAGTCCTTTGAGGGAACTTCTTAAGGAAAATTCAATTTGGAAATGGACTGAAGAACATCAACAGGCTTTTCAAAACGTGAAAGAATTATTTAAAAATGCCATTCTTTTGGAAAGACCCATTCAAAATCAACCATTCAATATATATTCTGATGCTAGCATTCAAGCTTATGCAGCTGTACTAACGCAGATTGATGTATCTGGAAATAATCACGTAATTGCTACTGCTTCCAGAGCATTGCACAAAATAGAAGCTAATGCTTGCATAACCGAATTGGAAATTGGAGCTATATATTTTGCTTTACAAAAATTTCGGCAATATGTATACAATACCAAAGTTATTGTGTATACAGATCACATTAGTTTGTCATTTATAAAGATATGTAAATTAACTAGCTCAAAAATATCTCGTTATATTCATGAAATTACTTCGTATGATATTGAGAATAGGCACATTCCAGGAAAAGAAAACATATTTAGTGATTTATTATCAAGACTAAGATTGGAAGGGGAAATCCCAGAAACGTTATCACATCCACATCATGAGATTAAGTTGTTCGAATTAAATTTTAAATGGAATAAAAACCTAACCCAAAAGTTTAAGAATATTTCGGAAACCCAACAAAATGATCCAAAATTGTCTTTATTGCTACAACAAGTTCCAGAAATGGGAGAAAATATAAATTGTAACATAGCAAAGAAAAATGGTATTCTTTACAAATTACATGGGGATGTAATACGAAAATGGAAAGTGATAGTTCCGAGTAGTTTGGAAGAAAATGTAATAAATTCTTTTCATCAAAATTTAGCACATTCAGGATGTGAAAAAACTGCTATGACTATAAAAGAACAATTGTACATTAAACATATTGACAAGAAGGTTAGGAAATTAATTTCAACATGTGAATTGTGTCAGAAAGCTAAACCAATAAACGTCAGATATGATTTTGAAACTCAAACTATCATCAGGGATAGAAAGAACGAACTAGTTGCTATTGATGCTCATGGAGAAATGCCAGCTAGTCAACACAATTGCAAATACATTTTTGTAATGTTTGATATTTTTTCTAAATTCGTAAAAATTTATCCTGTACAAAATATCAAAAGCAGAACGTGCGTAAATAAAATTTTAAAAGATTGGATACCAAAGTATGGGTCAATAAAGGCAATATTATCAGACAACGCAACGGTTCACCGGAGTAAATTGTTTACTTCAGAGATGAAGAACAATAATATTAAGATGTATTACTCTTCAGCATATTTTCCCCAAGGAAATCCTTGCGAGAGAGTGATGCGTGATTTAGGCTTGTATTTCAGAATTCTGTGTCATTCTAACCACCGAGGCTGGTACAAACACTGCCATATTATCGAGAAAATCATTAACAATACCCCAAACTCTACTACCAAATTTTCACCAATCGAATTAATGACTGGACTACAACCTGAACCTCTAGTAATAAAAGCACCGACAACCTTAAAAGTAGATGAAATGGAATTGAATGAAGAAGAAAAGTGTGCTGAAGCATTTCGAAGAATAAAAGGAAAAGCAGAGAAAAGATTATCAAAGATACAAAGAAAAGGAGCGAAATGGAATCCTGAAATAAATGATAAAGTTCTAGTAAAGACATTTAATATCTCCAGTTCTAAAATCAAATTCTATTGGAGAATGAATTTGTTATATAAAGGTCCATATAAAATAGTAAGAAAATTTGGGGATCATACGTACGAATTAAGAGACGATGATAATAAAATGATAGGAAAATATCACAAAACACTTTTAAAACCATTCAAAAGCCTTGACACTCACCAGAACAAATAACAAAAAAAAAAAAAAAATAATAATATGTTTATGAATTACTGAAAAATGTTTTGTTTATTATTATTGTGTTCGAATAATTTCTGATTTTATATTGTTATTTTAAATTGTATTAATTGTTCATTGTTGTAATAATGTTTAATTATTGGGGCATTCTTTAGAATATATGGAACAATATTATTGGAAGATTTAAGTTAATTTTCCATATATTCTGAAGAGGGGCATCTGAAACAGTTATTTTATGTTGTCCCCAAAGAGTTTCAAATATTGTATTATGTGAGGTTAAGTAGAGTGAGTCATGCACAGAGAAGCTATGTAAGTGGAAATGACGTCACAAAAGTGTTGAATAACAAACTTATTTGGGATTGGTGTGACGCGTATATCGTAAAACGTGGACCAATCAGATATAAAAGATTTTACGTTGCCATGGAGGATATTCAATATTCCTCTAGGGGGGTCGAACTATTAGCGAAATGCTAATGTGTAGAAGAAGATGAACTGGTTATTCTTCTCCTAACAGTCACCGTGAACGGATGTAAAATTCTCTTCTTAAACGCCGTTGTGTGCGGAAGAATATAAGTCTATTCTCATAACAATCATCGAGTATAACTAGATAATCTTTACATTAAATATCATCGCTAGAAGACACACAATTTAATTATTATACACGGTAGTGAACAACCGTGTATAATAATAGTTAATAAAAGTTTCTACATTATTTAATACAGAGAAAAATGATTACTCATTTTACGTAAAATTTCCTTCCGCCGTACCACCCCTGTAAAAGAAGATATTTTGCTCAACCGACTGAAGTCACGCCGTGGTAAGCTGGGACTTCAAGAACCATCTATTCCATCCACCAAAATGTCGCCACATCGAGGGATATAATTACTCCATCACCCATTGACGTTGGGAATCTACCCAAACCACTTCAACCCTGTTCCAAATGGTCACCTCAACGAGGGGCATAATTCGTCATCCATCAATACGATTCGACATAAACCCTGTACCACAGTGTAGGGTACGGGCGCCGTATTTCGGATAGGTGCCTAATTTCGGATGGTAGATTTCCTACAACTTGAGTAACTGCACTCCCTCGGAAATCATGTGAACAAGTAGGAGGAAGTACCAGATACACACAGTGAACCTCTAGCAATTGAAACAAAAGAAGGGTGGCAATGAATGGAATAAGAAGATGCAAATATAAGCTAGAAATGGCAACCAAGTGGTTAGAAGGAATGTATGAAGCACAAGCTGAATCCAAAATGTTGTATGCAGTGAAGATCTAGGCGGACAAAGAGGTAAGCAAAACGGTGGACCAAAACTACAAAAGGTTTTGTAAAGAGCTACTAGACTTACCAAGATCATAAACGAGGGAAGCAGGTTCAGTAGAATTAGGAAACACAAGAAGAAATGGAATAATAATCGAAAGAATAATAAAATTTTAGTACAGGTGTTTGGACAAAGAAAAGGAGAAATTTTGAACTTATGCATGAGACATTAGCGAACTCAAATTGTTGGTGGACTGAGATAGGAGGAATTGAGGGAAAAATAGGAATGGTAGATATAAGGAGATTAGAGGAAAGGAATACAAGCGATGTGGGTAAATTGGTAAAATGCAGAATAGAAGATATAGAAAGACAGGAAATATGGTGAAGTCTAGAAAATACGAAATCGTTACAATTTTACAAGCAAATAAAAAAGAAATTGGGGACGAGAAGCATATGTAGATTACTGCAACAGGCAAGAGAGAGAAGGGTTAGCTTGGATGAAAACAGGAATAATATTTCTAAAAGAGATACGAGGTAGGAAAAAGGGAATTTGTGAATTGTGTAGGAGAAAAGATAGTATATAACACTATGTAACAGAATGCGAGGAGGTTGCGATGTGCAGAAAAAAGGTTTGGGAGAAATAATGTGAGAAAGTAAAGAAGAGGATAGTAGCTATAAAAATGTTAACGGACAGGGAGGAAAAGAAGGCAAGAAGTATTGGGAGTTCTTGAAGAAAATAAAAGAAAAATGGGCTAGAAATGTAAACAATATAAGAAAGGAAGACGAGGGGGTAGAAAGGGGCTAATTAAGTAACAAGGAGACATGGAGGTTAAGAGCTACCTGATAGAGCAGAAGACCAGTGTGTCATGTAAGTCAAGGTAGCAACAAGGTAAACACAAATAAACGTAAAGAATATAAGAAAGGAAGACGAGGGGGTAGAATGGGGCTAATTAAGTAACAAGCAGACATGGAGGTTAAGAGCTACGTGACAGAGCAGAAGACCATGGTGTCATGTAATCCAAGGTAGCAACAAGGTAAACACAAATAAATGTAGAGAATATAAGTAAGGAAGATGAGGGAGAAGAATGGGGCTAATTAAGTAACAAGGAGCCATGGAGGTTAAGAGCTACCTGACAGAGCAGAAGACCAGGGTGTCATGTAAGACAAGGTAGCAACAAAGTAAACACAAATAAATGTAAAGAATATAAGAAAGGAAGATGAGAGGGAAGAAAGGGGCTAATTAAGTAATCAGGAGGTATGGAGGTTAAGAGCTCCTGACAGAGCAGAAGACCAGGGTGTCATGTAAGTCAAGGTAGCAACAAGGTAAACACAAATAAACGTAAAGAATATAAGAAAGGAAGGTGAGGAGGAAGAAAAGACCTAATTAAGTAACAAGGAGGGATGGAGGTTAAGAGCTACCTGACAGAGCAGAAGACCAGGTGGTCATGTAAGTCAAGGTACCAACAAAGTAAACACAAATAAATGTAGCTTAAAGTTGTAAATTGTAAAATTTTGGAATATGCAGAATAGATATCAATATCGACGTAGTTATTTACGGTGAAGTAGCATTCCTAAGTTGTTTTGTTCACGATCAGAGTGTTGGAGGATCACTTTTCAGAGCGATTTGTTGAGCTTAAGGTAAGGTAATTTCTACCTGTAATATGTTAGTATATGATATGCATCAACATTTGAAATTACTTATATCTTGTTTAATCCAAGCTGTTATTTATCCACTATGGCAGAATTCTTATTTTCGGATAAAAAGGGCATCGTAATTTCGGATACCTATCTGATATTAGGAATAAACAATATTTTACCGATCTAATAGGCTTTTTGTTCATCAGATGGTACTAGGGCGCAGAAGGGGTTGGTCAAGAGAAACAATGAGAGAAGCAGTAAAGACCGTCAAGGAGAAGAAAATGGGATTTTTTAAAGTTTCCAAATGGTATGACGTGCCTCGCTCTACACTAGAGAATTATGTAAACCACAAACAAAAAGATATTGACAGGTTGTTGGCTACAGAAATCAGAAAAGAGTGTGTACTTGGCGAGAAGCTGCAAACCGAACTGGCTACATACTGTACGGTTATGGATGGACTTTAAAGAAAGACAATAGACAAATGGCATTCCAGCTAGCTTTGATCAACAATGTAAAGCATTCATTTGTTTCGAGTAGCGGTGAGGCTGGGATAAATGTCTCAGGGGCTTTATGAAGAGACACTCTCAACTGTCTTATCGCACTCTAAAAAAGTATCCGAAATTAATTAATTAATCCAAATGCTCTTTAATGGTTTTCATTATGTCTTATTTGAACTTACTTTATAAGACATTTTTGACTAAGGGACTGTAAGCTAATATGAATAAAGATCGTTGTCACAGAATTTCGTGTATATTAATGTACTCTAACACGTACAATACCCAAAAATAGAAATGCTATCCGAAATATGGTGCCCTTAACTGCTCAAGAGATTCAAAGAACCGCAGGCGGGTACAGGACGTGTGAGAATCACTCTGCACCGCTTCAGTGCATGAACACCTTAAGCTTGACCCTTACTGGGTGTCTGGGGTTTTTATAGACCCCAAAGTTGCCCTTTTACTTTCTTATAAATTTATTTAAATAACAAGGAATTATAAAGAGAGATTAAGGTTGGAATTAGGGATGGCGGTTATTCCTGCCGATTACGGAGTCCCGCATTAGCACCTCCGTCATTAGCGTCACCATAACCTGTGGCACAGTCTCCGGGGGCGCGTCAAGTTGGATTCCTTGGCCATGGAAATGACCGAGGCCCTAAGCATGGCACGAAGGGAAATGAGGGTATAGTATTTATTACTGAGGGTTGCTGCTGTGGCCGTGAGGCCTGGATTGTGTAGTTTTTGTACACGTTTGCGTAGGGAGACAGTGGAGATGTCCCCCTGGGCTTGGACGTGCTGTTCAACCTTGCCGTTGTGCAACTCCTCTACCTGATATGTATCTTCATAATACGCAAAGTATTGTATTAACGCTAAAATAAAGCTTAAAGAAAACAATGGTTACTAACCTGCTGTTCAAACTTTCCGTGTGTTTCCTGATTGACTGCGACCACAGCGACACACCGCGGAAGTGTCATGCAACACGAAGTACACAAATGATATTACAGATGGCGCTCAGATTATAACTACAAAGTATGTAGCAATATGTCTTAGTTATTAAGCACCTTTGGCAGAATGTTATAACAATTATGCTTTACTTTACCGGAAAGCATATTCTAAATATGAGCGATAGTAAGTTGGAGCTATATCACATGTAAAACTCAGTATAGACGGAAAAGCAGTATTGCAATTTAGAACGAAAGACTACAGAAAGTTAAATAAGTGGCACAATGTTTTTACCGTTTACGTAATTATTCCTGTTCATTCGTTCATTTATAACCATGGCATGCTATAAGTTTTGGATATAAATACAATTAATCAACTACCTTTATTTATGAATTAACCCAAGGACTTGTAAGCGAGATGCTCAGCATCAGAAAAGTTGCTTCCATTGACTATTTTGGTTGATATAGAATTGATTTGGCAGAAGATATTTATGGCATGAGAGACATCCTGTGGAAATAGTTTACATTTTAGCGCCACATGTAGTTCAAAGGAAACGACCAGGAAAATGAGCAGAGCCGGTGCTCTTTCAACATGTCAACGTTCGTTCCTATAAGGGTCAGAAAACCATGGCTGCCATTGATCAAACGGGATTCTATGTATTGCATAGCCAACATATTATATCGAATTAGCGCCCTCTGATTCCTACCTATTTGGAGATATGAAGAAAAGTCTACGTTGTCACTTTTCGCATAATTTTAGGAACTGCGAGCCGCTCACCTGTGGTAGGAGCGAGACTAAAAAAATGTGATTTGTGAAGGGCCTAACTTACACAAATGTGTGCAGCATGCTCGCAATGACACAGTGTTGAGAATATCTTTTATGTCCTCCAACGTTAAGTCATATTAGAAATTGAATGAAATGATGCCCAAATGAGCCCATTCAGCTTAGAGTTACCCGACATTCGTCTTTCAGGATAAGGGAAATGCCTTATCCAGGTAGCTCGCCCTGACCGAGAATTGATCACGGGACCTCTTGAATGTGAGGTAGACACGCTACCAGCTACGCTACCCAGGCGGGTGTTGAGAATATGAAAGTATGTGTAGGGACATAGAGCTTCTTAATGAGTGTAAACTCTGGTCGTTTGTTTGCAATGTGCTTCTTCAGTGTAGCCAATACTGGCGTGCGGTATGCTGCTATAACAGTAGAGTGAGGGGGGACTGCATGTGACGTGAGGCCGTACATTGTCATGATAAAGTCGTCACCCAGTCCGAAAAAGCTCCGGGCCTTTCCTTGCAATGTGCTTCCTCAGTGTAGCCAATACTGACGTGTAGTATGCTGCCGTAACAGTAGTGTGAGGGGGAACTGCATGTGACGTGAGGCCGTGCATTGTCATGATAAAGTCGCCACCCAGTCCGAAAAAGCTCCGGGCCTTTCCTTGCAATGTGCTTCCTCAGTGTAGCCAATACTGACGTGTAGTATGCTGCTGTAACAGTAGTGTGAGGGGGAACTGCATGTGACGTGAGGCCGTAGATTGTCATGATAAAGTCGCCACCCAGTCCGAAAAAGCTCCGGGCCTTTCTTTGTAATGTACTTCCTCAGTGTAGCCAAAACTGACGTGTAGTATGCTGTTGTAACAGTAGTGTGAGGGGGAACTGCATGTGACGTGAGGCCGTAGATTGTCATGATAAAGTCGCCACCCAGTCCGAAAAAGCTCCGGGCCTTTCCTTGCAATGTGCTTCCTCAGTGTAGCCAATACTGACGTGTAGTATGCTGCTGTAACAGTAGTGTGAGGGGGAACTGCATGCGACGTGAGGCCGTAGATTGTCATGATAAAGTCGCCACCCAGTCCGAAAAAGCTCCGGGCCTTTCTTTGTAATGTACTTCCTCAGTGTAGCCAATACTGACGTGTAGTATGCTGTTGTAACAGTAGTGTGAGGGGGAACTGCATGTGACGTGAGGCCGTAGATTGTCATGATAAAGTCGCCACCCAGTCCGAAAAAGCTCCGGGCCTTTCTTTGTAATGTACTTCCTCAGTGTAGCCAATACTGACGTGTAGTATGCTGCTGTAACAGTAGTGTGAGGGGGAACTGCATGTGACGTGAGGCCGTGCATTGTCATGATGAAGTCGTCACCCAGTCCGAGAAAGCTCTGGTCGTTTCTTTGTAATCTACTTCCTCAGTGTAGCCAATACTGACGTGTAGTATGCTGCTGTAACTGTAGTGTAAGGGGGAACTGCATGTGACGTGAGGCCGTGCATTGTCATGATGAAGTCGTCACCCAGTCTGAGAAAGCTCCGGGCCTTTCTTTGCAATGTGCTTCCTCAGTGTAGCCAATACTGACGTGTAGTATGCTGCCGTAACAGTAGTGTGAGGGGGAACTGCATGTGACGTGAGGCCGTAGATTGTCATGATAAAGTCGCCACCCAGTCCGAAAAAGCTCCGGGCCTATCTTTGTAATGTACTTCCTCAGTGTAGCCAATACTGACGTGTAGTATGCTGTTGTAACAGTAGTGTGGGGGGGAACTGCATGTGACGTGAGGCCGTAGATTGTCATGATAAAGTCGCCACCCAGTCCGAAAAAGCTCCGGGCCTTTCTTTGTAATGTACTTCCTCAGTGTAGCCAATACTGACGTGTAGTATGCTGCTGTAACAGTAGTGTGAGGGGGAACTGCATGTGACGTGAGGCCGTGCATTGTCATGATGAAGTCGTCACCCAGTCCGAGAAAGCTCTGGTCGTTTCTTTGTAATCTACTTCCTCAGTGTAGCCAATACTGACGTGTAGTATGCTGCTGTAACAGTAGTGTAAGGGGGAACTGCATGTGACGTGAGGCCGTGCATTGTCATGATGAAGTCGTCACCCAGTCTGAGAAAGCTCTGGTCGTTTGTTTGCAATGTGCTTCCTCAGTGTAGCCAATACTGACGTGTAGTATGCTGCCGTAACAGTAGTGTGAGGGGGAACTGCATGTGACGGGAGGCCGTGCATTGTCATGATAAAGTCGTCACCCAGTCCGAGAAAGCTCTGGTCCTTTCCTGGCAATGTGTTTCCTCGGTGTAGCCAATACTGACGTGTAGTATGCTGTTGTAACAGTAGTGTGAGGGGGAACTGCATGTGACGTGAGGCCGTGCATTGTCATGATGAAGTCGTCACCCAGTCCGAGAAAGCTCTGGTCGTTTCTTTGTAATGTACTTCCTCAGTGTAGCCAATTCTGACGTGTAGTATGCTGCTGTAACAGTAGTGTGAGGGGGAACTGCATGTGACGTGAGGCCGTACATTGTAATGATGAAGTCGTCACAGTCCGAGAAAGCTCTGGTCGTTTCTTTGCAATGTGCTTCCTCAGTGTAGCCAATACTGACGTGTAGTATGCTGCTGTAACAGTAGTGTGAAGGGGAACTGCATGTGACGGGAGGCCGTGTATTGTCGTGATAAAGTCGCCACCAAGTCCGAAAAAGCTCTGGTCCTTTCTTTGTAATGTTCTTTCTCAGTGGAGTCACTACTGACGTGTTTTATGCTGCTGTAACAGTAGTGTGAAGGGGGACTGCATGTGACGTGAGGTTGTGCATTGTAACAATGTAGTCGTCATTCAGTCCGAGAAAGCTCTGGTCCTTTCCTTGCAATGTGCTTCCTCAGTGTAGCCAATACTGACGTGTAGTATGCTGCTGTAACAATAGTGTGAGGTGGAACTGCATGTGACGTGAGGCCGTGTATTGTTATGATGAAGCAGTCACCCAGTCCGAGAAAGCTCTGGTCCTTTCTTTGTAATGTTCTTTCTCAGTGGAGTCACTACTGACGTGTTTTACGCTGCTGTAACAATAGTGTGAGGTGGAACTGCATGCGACGTGAGGCCGTGCATTGTCATGATGAAGTCGTCACCCAGTCCGAGAAAGCTCTGGTCGTTTCTTTACAATGTGCTTCCTCAGTGTAGCCAATACTGACGGGTAGTATGCTGCTGTAACAGTAGTGTGCGGGGGAACTGCATGTGAAATGAGACCGTACATTGTCATGATGAAGTCCTCACCCAGTCCGTGAAAGCTCTGGTCGTTTCTTTGTAATGCACTTCCTCAGTGTAGCCAATACTGACGTGTAGTATGCTGCTCTAACCTTAGTGTGAGGGGGAACTTCATGTGAAGTGAGGACGTACATTGTCAAAATAAAGTCGCCAACATGTCCGCAAAAGCTCTGATCCTTTCTTTGCAATGTGCTTCCCTAGTGGAGTCAATACTGACGCGTAGTATGCTGCTGTAACAGTAGTGTGAGGGGGAACTGTATGTGACGTGAGGCCGTTTATTGTCGTGATAAAGTCGCCAGCAAGTCCGCAAAAGCTCTGGTCCTTTCTTTGTAATGTTCTTCCCCAGTGGAGTCACTACTGACGCGTAGTATGCTGCCGTAACAGAAGTGTGAGGGGGAACTGCATGTGACGTGAGGCCGTGCATTGTCATGATGAAGTCGCCACCCAGTCCAAGAAAGCTCTGGTCGTTTGTTTGTAATGTACTTCCTCAGTGTAGCCAATACTGACGTGTAGTATGCTGCTGTAACAGTAGTGTGAGAGGTTACTGCATGTGACGTGAGGCCGTGCATTGTCATGATGAAGTCGTCACCCAGTCCGAGAAAGCTCTGGTCGTTTCTTTTTAATGTGCTTCCTCAGTGTAGCCAATACTGACGTGTAGTATGCTGCTGTAACAGTAGTGTGAGGTGGAACTGCATGTGACGTGAGGCCGTGTATTGTTATGATGAAGCAGTCACCCAGTCCGAGAAAGCTCTGGTCGTTTCTTTGTAATGTGCTTCCTCAGTGTAGCCAATACTGACGAGTAGTATGCTGCTGTAACAGTAGTGTGAGGTGGAACTGCATGTGACGTGAGGCCGTGCATTGTCATGATGAAGTCGTCACCCAGTCCGAGAAAGCTCTGGTCGTTTCTTTACAATGTGCTTCCTCAGTGTAGCCAATACTGACGGGTAGTATGCTGCTGTAACAGTAGTGTGAGGGGAACTGCATGTGACGTGAGGCCGTACATTGTCATGATGAAGTCGCCACCCAGTCCGAGAAAGCTCTGTTCGTTTCTTTGTAATGTACTTCCTCAGTGTAGCCAATACTGACGTGTAGTATGCTGCTGTAACAATAGTGCGAGGGTAACTGCATGTGACGTGAGGCCGTACATTGTCATGATGAAGTCGTCAACCAGTCCGAGAAAACTCTGGTCATTTCTTTGTAATCCACTTTCTCAGTGTAGTCAATACTGACGTGTAGTATGCTGCCGTAACAGTAGTGTGAGGGGGAACTGCATGTGACGTGAGGCCGTACATTGTCATGATGAAGTCGTCACCCAGTCCGAGAAAACTCTGGTCGTTTCTTTGTAATGCACTTTCTCAGTGTAGACAATACTGACGTGCAGTATGCTGCCGTAACAGTAGTGTGAGGGGGAGCTGCATGTGACGTAAGGCTGTGCATTGTCATGATGAAGTCGTCAACCAGTCCGAGAAAACTCTGGTAATTTCTTTGTAATCCACTTTCTCAGTGTAGTCAATACTGACGGGTAGTATGCTGCTGTAACAGTAGTGTGAGGGGGAACTGCATGTGACGTGAGGCCGTACATTGTCATGATGAAGTCGTCAACCAGTCCGAGAAAACTCTGGTCATTTCTTTGTAATCCACTTTCTCAGTGTAGTCAATACTGACGTGTAGTATGCTGCCGTAACAGTAGTGTGAGGGGGAACTGCATGTGACGTGAGGCCGTACATTGTCATGATGAAGTCGTCACCCAGTCCGAGAAAACTCTGGTCGTTTCTTTGTAATGCACTTTCTCAGTGTAGTCAATACTGACGTGTAGTATGCTGCTGTAACAGTAGTGTGAGGGGGAGCTGCATGTGACGTGAGGCCGTACATTGTCATGATGAAGTCGTCACCCAGTCCGAGAAAGCTCTGGTCGTTTCTTTGTAATGTACTTTCTCAGTGTAGCCAATACTGACGTGTAGTATGCTGCTGTAACAATAGTGTGAGGGGGAACTGCGTGTGACGTGAGGCCGTACATTGTCATGATGAAGTCGTCACCCAGTCCGAGAAAGCTCTGGTCGTTTCTTTGTAATGTACTTTCTCAGTGTAGCCAATACTGACGTGTAGTATGCTGCTGTAACAATAGTGTGAGGGGGAACTGCGTGTGACGTGAGGCCGTACATTGTCATGATGAAGTCGTCACCCAGTCCGAGAAATCTCTGGTCGTTTCTTTGTAATGTACTTCCTCAGTGTAGCCAATACTGACGTGTAGTATGCTGCTGTAACAATAGTGTGAGGGGGAACTGCGTGTGACGTGAGGTCGTCCACTGTCATGATGAAGTCGTCACCCAGTCCGAGAAAGCTCTGGTCGTTTCTTTGTAATGTACTTTCTCAGTGTAGCCAATACTGACGTGTAGTAGGCTGCTGTAACAGTAGTGTGAGGGGGAACTGCGTGTGACGTGAGGTCGTCCACTGTCATGATGAAGTTGTCACCCAGTCCGAGAAAGCTCTGGTCGTTTCTTTGTAATGTACTTCCTCAGTGTAGCCAATACTGACGTGCAGTATGGTGCTGTGACAGTAGTGTGAGAGGGAAATGCATGCTGGTAAATCGTTCCATTACTGTCTAAAAATGTGATCACCATTACTTTCTTTGTAGATGGAACAACTTTTGCCTTTTTTGGTGTTGGAGAACATGGCGATTTCCACGCTGTTTTGGCTTGTTTTCCTTCAAGATGATACTGATGCAGCCATGACTCATCAAAGCTGAAGGACTTTCGATTTGAGAACTATGAAGCAGTGCTCAAGAAGAGTGAGGCGATTCTCAAGGACCGGACAAAGAATGGTCTACAGCACGTGTTCAAGAACTGGCAGAGACGCTGTAAAAGCTTCATTGAAGTAGGAGAGGAATACTCTTAAAAACATCATGTAAACATTGATTTTCAGAAATAAACATCTGTGAAAAAAAATAATTTGCAGTCATTGTTGATCAACCATCGTGTATCCCTATCTTGCAGCTTTACATTATTGTGATAACCAACTGAATGGCGACAGCATTTAACGAATACGAGAAAATTTTAAATAAATAAAACCATAATGGCTGCTATAATAGCTGATGCCCACAATATGAAGGTACAAAAAACGACCAAGTAAACTTATCAAATGAATCCATATTTTTGTCGTCGAATGTTGTAAATCTCTGAACCATTGTTAATACAGAAAACCATACAAAATTCGTACTTACGGTACTGTCTGCACATTTAAAATATAAAATATAAAATATGGACTCATCCAGATACCACTGCCCATCGCTCTGCACTTTTCAAGATAAAAAATTATATCTGTACTTGGAACTACAGCTCGAAATAAAATGAAGTTGAAGGAAAGATGGCTATGGAATGGTGGTGACAACAATAGCCAACAATCGCTTTTCGACTAAGGCTAACGTCGAAAATCTGTGGACGCCGAAAATTGAACGCATCGCATCGCAGGTACTGGCAGGCTGTGTAAGCCCGCAGATTGTTGCTGTGTGCCCACCCAGGATAGGGTTTAACCACAGAAAGGATTTTCTTTTCGGGGTGGTTTAGGATGACTGTTTTTTATTGAGGATGATGGATTGATTTCGAAGTAGTTTAGTACTCCTCTAAGAAGGATAGAATGGTTTCCTTTAGCACCCTGGCGTTGAAGGATTTAGTTTAATTTTGAATTGATTTTGTATAATTTTGAGACCAACAACTCTTGGTAATTATGGCAGCTCAGCTTTTGCTGCTGCTGAAATCGCTCTATGGTTACCTCGGATGCCCGCAAGCCATGCGGGGGACCCGGAATAGTCGGCGACGACGTCTGGTTGGATCGTAATGATCAAGAGACCTAACCAGTGCACTTCTGTGCAAAGGTAAATGTTCGTATAATTTTGTGGCCCGGCGTCTGATTTCATCCTCCACGTATGGAAGACCTGAGGCTTCATGGAGGAACATTACTGGAAAGAATCGGCCTACTCAGTAGATGGACCTAGGTCCTCTATTCTGAGAGCGTTGAAGATATGCCAGCAAGGAATCTGCGGCCATGACACAGACCTCGCAGGTATATAGCATCAACGGGACTATGAGAGCTCGAAAGAGATATAGCTTTACGCGGACTGGAATCGATCGAGAACCCAGCATAGGATACAGGGATAGGATACTGATGTGTCGGCAAGAAGTCAGACCCCTGTCTAACTCGATTCCCAGGTATTTGATAGAAGGTACCCATTCTATCCTTCGACCTCTGAAATGGAAATCTGGGCAGTCTGCGGGGGTGTGGCACTTGGTGAATAGAATAGTGTGACTTTTGTCCGGATTAACGGACATACGCGAACGCCTTCACCACTCTTTTCTGAGACGGATGTGTCTTTGAATTGGATTGAAGGCTCTATGAATGTGCCTGTCTTTGCAGAACAGCAGCACGTCATCAGCATATTGTGCCATTTCGACGCGCGGCTCGGTTGTGAAGTCTACCATATATACACTGAATAGTGTGGGAGATAATACAGAGCGTTCGGGGACTCCACCTCTCACGGGTCTGAGAGAAGATGTTTGCCCCGCTACTGTGACTTTAAAAGTGCGATAATTTAGAAAGCTGTGTAAGATGTTGATTAATTGGTTTGGTAGGCGCAGGTGAATAAGCTTGTGAAGGAGTCCGGTGTGCCAGGTTGTAGAGAAGGACTTCTCAACCTCTAAAGACACTGCTGCCGTGAACCCCGGTAACTTGAACCCGCTAAAATAAAGTACAACGAAAACAATGTTTACTAACCTGCAGTTCAAACTTCCCGCGTGTTTCCTGATTAACTGCGACCACAGCGACACACTGCGGAAGTGTCATGCAACACGAAGTACAGGAATGATATTACAGATGGCGATAGATTATAACTACAAAATGTGTAGTAATATGTCTTAGTTATTAAGCACCTTTGGCAGAATATTCTAACAGTTTATGCTTTACTTTACTGGAAAGCACATCCCAAATGTGAATGATTGTAATTTGGAGCCATATCACATGTAAAACTCAGTATATACGGAAAAAGAATATTGCAATTTAGAACGAAAGTCCACAGAAAGTTAAATAAATGGCACAATGTTTTTACTGGTCTGTTTATATATTTATTTAAGTGATTCAACTCCTGAAGAGTACCTATAGCGTGCTATAAGTTTAGTATATAAATACAATTAATCAACTACCTTTATTTATGAACAACCCAAAGGATTTGTAAACCAGATGGTGAGCATCAGAAAAGTTGCTTGCATTGACTATTTAAGTTGAAATACACTTGATTTGGCAGAAGACATTTGTGGCATAAGAGATATCCTGTGGAAATAGTTTACATTTTAGCGCCACATACAATTCAAAGGAAACGACCAGGAAAATGAGCAGAGCGGGTGCTCTTTCAACATGTCAACGTTCATTCCTATAAGGGTCAGAAAAACATGGCTGCCATTGATCAAATGCGATTTTAGGTATTGCCACGCCCACCATATTGTTGGACTTGGTGCCTTCTGATTCCTACCTATTTGGAGCTATGAAGAAAAGTCTACGTCATCAGTTTTAGGAACTGCGAGCAGCTAACCTGAGACTACAAAAATGTTATTTGTGAAAGGCCTAACTGACACAAATGTGTGCCGCTTACTCGCAATCAGACTGTGTTGAGAATAGGAAAGTATCTGTAGAGGCATAGAGCTTCTTAATGAGTGTAAAAATAAATAAAGAGTAAATCAATAACGCACAGCACTCTTATTTTGTTATCATTCTATAGACTTTTCCGTCATCTTGCTTTGTAATATTTGGAGACAGTGATTTCCGATCCATTTCTCCTATATTAGAGTCGAGCGTTTATTGATATTTGTACTTCCATTTTGATAATTCAAATGTTAACAACACTACTTATAGACAATGACAGCTTTTATTTATTATACCCCGCACTTCTGACTATAATAATTCTAAAGCTCTGGTACCAAGTAAACTCTCAAATACACCTACAAAGGATCACTTTTGACATTCTGATGCACTAGAAACAGCTTTTGTTTGAGAAATACGTGAATAAGTTTTCTATTTCTTTTTTCAAAGCTCTTCACTCTTTGTTTAAACCTCAAAGCTAAGCAGTGAACAACCACAGTACCTTAAAAGAGGTGCAACGTTCTTAAAGAAAACAAAAACAAAATACAATCTCAAAAGCAAACCGAGAAATAAAAGGACTGTTACAACATCACAGTCACTAATGATCTGTCAAAAGGTAAGAAGGGAAAAAGGAAGTGTAAAAGAAAGTAATATTGAGAAACATTGCTGCTCTCAGCATTTCGCTATAACAATTAAGACATGCAATACAGTTTTCCTGTTCTGTAGTTTTCCTGTAGCGGTAAGAATTATTTCCTCTTCAAATATTGGCAGCTTTTTCATTTCTCTATACCTTCGAACATAGGATGTTCTGCGTAACTGGTTTACTTTAAACTCATTTGTTTATTTAGGACCATAGCGCTTAAAGTCTACGTGTACGAGATTTTGTGGACTCACGCCTCAAGGTCATATTATAGACACTTCAAGTGTGAAATAAACTCTCAACGAAGTTGTGTTCTGCGAGTGATAATGTGTGATATTGTGAGCGTAGGAGCAACCAATAAGAGTAGCTATAAAATAATAATGAACACGGTTTGAGTCAATACGTCATCCTGCTGTCTTGGCGTTGCCAGTTCCACGGCAAGCGGGCGACAAAGATGTCTCAACCTAGCAAGTATCATACAGATGCTGAGATGTGCAGTGATACAGAAGCTAACAGAGAAGCTCACTTAATATTTCAGCATGTGTGTGAGAACATATACAATGATTATCACGTAATCTGAACCTAAAAACATTGAACTGGAGAACACTTCGCTTACGTAGCTATCGTTCATATGTACAAAAAACAAAATGATTCAAATTAGATGCGTTCTATGAAATAAGGTGTTTGCTACAGTGAAACAAAATAGTGACAACATTTGTGAATATACGAGGCATGTTTTTTAAGGAATTGGTGTCGGGGGGTATACTGGCGGTGGCTTTGCTGCTTCTTTTGCAGCTTCATCAGCCTTTTCGTTTCCCGCTATTCCTTGGTGGGATGGCATCCGCGTCAACAATATTTCTTTGTCTTCTAGAACAAGTTTATTGTATAAATTTCGGATATCCTTGATTATCAATTTAGTGGACGACAAATCTTGGAGGGACACCAAAGCACTCATCGAATCACATATTTTGGGTGCATTGCAGATTGTGTTACTTCTAGGGACCTTTTAATTGCATATAATTCACTAGAGAATATTGTGTACAGTTCTGGTACTATATAGAGCATTCTAACTTCTTGGGATACAACAGCACAGGTATTTCCAAACTGAGAATGGGAACCGTCGGTATAAATTTCCATATACCCAGGATAGTGTGCATTTATATCTTTAAATAGCTTCTGGTACACTGTTTTGTCTACTTGACCTTTAATATATTCACACTTTTCCAAATTTATCCTTGGAACTGAAAGTCTCCATCGGGGTATTTCATTCTTACTAGTTCCGCATATTAACAAGCGAAGTTCTAGTCTAAGTTGTTTCAAGTAATAGTAAATACTCTGTGTATATGGAACTGCAAATATTTGTGATGTTTCATCTGTTGTAGCCTATTTGGTCGTCACCCAGTCCGAGGAAGCTATGGTCGTTTTTCTGCAGTATGATTGCTCAGTGTAGCCAATACTGACGTGTAGTATGCTGCTGTAACAGTAGTGTGAGGGGGAACTGTATGTGACGTGAGGTTGTACATTGTCATGATGAAGTGGCCACCCAGTCCGAGAAATCTCTGGTCGTTTGCTTGCAATGTGCTTCCTTAGTGTAGCCAATACTGACGTGTAGTATGCTGCTGTAACAGTAGTGTGAGGGGGAACTGCATGTGGCGTGAGGCCGTACATTGTCATGATGAAGTCACCACCCAGTCCGAGAAATCTCTGGTCGTTTGTTTGCAATGTGCTTCCTTAGTGTAGCCAATACTGACGTGTAGTATGCTGCTGTAACAGTAGTGTGAGGGGGAACTGCATGTGACGTGGGACCGTACATTGTCATGATGAAGTGGCCACACAGTCCGAGAAATCTCTGGTCGTTTGTTTGCAATGTGATTCCTTAGTGTAGCCAATACTGACGTGTAGTATGCTGCTGTAACAGTAGTGTGAGGAGGAACTGCATGTGACGTGGGACCGTACATTGTCATGATGAAGTGGCCACACAGTCCGAGAAATCTCTGGTCGTTTGTTTGCAATGTGCTTCCTTAGTGTAGCCAATACTGACGTGTAGTATGCTGCTGTAACAGTAGTGTGAGGAGGAACTGCATGTGACGTGAGACCGTACATTGTCATGATGAAGTGGCCACACAGTCCGAGAAATCTCTGGTCGTTTGTTTGCATGTGCTTCCTTAGTGTAGCCAATACTGACGTGTAGTATGCTGCTGTAACAGTAGTGTGAGGGGGAACTGCATGTGACGTGGGACCGTACATTGTCATGATGAAGTGGCCACACAGTCCGAGAAATCTCTGGTCGTTTGTTTGCAATGTGCTTCCTTAGTGTAGCCAATACTGACGTGTAGTATGCTGCTGTAACAGTAGTGTGAGGGGGAACTGCATGTGACGTTGGACCGTACATTGTCATGATGAAGTGGCCACACAGTCCGAGAAATCTCTGGTCGTTTGTTTGCAATGTGCTTCCTTAGTGTAGCCAATACTGACGTGTAGTATGCTGCTGTAACAGTAGTGTGAGGGGGAACTGCATGTGACGTGGGACCGTACATTGTCATGATGAAGTGGCCACACAGTCCGAGAAATCTCTGGTCGTTTGTTTGCAATGTGCTTCCTTAGTGTAGCCAATACTGACGTGTAGTATGCTGCTGTAACAGTAGTGTGAGGAGGAACTGCATGTGACGTGAGACCGTACATTGTCATGATGAAGTGGCCACACAGTCCGAGAAATCTCTGGTCGTTTGTTTGCAATGTGCTTCCTTAGTGTAGCCAATACTGACGTGTAGTATGCTGCTGTAACAGTAGTGTGAGGGGGAACTGCATGTGACGTGGGACCGTACATTGTCATGATGAAGTGGCCACACAGTCCGAGAAATCTCTGGTCGTTTGTTTGCATGTGCTTCCTTAGTGTAGCCAATACTGACGTGTAGTATGCTGCTGTAACAGTAGTGTGAGGAGGAACTGCATGTGGGACCGTACATTGTCATGATGAAGTGGCCACCCAGTCCGAGAAATCTCTGGTCGTTTCTTTGTAATGTACTTCCTCAGTGTAGCCTATACTGACGTGTAGTATGCTGCTGTAACAGTAGTGTGAGGGGAAACTGCATCTGACGTGAGGCCGTGCATTGCCATGATGAAGTCGTCACCCAGTCCGAGAAATCTCTGGTCGTTTCTTTGTAATGTACTTCCTCAGTGTAGCCAATACTGACGTGTAGTATGCTGCTGTAACAGTAGTGTGAGGGGAAACTGCATGTGACGTGAGGCCGTGCATTGTCATGATGAAGTCGCCACCCAGTCCGAGAAAGCCCTGATCGTTTCTTTGTAATGTACTTCCTCAGTGTAGCCAATACTGACGTGTAGTATGCTGCTGTAACAGTAGTGTGAGGGGAAACTGCATGTGACGTGAGGCCGTGCATTGCCATGATGAAGTCGTCACCCTGTCCGAGAAAGCCCTGATCGTTTCTTTGTAATGTGCTTCCTCAGTGTAGCCAATACTGACGTGTAGTATGCTGCTGTAACAGTAGTGTGAGGGGGACTGCATGCTGGTAAATCGTTCCATTACTGTCAAAAAATGTGATCACCATCACTTTCTCTGTAGATGGAACAACTTTTGGCTCCTTTGGTATTGGAGTACCTGGCGATTTCCACACTGTATTGCCTAGTTTTCCATCAAGATGATACTGATGCAGCCATGACTCAGCACCGGTGATAATCAAAGCTAAGGGACATTCGATTTGAGAACTATGAAGCAGTGCTCAAGAAAAGGTAGGCGATTCTCAAGGACCTGACAAAGAATGGTCTGCAGCACGTGTTCACGGACTGACAGAGACGCTGTAGAAGGTGCATTGAGGTAGGAGAGGACTACTTTTGAAAAACATCATTTAAACATTGATTTACATAAATAAACACATGTGAAAAAAATTAATTTGCAGTCATTGTTGATCAACCATCGTGTATCCTTCTCTTGCAGCTCTAAATTATTGTGATAAACAACTGAATGGCGACAGCACTTAACGAAAACGAGAAAATTCTAAATAAATTAAACCATAATGGCTACTATAATAGCTGATGCCCACAACATGAAGGTACAAAAAACGACGAAGTAAACTTATAAATAAATTTATATTTTGTTGTCCAATTTTGTCAATCTCTGAACCCTTATTAGTACAGAAAGCCATACAAAATTCGTACTTAGGGTACTGTCTGCACATTTAAAGTATGGGTTTGTATCATACATCCAGATATCTTAAACATACGGAGGGAACACTATTCATAATTGTTAACGGCATATTTAAAAATGAAAATTTCGAACTTATCTCCATAAGGAGTTGTCAGGGAAGGGGGATTTGCTTTAAAATATTCCCATCGAACCCATCAATATGACGTCAATTGGAGGACGTATATTAAAAAGTGCATATCCCCACCCTGAAGCGACCTGCCGAAAACCATTACAGATGTATAGTTTTCACTTGACAGGAATCCGGCGCGGTAGGGATGAGTAGCAACTGTTGTGGGGATAGTGCACCTATCGCCACTTGCATCACACACGTAAGATTACGAGAGGGCGCTGCACAAGGTGTCTAAAAACAAATTTCATTCTCGACGCCAGTTTTGCAGCTCTTATAAACTAAGTTGTAATTCTTACTATGGTAGTAATCTCGACGCTTTTGTTGGATCTTAAATAGTACATAGACGTTTGGAACAAAACCCTGTTCTCCTCCAGCAGGCATGATAAACAACTGTCGGCCTTTCAATATCGCTGCAGAGTCCCTGTAACGTATTTCACTCCAGGCATATGGTCCAGTATGTGCTGTATTTATATAAGTTTCATCCATATAAACTATATAAACTTCACTTCGATATCTCCGAATATTTCGAAAATACTTAAGTCTTTTTGCACGTATAGTGCGATGTTCGATTAAAATTTGTCTGTCACAATTAGTGTTTTTTTTTTTTTCAAATAATCCTAGCTTCAAAAGAACTCTTCTTAATGTTCAGACACTGCCTTGGATGTCAGTATAATTTTTAGCTTCATAAGCACTTGCTTCAAATTTGGTCTTTGTTTTTCTGTGCTTTAAAAATTATTCATAGTTCGCCTAACTACTTCTAAATTAAAACATCCAAATTAGATTTTGTGCATGTTCTTAATCTTTGTTTACTGGGCATAGAGAAGGACGTTGTTGTACTAGCACCAGTGGCTTTTCTTTCCTTAATAACTCTCCTAAACTGCTTTCAGACACAACTGTTGCCTCAGATACCCTTCCCCAGATGTTTATAGCTGACCCAGACCATTGTTCCTTTTTTATAAATCTATGGATATTGGTTATTACTTCTCGTGTTTTTAAATGTAGCACTTTATTTCCTAATGTGCCTCATTTATAAATGCTCTCTTGGAACCAGGAGACCAGCACGTTTTGAAACAAGCTGTAGTGTTACCGAGTAGCTCTGCACGTGTTTAGTTGCTCGCAACTGGTACGAAACTGACCTGCCCTCCCCTCCAGTTGCAACCGTTCTGAGGTGGACTCGTCCAGATACCACTGCGCATCGCTCTGCACTTTTCAAGATAAAAGTTATATCTGTACTTGGAACTACAGCTCGAAATAAAATGAAGTTGAAGTAAAGATGGCTATGGGAAGGTAGTGACAACAATAACCAACAATCGCTTTTCGACTGAGGCTAACAACCAAAATCTGTGGACGCCGAAAATTGAACGCATCGCATCGCAGGTACTGGCAAGCTGTGTAAGCCCGAAGATTGTTGCTGTGTGCCCACCCAGGATAGGGTTTATTCACAGAAAGGATTTTTCTTTCGGGATGGTTTAGGATGGCTGTTTTTTTTGAGGATGATGGATTGATTTCGAGGTAGTTTGGTACTTCTCTAAGAAGGATAGAATGATTTCCTTTAGCACCCTGGCGTTGAGGGATTTAGTTTAATTTTGAATTGATTTTGTATAAATTTGAGACCAACAGCTCTTGGTAGATTATGGGAGCTCAGCTTTTGCTGCTGCTGAAATTGCTCCATGGTTACCTCGGATGCCTACAAGTCATGCGGGGGACCCGGAATAGACGGCGACGACGTCTGGTTGGATCGTAATCATCAAGAGACCTAACCAGGGCACTTCTGTGCAAAGGTAAATGTTCGTATAATTTTGTGACCCGGCGTCTGATTTCATCCTCCACGTATGGAAGACCTGAGGCTTCATGGAGGAACATTACTGGAAAGAATCGGCCTACTCAATAGATGGACCTAAGTCCTCTATTCTGAGCGCGTTGAAGATATGCCAGCCAGGAATCTGCGGCCATGACACAGACCTCGCAGGTATATAGCATCAACGGGACTATGAGAGCTCGAAAGAGGTATAGCTTTACGCGGACTGGAATCGATCGAGAACCCAGCATAGGATACAGGGATAGGATACTGATGTGTCGGCGAAAAGTCAGACCCCTGTCTAACTCAACTCCCAGGTATTTGATAGAAGGTACCCATTCTATCCTTCGACCTCTGAAATGGAAATTTGGGCAGTCTGCGGGGGTGTGGCACTTGGTGAATAGAATAGTGTGACTTTTGTCCGGATTAACGGACATACGCGAACGCCTGCACCACTCTTTTGTGAGACGGATGTGTCTTTGAATTGGATTGAAGGCTCTATGAATGTGCCTGTCTTTGCAGAACAGCAGCACGTCGTCAGCATATTGTGCCATTTCGACGCGCGGCTCGGTTGTGAAGTCTACCATATATACACTGAATAGTGTGGGAGATAATACCGAGCGTTAGGGGACTCCACCTCTCACGGGTCTGAGAGAAGATGTTTGCCCCGCTACTGTGACTTTAAAAGTGCGATGATTTAGAAAGCTGTGTAAGATGTTGATTAATTGGTTTGGTAGGCGCAGGTGAATAAGCTTGTGAAGGAGTCCGGTGTGCCAGGTTGTAGAGAAGGCCTTCTCGACGTTTAAAGACACTGTTGCCGTGAACGCCGATAGCTTGAACCCGCTTAAATAAAGTACAACGAAAACAATGTTTACTAACCTGCAGTTCAAACTTCCCGCGTGTTTCCTGA
The DNA here is from genome assembly GCA_030765055.1 of Mantis religiosa. NCBI lineage: Eukaryota > Metazoa > Arthropoda > Insecta > Mantodea > Mantidae > Mantis > Mantis religiosa. The sequence goes on from CM060949.1 coordinate 231,374,989, forward strand.
TTAACTGCGACCACAGCGACACACCGCGGAAGTGTCATGCAACACGAAGTACAGGAATGATATTACAGATGGTGCTAGATTATAACTACAAAGTGTGTAGTAATATGTCTTAGTTATTAAGCACCTTTGGCAGAATATTCTAACAGTTTATGCTTTACTTTACTGGAAAGCACATCCCAAATGTGAATGATTGTAAATTGGAGCCATATCACATGTAAAACTCAGTATAGACGGAAAAACAATATTGCAATTTAGAACGAAAGTCCACAGAAAGTTAAATAAGTGGCACAATGTTTTTACTGGTCTGTTTATATATTTATTTAAGTGATTCAACTCCTGAAGAGTACCTATAGCGTGCTATAAGTTTTGTATATAAATACAATTAATCAACTACCTTTATTTATGAACAACCCAAATGAATTGTAAACCAGATGGTGAGCATCGGAAAAGTTGCTTGCATTGACTATTTAAGTTGAAATACACTTGATTTGGCAGACGACATTTGTGGCATAAGGGATATCCTGTGGAAATAGTTTACATTTTAGCGCCACATACAATTCAAAGGAAACGACCAGGAAAATGAGCAGAGCGGGTGCTCTTTCAACATGTCAACGTTCATTCCTATAAGGGTCAGAAAAACATGGCTGCCTTTGATCAAATCGGATTCTAGGTATTGCCACGCCCACCATATTATTTGACTTAGTGCCTTCTGATTCCTACCTATTTGGAGCTATGAAGAAAAGTCTACGTTATCAGTTTTAGGAACTGCGAGCAGCTAACCTGAGACTACAAAAATGTTATTTGTGAAAGCCCTAACTGACACAAATGTGTGCAGGGTACTCGTGATGAGACTGTGTTGAGTATATGAAAGTATCTGTAGAGGCATAGAGCTTCTTAATGAGTGTAATAATAAATAAAGATTAAATCAATAAGGCACAGCACTCTTATTTTGTAATCAATCTATAGGCTTTTCCGTCATCTTGCTTTGTAATATTTGGAGACAGTGATTTCCGATCCATTTCCCCTATATTAGAGTCGAGCGTTTATTAATATTTGTACTTCCATTTTGATAATTCAAAATGTTATCAACAATACTTATAGACAATGACAGCTTTTATTTATTATACCCCGCACTTCTGACTAAAATAATTCTAAAGCTCTGGTACCAAGTAAACTCTCAAATACACTTACAAAGGATCACTCTTGACATTCTGATGCACTTGAAACAGCTTTTGTTTGAGAAATAAGCGAATAAGTTTTCTATTTCTTTTTTCAAAGCTCTTCACTCTTTGTTTAAACCTCAAAGCTAAGACGTGAGCAACTACTGTACCTTAAAAGAGGTGCAACGTTCTTAAGGAAAACAAAAACAAAATACAATCTCAAAAGCAAACTGAGAAATAAAAGGACTGTTACAACATCACAGTCACTAATGATCTGTCAAAAGGTAAGAAGGGAAAAAGGAAGTGTAAAAGAAAGTAATATTGAGAAACATTGCTGCTCTCAGCATTTCGCTATAACAATTAAGACATGCAATACAGTTTTCCTGTTCTGTAGTTTTCCTGTAGCGGTAAGAATTATTTGCTCTTCAGATATTGGCAGCTTTTTCATTACTCTATACCTTCGAACATAGGATGTTCTGCGTAACTGGTTTACTTTAAACTCATTTGTTTATTTAGGACCATAACACTTAAACTCTACGTGTACGAGATTTTGTGGACTCACGCCTCAAGGTCATATTATAAACACTTCAAGTGTGAAATAAACTCTCAACGAAGTTGTGTTCTGCGAGTGATAATGTGTGATATTGTGAGCGTAGGAGCAACCAATAAGAGTAGCTATAAAATAATAATGAACACGGTTTGAGTCAATACGTTAAACTACAGTCTTCGTGTTGTCAGTTCCACGGCAAGCGGGCGACGGAGATGTCTCAACCTAGCAAGTATCATACAGATGCTGAGATGTACAGTGATACAGATGCTAACAGAGAAGTTCACTTAATATTTCAGCATGTGTGTGAGAACATATACAATGATTATCACGTAATCTGAACCTAAAAACCTTGAACTGGAGAACAGTTCGCTTACGTAGCTATCGCTCATATGTACAAAAAACAAAATGACTCAAACTAGATGTGTTCTATGAAATAAGGTGTTTGCTACAGGGAAACAAAATAGTGACAACATTTGTGAATATACGAGGCATGTTTTTTAAGGAATAGGTGTCGGGGGGTATACTGGCGGTGGCTTTGCTGCTTCTTTTGCAGCTTCATCAGCCTTTTCGTTTCCCGCTATTCCTTGGTGGGATGGCATCCGCGTCAACAATATTTCTTTGTCTTCTAGAACAAGTTTATTGTATAAATTTCGGATATCCTTGATTATCAATTTAGTGGACGACAAATCTTGGAGGGACACCAAAGCACTCATCGAATCACATATTTTGGGTGCATTGCAGATTGTGTTACTTCTAGGGACCTTTTAATTGCATATAATTCACTAGAGAATATTGTGTACAGTTCTGGTACTATATAGAGCATTCTAACTTCTTGGGATACAACAGCACAGGTATTTCCAAACTGAGAATGGGAACCGTCGGTATAAATTTCCATATACCCAGGATAGTGTGCATTTATATCTTTAAATAGCTTCTGGTACACTGTTTTGTCTACTTGACCTTTAATATATTCACACTTTTCAAAATTTATCCTTGGAACTGAAAGTCTCCATCGGGGTATTTCATTCTTACTAGTTCCGCATATTAACAAGGGAAGTTCTAGTCTAAGTTGTTTCAAGTAATAGCAAATACTCTGTGTATATGGAACTGCAAATATTTGTGATGTTTCATTTGTTGTAGCCTATTTGGTCGTCACCCAGTCCGAGGAAGCTATGGTCGTTTTTCTGCAGTATGATTGCTCAGTGTAGCCAATACTGACGTGTAGTATGCTGCTGTAACAGTAGTGTGAGGGGGAACTGCATGTGACGTGAGGCCGTACATTGTCATGATGAAGTCGTCACCCAGTCCGAGAAAGCTCTGGTCGTTTCTTTGTAATGTTCTTCCTCAGTGTAGTCAACACTGACGTGTAGTATGCTCCTGCAACAGTAGTGTGAGGATGAACTGTATGTAACGTGAGGCCGTACATTGTCATGATGAAGTCGTCACCCAGTCCGAGAAAGCTCTGGTCGTTTCTTTGTAATGTTCTTCCTCAGTGTACCCAATACTGACGTGTAGTATGCTGCTGTAACAGTAGTGTGAGGGCGAACTGTATGCTGGCAAATCGTTCCAATGCAGTCAAAAATTGTGATTACCATCACTTTCTCTGTAGATGGAAAAACTTTTGCCTTTTTTGGTGTTGGAGTACCTGGCAATTTCCACCCTGTATTGGCATGGTTTCCTTCAAGATGATAATGATCCAGCTATGACTCATCATCGATGACAATCAAAACTAAAGGGGCATTCGATTTGAGAACTATGAAGCATTACTCAAGAAAAGTGAGGCGATTCTCAAGGACCTGACAAAGAATGGTCTGCAGCACGTGTTCACGGACTGACAGAGACGCTGTAGAAGGTGCATTGAGGTAGGAGAGGACTACTTTGAAAAACATCATGTAAACATTGATTTACATAAATAAAAACATTAGAAAAAAATTAATTTGCAGTCATTGTTGGTCAACCATCGTGTATCCCTATCTTCCAGCTCTAAATTATTGTGATAAACAACTGAATGGCGACAGCACTTAACGAAAACGAGAAATTTTAAATAAATTAAACCATAATGGCTGCTATAATAGCTGATGCCCACAACATCAAGGTACAAAAAACGACAAAGTAAGCTTATAAAATGAATCCATATTTTTTCGTCGAATGTTGTGAATCGCTGAACCATTGTTAGTACAGAAAACCATACAAAATTCGTACTTAGGGTACTGTCTGGACATTTAAAATATGGGCTTTTATCATATATCCAGATATCTTAAACATACGGAGGGAACACTATTCATAATTGTTAACGGCATATTTAAAAGTGGAAATTTCGAACATATCTCCATAAGGAGTTGTCAGGGAAGGGGGATTTGCTTTAAAATATTCCCATCGAACCCATCGATATGACGTCAATTGGAGGACGTATATTAAAAAGTGCATATCCCCACCCTGAAGCGACCTGCCGAAAACCATCACAGATGTATAGTTTTCACTTGACAGGAATCCTGCACGGTAGGGATGAGTAGCAACTGTTGTGGGGATAGTGCACCTAACGCCACTTTCATCACACAAGTAAGATTACGAGAGGGCGCTGCATAAGGTGTCTAAAAACAAATTTCATTCTCGAAGCCAGTTTTGCAGCTCTTATAAACTAAGTTGTAATTCTTACTATGGTAGTAATCTCGACGCTTTTGTTGGATCTTAAATAGTACATAGACGTTTGGAACAAAACCCTGTTCTCCTCCAGCAGGCATGATAAACAACTGTCGGCCTTTCAATATCGCTGCAGAGTCCCTGTAACGTATTTCACTCCAGGCATATGGTCCAGTATGTGCTGTATTTATATAAGTTTCATCCATATAAACTATATAAACTTCACTTCGATATCTCCGAATATTTCGAAAATACTTAAGCCTTTTTGCACGTATAGTGCGATGTTCGATTAAAATTTGTCTGTCACAATTAGTGTTTTTTTTTTTTCAAATAATCCTAGCTTCAAAAGAACTCTTCTTAATGTTCAGACACTGCCTTGGATGTCAGTATAATTTTTAGCTTCATAAGCACTTGCTTCAAATTTGGTCTTTGTTTTTCTGTGCTTTAAAAATTATTCATACTTAGCCTATCTACTTCTGATTTAAAACATGCAAATTAGATTTTGTGCATGTTCCTAATCTTTGTTTACTGGGCATAGAGAAGGACGTTGTTGTACTAGCACCAATGGCTTTTGTTTCCTTAATAACTCTCCTAAACTGCGTTCAGACACAACTGTTGCCTCAGATACTCTTCCCCATATTTTTATAGCTGACCCAGACCATTGTTCCTTTTTTATAAATCTATGGATATTGGTTATTACTTCTCGTGATTTTAAATGTAGCACTTTATTTCCTAATGTGCTGCTAGGATGCGTCATTTATAAATGGTCTCTTGGAACCAGGAGACAAGCACATTTTGAAACAAGCTGTAGTGTTACCGAGTAGCTCTGCACGTGTTTAGTTGCTCGCAACTGGCATGCAACTGACCTGCCCTCCCCTGCAGTTGCAACGTTCTGAGGTGGACTCATCCAGATACCACTGCCCATCGCTCTGCACTTTTCAAGATAAAAAATTATATCTGTACTTGGAACTACAGCTCGAAATAAAATGAAGTTGAAGGAAAGATGGCTATGGAATGTTGGTGACAACAATAGCCAACAATCGCTTTTCGACTAAGGCTAACGTCGAAAATCTGTGGACGCCGAAAATTGAACGCATCGCATCGCAGGTACTGGCAGGCTGTGTTAGCCCGAAAATTGTTGCTGTGTGCCCACCCAGGATAGGGTTTAACCACAGGGAGGATTTTCTTTTCGGGGTGGTTTAGGATGGCTGTTTTTTATTGAGGATGATGGATTGATTTCGAAGTAGTTTAGTACTCCTCTAAGAAGGATAGAATGGTTTCCTTTAGCACCCTGGCGTTGAAGGATTTAGTTTAATTTTGAATTGATTTTGTATAATTTTGAGACCAACAACTCTTGGTAGATTATGGGAGCTCAGCTTTTGCTGCTGCTGAAATCGCTCTATGGTTACCTCGGATGCCCGCAAGCCATGCGTGGGACCCGGAATAGTCGGCGACGACGTCTGGTTGGATCGTAATGATCAAGAGACCTAACCAGGGCACTTCTGTGCAAAGGTAAATGTTCGTATAATTTTGTGGCCCGGCGTCTGATTTCATCCTCCACGTATGGAAGACATGGAGGAACCTTACTGGAAAGAATCGGCCTACTCAGTAGATGGACCTAAGTCCTCTATTCTGAGCGCGTTGAAGATATGCCAGCAAGGAATCTGCGGACATGACCCAGACCTCGCAGGTATATAGCATCAACGGGACTATGAGAGCTCGAAAGAGGTATAGCTTTACGCGGACTGGAATCGATCGAGAACCCAGCACAGGATACAGGGATAGGATACTGATGTGTCGGCAAGAAGTCAGACCCCTGTCTAACTCAACTCCCAGGTATTTGATAGAAGGTACCCATTCTATACTTCGACCTCTGAAATGGAAATTTGGGCAGTCTGCGGGGGTGTGGCACTTGGTGAATAGAATAGTGTGACTTTTGTCCGGATTAACGGACATACGCGAACGCCTGCACTACTCTTTTCTGAGATGGATGTATCTTTGAATTGGATTGAAGGCTCTATGAATGTGCTTGTCTTTGCAGAACAGCAGCACGTCGTCAGCATATTGTGCCATTTCGACGCGCGGTTCGGTTGTGAAGTCTACCGTATATACACTGAATAGTGTGGGAGATAATACAGAGCGTTCGGGGACTCCACCTCTCACGGGTCTGAGAGAAGATGTTTGCCCCGCTACTGTGACTTTAAAAGTGCGATGATTTAGAAAGCCGTGTAAGATGTTGATTAATTGGTTTGGTAGGCGCAGGTGAATAAGCTTGTGAAGGAGTCCGGTGTGCCAGGTTGTAGAGAAGGACTTCTCAACCTCTAAAGACACTGCTGCCGTGAACCCCGGTAACTTGAACCCGCTAAAATAAAGTACAACGAAAACAATGTTTACTAACCTGCAGTTCAAACTTCCCGCGTGTTTCCTGATTAACTGCGACCACAGCGACACACCGCGGAAGTGTCATGCAACACGAAGTACAGGAATGATATTACAGATGGCGCTAGATTATAACTACAAAGTGTGTAGTAATATGTCTTAGTTATTAAGCACCTTTGGCAGAATATTCTAACAGTTTATGCTTTACTTTACTGGAAAGCACATCCCAAATGTGAATGTTTGTAAATTGGAGCCATATCACATGTAAAACTCGGTATAGACGGAAAAAGAATATTGCAATTTAGAACGAAAGTCCACAGAAAGTTAAACTACTGGCACAATGTTTTTACTGGTCTGTTTATATATTTATTTAAGTGATTCAACTCTTGAAGAGTACCTATAGCGTGCTATAAGTTTAGTATATAAATACAATTAATCAACTACCTTTATTTATGAACAACCTAAAGGATTTGTAAACCAGATGGTGACCATCAGAAAAGTTTCTTGCATTGACTATTTAAGTTGAAATACACTTGATTTGGCAGAAGACATTTGTGGCATAAGAGATATCCTGTGGAAATAGTTTACATTTTAGCGCCACATACAATTCAAAGGAAACGACCAGGAAAAAGAGCAGAGCGGGTGCTCCTTCAACATGTCAACGTTCGTTCCTATAAGGGTCAGAAAACCATGGCTGCCATTGATCAAATCGGATTCTAGGTATTGCCACGCACATCATATTATTTGACTTGGTGCCTTCTGATTCCTACCTATTTGGAGCTATTAAGAAAAGTTTATGTTATCAGTTTTAGGAACTGCGAGCAGCTAACCTGAGACTACAAAGTGCTATTTGTGAAAGGCCTAACTGACACAAATGTGTGCAGGTTACTCGTGATGAGACTGTGTTGAGAATATGAAAGTATATTTAGGGGCATAGAGCTTCTTAATGAGTGTAAAATAAATAAAGAGTAAATCAATAAGGCACAGCACTCTTATTTTGTAATCAATCTATAGGCTTTTCCGTCATCTTGCTTTGTAATATTTGGAGACGGTTATTTCCGATCCATTTCTCCTATATTAGAGTCCAGCGCTTATTAATATTTGTACTTCCATTTTGATAATACAAAATGTTAACAACACTACTTATAGACAATGACAGCTTTTATTTATTATACCCCGCACCTCTGACTAAAATAATTCTAAAGCCCTGGAATCAAGTAAAATCTCAAATACACTTACAAAGGATCACTCTTGACATTCTGATGCACTAGAAACAGCTTTTGGTTGAGAAATAAGCGAATAAGTTTTCTATTTCTTTCTTCAAAGCGCTACACTCTTTGTTTAAACCTCAAAGCTAAGCAGTGAACAACTACTGTACCTTAAAAGAGGTGCAACGTTCTTAAGGAAAACAAAAACAAAATACAATCTCAAAAGCAAACTGAGAAATAAAAGGACTGTTACAACCTCACAGTCACTAATGATCTGTCAAAAGGTAAGAAGGGAAAACGGAAGTGTAAAAGAAAGTAATATTGAGAACCATTGCTGCTCTCAGCATTTCGCTATAACAATTAAGACATGCAATACAGTTTTCCTGTTCTGTAGTTTTCCTGTAGCGGTAAGAATTATTTCCTCTTCAAATATTGGCAGCTTTTTCATTACTTTATACCTTCGAACACAGTATGTTCTGCGTAACTGGTTTACTTTAAACTCATTTGTTTATTTAGGACCATAGCGCTTAAAGTCTACCTGTACGAGATTTTGTGGACTCACGCCTCAAGGTCATATTATAAACACTTCAAGTTTTAAATAAACTCTCAACGAAGCTGTTTAAACATTTTAAACCACCTTCGAGCTGTGCTGTAGGGAAGAACAGACTCTCTCTAGGCCTCCTGTAACATTGTATAGACCTCAACTGAAGATTTGTTGAGACAAAAGCAGAATTTCAAAGCCGCATATTGTGTCTCGCGTTTTACCTCTATTGCAGCGGTAGGCGATACTGAACATGTCTGAGCTTGCCTGGTTATCATAGGCGGGAACCAGGAGTACCAAAAATAAAATTACTACGGCAAGTGTTTTACATTAAGCTAACAGAATATAATAAGATTGAATTTTGGTGCGATCATTCTTTATTGAACAGCCCTCGTACTGACAAATGTTTCACAAACCTTCCTTTATTGGATTATGGTAAGAGCGTTTTTATTTCCGCCATATTTAAAGGTATTGAGCAGGTTTTAAATTTTCAGGGCATAGTCACTTAAATGCCCCCTTTCTTCCTTATCGACCACGATGGCCAGTTTTTGCCAATTCTGATCATTTTTCGGCAGGTTTCCTCTAAAACTACGTTCAAATATTGCGGCATAGCTTTGTGCTGCTATCTAGAGACAATTTTGTGAAGTATTACCATGTATTAAATACAAAGTGTTTAATCCGAAACATTCAAACATAAATGTCATATAAGAAGTGATCAGCACACCTTCAGTGTTTTAGCACCTAAGAAAATACAAAACATGTTCTTTGCAATAAACTTAGCGAAAACTTGCAGATTCATTCTTGTTTTGACTGCCTTTGTTTGCTCCAATGTATAATGGCGGCTTCCTTGAGAGAAATGTGCTTTTGTTTACAGTTTATTTTAAATAATGAAATAGGTGTATATGCAAACTATTTACTTTTCCTGTACTGTAATGTATTGTTAACAATATAAACCACATGATGCATGCTGTTTCATCAAGTTGACGTAAGCTGGTGAATAGAAATAACAAAAAGAAAGCTGTAAGAACACGTGCTGCAGCTAGATGGATAGGCAAAAATTGGGAGCAGATTTTCATTTGATGTGTACAGTAGGGCATAGAGGAACAACTAATATTTCAGCTTCTCATTTGCAAATGGACATAAATGAACATGCTGATGCTATTCAAACTGCGAGGTATGTGTTTTAAGTCAGTACCGTTTTGAAATTAAAAAAGACGTACATATATATCGCAATAATTTTATTTTTACATGAAATCCTGTACCTTAATCTACTTTTCTACATAATTTCCGTGGATATTGAGGCCCTTGTCATAACGTGGCACCAGTTTTTGAATACGCTCCTCATAAAATTCTGCCACCTGACGTGTTAACCACTGTATCACAACTGTTTTGACTTCGTTATCGTCTTGAAGACGCTGACCGCCCAGATGTTTCTTCAAGTGCAGGAACAAATTGTAGTCGCTGGGCGCCAGATCAGGGCTGTATGGAGGATGACCTAGATTTTCCCATTGAAAAGATTTGATGAGATCTTTGGTCCCATTAGCCACATGTGGCCGGGCATTGTCATGCAGCAAAACGATACACTTACTCAACTTGTCACGTCCTTTGTTCTGGATTGCACGGCGCAGATTGTTCAATGTCTCACAATAAGACGCTGCATTGATTGTCTCATTACGAGGCAGAAACTCCACTAGCAATACTCCTTTTCTGTCCCAAAAAACTGTGCACATGATTTTCCGGGCAGAAATTGTTTGCTTAAACTTCACTTTTGTGGGTGATGATGAATGTCGCCATTCCATGGATTGTTGTTTCGATTCTGGTGTGACGTTGGCCACCCATGTTTCGTCACCAGCAACAATTTGGTCTAAAAAATCTTCACCTTCATTGTGGTACCGCTCAATGAAAGTCAATGCACTGCCTAAACGTTGGGTTTTGTGCAAATCCGTCAACATTTTCGGAACCCAACGTGAACACAATTTCCGGTCCTTCAAGTTCTCGGTCACAACGCGATACAAAACACTACGAGAATATTGAGGAAAATAGTTGCACAATGATTAAATTGTAAAGCGTCTGTTTTCTCTCACCTTTGCATCTAATTTCTGCACCAAATCTTCGGTAACGACCGAAGGACGCCCACTCCGTTCTTCATCATGCACATTTGTGCGGCCATCTTTAAATGCTCTCACCCATTTCCTTACCATTCCATCACTCATAATGTTTTGTCCGTAAACTTCACAGATCTCACGACGAATATCGATCGGTTTTAAGCATTTAGCACAAAGAAAAAACCTTGTACGTGTACGCAATTGACCTGCCCTGCCCTCCCCTCCAGTTGCAACCGTTCTGAGGTGGACTCGTCCAGATACCACTGCGCATCTCTCTGCACTTTTCAAGATAAAAGAATACATCTGTACCAATGTTAGCTGTATAGTACACGTATTATTTACAGCAGAATTGCCTTACCATTTGATGGTTACTGCTAACTAGTCTGTGCCCTCGAAAGAGAAAGAGTACATGCGACGCTCAAAATGTTTGTTTCGGAACAGGCCTTTTGAGAAACTTGAAGTGGCACAAAACTTGAAGTGGCACAAAACTTGAAGTGGCACAAAACTTTTCGTGCTCTCTTGATACCGTGATATTATTATATTCACAAGTAATAAATTGTGTAACATGGATTATTAAGAAATAATATACAACTTAGGCCCAGGCTGTTTATTTTTGTTTGATATACCTGGTGCCGGTACAATGGACCCGGCTTACAGGCTCTACATTTGCATGATATTACAGTTTTCAGTTTTTGTTGGTTTTGACGTCATGGCTTTACATAAAGCCCATACGGCGTCTTTTTATGGGCGCACCGAGAACAGCTTTAGTTAGTTCGTTTTCTTTTAGGTGCCCCAGTTTTTCCTTGAATTTTATGTTTTTTTATTCTATGTACATATATAGCACACAGATACTCACGCACGCACTCATGGGCATACGTAGTACGTCCCTCGCACTCACACACTCATTCACACACACTTCACGTGGTTCTGTCGAGTGTAACTTGGAATATTGGCAGGAGCCTGCCGTGGGATTTAAGCTGGCGTACCTGGACCCGGTGTAGCCTTTCCCCTCCAGGTCTTCTCGGATGAAGCCCTCCTCGAGGTCCTCGGGAAGCAACTAAACGATGTAGTGGAGGGGCTGGTCGCTCCTGGGGGTGAAGCTCAAATTTTCAATGTCGGCGTTCTTCAGGAGCGTCATGGTCGGCACTGCATCCTGCTTACGTTGAAGAACGAGCTTCAGGCACGTGCGTGTCATCTGCAACTTGTATTGTCCGGCGGAAATGGAGCTCCGGAGGATGCGGAGAACGTTTGTCGTCTAGCGACCGTCGGGAATGAAAATACGCGGCGGCTTTTGGGCGTCAGTTAAAGGTGTGATTGTTGCGGCGGTAGTCGGGGTAGGAGTAATCGTGGAGGTGGATGGTTGTGAGTGTTGCATTATGGGGGATGGTCGGGTGGGGCTTTGTGGTTTTGGGAGCGTGGGTGTGGGATTTTAACGTGCTGGTAAATTGGCGTCGATATTTGCTAGGGTCGATTGGTCAATGTCCTCATCCAACTCAGATGAAGACAGCACCGCGTATCTATTCGCCGTGTTGAGCGGCAGGTCAAGGTGCTGTGTCTTGTTTTTCGTTTTCCCGGTATAGGGTCCCGGGCGCTAGCTGTCCGTATCCGATTCCCGGCCACTGCTCCGGGGAAAGGAGCGCTTTCTTTGTGGGGCGGCTTGCTATCCTTCGCCGAGCTGCATTAGATGGCGCTTTTTAATAGCGTGCTCTTTGTAGCAGCGCGCCAGTTCGGTAGCAGTTATTTGGAAATCCCGGGACTCCGGGGCCACGGCTTCCAGGATTTCTTGTAAGTGAGGGATCTCCTTCTGGAGCTCTTTAACCTCCCGGGACAGTTTTTAGAATTTTCGGGCCATCTGCTCATCCTCCTCGCTGCTCTGGTCCATAGGGACGTCACCGCTGGTGGATGGTGCAGCCAATGGGACTCTGAGAGGAGGAACGTGGCTGCTGGTAGTAGGCTGTGCATCTATAAAGGCGACTGGCTGGCCGCCTCGATGGCTGGCGGGTGGTTGTAGGGCTGCAGCTGCTGCTACGGCCGGCTGACCGACTCGAAGCATTAGTGAGCCAGCCACTTGGCTGGCACATTGAGGTAGGGCTGCTGTTGCCGCCATTTTGGAGCAGCGCAGGTGCTGCTGGGAGCGGTTTGGCTTGCGGACGCTACTTGTTGCATGCAACAAGGGCACATGGCCACGCGTCCCACGCTGCTTTCGGCGGGATTTAGGCGCCTTGGTCCTGATCACTGGCACTTTGATATCTCACTTTTATTAAAACATACACACACTGTTATTGCACTGTTTCCACTACCTATCTATTTCCATTACTAATGCAATTTGCACATTTTCTACTATTTACTATTTCGATATAAAATTCACAACTATATGCTCACAAATATTCAATCAAATCCAAACCCCATCTCATCTGAACGTTATAGAACAACCATGCCATGCCACGTGGTACTGACTGAATTTCTGGAACTTGTACAGGCTTTTGGACACTTTTGTTTTCAAACACAGTATTTCTGGTAGTTCTATATTCATTTTTGTAAATAATATGGCTGAAGTTTACTGTCGTTCACACTTAGAAAATGTTCTATTCCAAAATAAAGCATCACTGTTCTGATATTTTCTGCAATATTCTTAAGAGCTAAGCCATAAAGTTATATAAAAGAAATTACAACTTGCACGTCATCTATAATATTGTACGTGTACTTCGCGTTTCATGAGACTTCCACTGTGTGTCGCTGCAGCCACAGCTACTGAGGAATCCCGCGGGATATTTGTACTGCATGTTTGTACCGGTTTTCTTCGTGGCGTTCTCATTTTAGTGTAGAGTATTACATACATAGTAGGTAGAGGAAAACTTGCATGGTCCTTTCTGCAAAACTCAAAACTGAAAGGTCGGGTAAGTACCGGAGTAATATACACTTCAGCATTTTCAACGATGACACAAGACACATTTCTATTGGCATTTATGTTTAAGTCCATAAATTTAATGAATATTGGGAAATGATCACTTCCTAAGTTGTCTTTACTCGTAATGTAATTAAAACCATATTTGCTTCTTGAAACTCCAAGTTGACTCCGTAAACTTGCAACGATTGCCCTTGCGCTTTACTTATGGTCATCACAAAGGGCAAACGTACGGGAAATTAATTCTGTGTCTAATCTCCGAAAGATATATCATTATGCTACATAAGAAAATTTCAGTCTGGATAACAAATGATAAACGTTATTTAATAAAATATGGTAAGTGGAATATCTTAGAAGGCTTTGGCAAGGAGTGAAATATCTTTCTACTTTGTAATGCTTTTTTGTCGAAAATAAAAGAAGGTGTGTGTATAACCAACGCCAACTCCAATACTCAGACCATAATACGAGAATCGATTGTAGGAAAAATGGCGGCGCTCGTGGCCGAGCTTGTTATGTTGTGGTTATATCTACAGAGTAAAGTGTGTGTTTACTTTGATTGTGTGTTTGAAGAATTAGTTTAATTCATATTACAGTGGCAATTAGTGACTAACGAGTTAGTTCATAGTTAAGTATTTAACATAAAGTGATAACGTTTAAGTAAATATATACTGTGAAGTATTGCCGAAATGCGTCGTTGTTGTGTTCCCAGCTGCAATCTAATTATGGTAGTGCACCTCACACGACATTTAAATTTGCGAAGGAAAAATCATAATGGGATAAGTGGATCAGGATCATACATCGTAAAGATTTTAAAGTAAATGACAAAACTGTAGTTTTTATTCATCATTTTGAACAGTGCTTTGAGGTTAAGGAAGACATGTTTCCAGTAAACGATGGTGAACCAATTCGTGCCCATCGAAAAGTACAAAAATTAATAGATGATGCATACCCTACGATTTTTAAGAATCAGCCATCCTATCACACATTAAAGCTCAACCAGAAAATAAGAAATCCTGAAGAATGCATCCAAGACATTTTACAGAGAGTGAAGATAATTTTAATATTTGGTGTGCACAAGATGTTATTGGCAGTTTTGAGACCTTAAAAACAGAAGTGGTGAGGAGATTTTAACCCATTGATAGGCATTATTAAAGACGATTAGTTACGTTCTTTTCAATAACATTCAAGATCCCAGCTTCACTGATGTTCCTTCACTTAATAAGTTTCAAAGTATTTCATAACCTAGAAGAAATATTATGAGCCTACCAGTGGGAAATTTTAAATGACTCTTGCAGTGTGAAGGAACTTGACACCTTCAAACGTGACAATTGGAGTAAACTGGACAATCTGGTGAGTTCTCTTAAATATTATAGTATAAGCAGTACCTATGTCCTTACCAGAAAAGGTTACCATGTAAACAATGTAAAAGAAACTTTAGTACTTGCTACAGACGATAGGATGATACAGTCCAATAAGATAAAGTTTGCTGTGTTTAATGCTTATGAGTTGTCATGCCTTATAAATTAAATTTTGATTGGAAGTATAAGGTGGAAAATGCATAGTACTGGTCGTACTACTATATAATGTTATAAGCTCTTAGAATTTGTCATGATGCTCTTTATTTATGTTATTACACGTTTTAGTTGAAAGTATAAAGTGATAAATGCATAGGAGTAACCTCGCTGCTCCGTAATATGGATTATATTATGTCCATTGTGTATAGTTTCCTATTCTGCGTAACCAGAGTCACTGGGCTTCGACGGGCGCCATCTTGGAATCTGTATTATGGTCTGAGTATTGGAGTTGGTATTGGTATAACTAAGTAGAGTATGCGCAATTAATATTGAGCGTTCGTCTCCCAAGTCCTCACTCGGTAGGTTTCGGCTAACTCTGTAAACACAGATGACAGGATAGAAACATGAAATGCGCTATACTAGTACACTAAACTAGTACACTCTGACATCTAGTGACTAATATGCTAAGCTTTTACGCGCGCTCTTTGTTTTCTGTGTGCAGTCGTTTCGTGCAAGTTTGAGGTTAATTACTATAGCTTAAGCAGTTTGTAATTATGGCTGAGGGCACACCAAACTCATCATCATGTGTACCTTCCACGCAACGAACTCCGATTCGGAAACATGCATGTACAGTCGTGCATAGCGATGGCCGCAAAATAATAGCGAAAGTTGCAGAAAGCTGCGATAGAGAAAAGTAGAGAAACCAGTTTATGTTCCCACTCAGCAAATCTGCTAACACAGGAAAAAGCGTCAGCACTGTCAGGCGTCTTAAATCGTTTTGTACATCTCTAATGAATCTCCAAAAACACCACGAAAAAGCAGGTAAGGCTGTGATCTGTGTACGGTCATAACTAATAGTGATGTTTTCTTTCTTTCTTCTTTTCCCTTCAATCCTTTCCTTTTTGGCTTCCTTCTTTTCCTTATATCTTTCGTTTTCTCTTACTCTGAGCCCTTTGTATATTTCTACATATCTTTCTATTTCCCTCCATTACCAAAGCTACACCGGTATTTAATAGAGGCCAACAAACCTAGGAGCAAGACTTACCTATGTTGTAGATGTTATGGTTCTCGAAAGTGGACACACTATTATTCGTTTACCTTCGTATAACTGTGATCTGAATGCAATTGAACTGGCGTGGATAAAAATAAAGAACGTTTTCAGAGGATACAACGTTACTGGTGATATGTCAGCCACAAATCTGCAGAAACTTGCTATAGAAGCATTCTCTTCTGTAACTGCGACGGATTGGGAAGGATACTGCAAGAACTGGAAATGAAATATTGGATAAATAATGGTGTAATTGAAAATGCGATTGATGAAAGTATCAACAGATCAGAGGATACTAACGATGAAACTGATGCGGTGGACTCAGAAATCGAAGAATCACAAAGCGCATGAGTATTTATGGCTGTCGTATTTGTTTACTGTTTTATGTGTTTCATAAATAGTAAGTATATAAATATACAGCTTATCGGATCGAGTTCAATTTAATGTTTGTCCACAGATCTCACACTTGCGACGCATATCTGCGCTTATCTTAGAGTAGCCGTATTTCCATAAAAGCTCTGGGTGTTCAGCTGGCGAGCCCTTTTTCAATATCCGCTTGCGCCTCATGTATGTCAGTTGCTCCCTCTCTCCCTCCCGCCAGCCGTATGCGTCAACCTGTATGCGCAAAGGTCAGTGTGTTACCTCATCTAGACGAGTGAACTTGGTTATCACGTGCTTTGTTGGGAACACTAAATCTGTTAAACTTATCAGTTACTTTTGTCTGTGAGTGCTGCAGTGCATAAAAGGGGGTATTATGGCAGCCAATCGCTCTAAAGTTTATCGCAGAACTGTAAAAGGGCAAGCTAGAGAAATAATAGCTAATGTTTTAAATTTTATGCGACGGGAAGCCGACGGAGCTAATTTTGTAATCCCTGTGAATAAGGTTAATGAGCGTGTTGCAGCCGCAACGGGCGTTTTGCTATCCACGGTTAAGAAAATAAAGAAGGAGATGATTGATATACAGAGAGGTTCAGTCTCTTCATTCGGTACACCAAAGCGAAACAAAAACAGGTCCAAACCATTCACTGATCTCGATGATTTTGATATGTGTGTAGTTTGCAGGACTATAAATGAATTCTACATCCATGAAAAGCGAGTTCCTACAGTTAAAGCTGTGTTACATAAATTAAGAGAAACAATTAATTACAAAGGTAGAGAGTCAAGCTTGCTCAAAGTGTTCAAGCGTCTGGGATTTCGATGGCGAAACACGCGTCAGAACAGACGCATTCTAATTGAAAAGCATACCATAAGAAGTGCTCGTGTTACATTTTTACGTGCTATAACAAAATACCGACAGGAAGGTCGTCCTATTGTCTACAGCGACGAGACATATATACACAGTTCCACAAAAAGAAGAAAGCTTGGTCTGACGATAGTACACAGGGTTATATGGCACCTACCTCCAAAGGACAAAGATTAATTATTGTGAATGCAGGAACAGAAAAGGGTCTCATTCCCAATGCGCAATTGATATTTAAATCAAACACAAAAAGTGGAGGGAAATGAACAGCGAAAATTATTTGAAATGGGTTAAAGAAAAACTAAAGCCCAATCTTCCAGAAAAGTCTGTTCTTGTGATAGACAACGCTTCATATCACAATGTTACCAGAGAAAAATGCCCCACAGCGAACACAAAAGAGCAGGATATGCAAGACTGGTTGGTTAAGCATAGGATTCCGTTCGGAAGCCATATGCTGAAAGCGGAACTATATGATCTTATAAAGTTGCATAAGCCAAGACATAAGAAATATATTGTGGATGCAATTTTAGAAGAAGATGGGCACGTAGTTCTCCGCTTACCACCGTACCATCCCGACCTGAATGCCATAGAAAAAATTTGGGCAAATGTAAAATGGGTTGCGCTTTGCAATGTGAGCTTCAACATGGGAGACGTGTGGCGTTTGTGCGAACAGCGATTTGGTGAAATAGGAGAAGCAGAATGGGGTCCAGTTTGCCGGCATGTTCACCAAGTGGAAGAGAAATATATAAAAACTGAGGGTCTCCTAGAAACAGAGGTGGAAAAGCTAACGATCACTGTTAATGACGACAGTAGCAGCAGTGATTCGGAAAGTGATTACTCAGTAACGTCTGAGTGCAGCAGCAGAGCCGAGGGGTACGTTTTCGAGGGATGTGCAGACGACATGCTGGACGGCATCGAGGAACTTCCCCAATCACCTCACGCCTAAGTCCATCGATGGTGAGAGTCGCTCCTAAGGTAAGCAATGCATTATGCCAGGGTTTTTACGGACGTAATCTAACTATACACACTATTTTGTTGAACTGTGTTTTTCAAGGTTGACCACATTTCAGAAACAAAAGAGCGTTAGCTCTCGCAACTTCCCCTCTAGACGCACTACCCCGTAAATCCAGCGCTCTTCTTATCTTGAGCATACTGTAAGTTTTATTCACCTTAGGAATATACAATATTCATGGTTTCATCAAATTTGTACCCATAAGAATAATACAATTCCTGTAATAACACGTCACGTGTTTGCGTGTCGGAGAACCATCATTGTTATATATTTATGTACCACAAGAAGGACAAAAGATATTTTTTACAAGAAAGTTTTACATTGATTAACTTAATTATAACTGTGTTGTATTTAAATTTTACCCCCAATTGGAGCATAAATAACTAATTCGTGTTTGTTTTATTTATATAGATAAGTTCAGAGAAATGTTACAAGCGCTACGAAGTTCGGTGGGTCAGCTAGTTATTAAATATTTTCTTCAAGTACAACTTATTTCGCACCTGCATCTTCACTGTACGCTTGCTTCAGCTTTTCAACAGTTTCGGTGACTATGGTTTAAACAAAAACACAATTTGATTGTGCTGTACTACTCCTCTCGCTTCACCTCCACTGTCTGGTATGCGAAATGCACGTAGGGTCTACAACCAACCTACCAATACGAGAGTGCTGCCGCCTACCGACATACATAAAAACCCGCTCTTTTCAAATAATTATGTTGCAGATACAAATATCACGGAAGCTACAGCAAAATCCAGTCTCAGTCTTTGTTGATCAGGTCATATATTAAATAATGCGGTTTTCTAATTACTTTTTATTGCCTGTTTTAATGTTTATATTGTCTTGTTTCCTTCCTATTTTAGCTGTATATAATACCTTTTTGTTTGCTTACTTTAATGATTTTTTAATGCCTAAACTTCAGGTCTCTGGCCATAAACAATGCTTATTTTGTATTTGTGATATTGTGATAACCTGATCTTGGTTTGTAAATATTAAGGAACACGTGGTCAGGTCGAACACGGGAGCAAACACTCAGAGCAAAACTACGTGCTTTGGCGAGAGGTTGGGGTTTTTCTATAAAGGTTTTATTTCTACAAAGGTAGGGTAAGGCTAATTAAATGTGGAATTCACTTAACAAGAATATTTACTGCAAGAAGCAGATTACAAAGGCGGCCATAACGGCCATTTACCTGTACAGAAGTAGAGTCGCCTACGAACACATGTTGCTCATCCAAGAGTCAATTTGAGAGATTTCTTTCGCTTGCAGATTATTCATCTAGTAATAAAGGAGGGGAGGGAGTGACGTCAGACCTCCTACTTGAGTCACCAGAGTGTAATTAATAAAGTCATTTGTGACAATATTTATACTGCGTCCTACGATTTCAAAGTTAACTGGTAAGCATTTACCAAAAGCAGAAAATATGAGGGTTGTTCCATAATGAACGGTCACAATTTTTTACGGTCATAATCTTTCGCACTAAAATTCAACCTTATTATATTCTGTTAGCTTAATGTAAGGCAAACACGCCGTAGTAGTTTCATTGTTGGTACTCCTGGTTCCCGCCTGTGAGAACCAGGCAAGTTCAGAGATGTTCAGTATCGCCTACCGCTGCAATGGAGATAACACGCGAGGAACAATATGCGGCTTTGAAATTCTCAACAAATCTTCAGCTGAGGCCTATCCAATGTTACAGAAGGCCTGCAGCACAGCTCGAAGGTGGTTTAAAATGTTTAAAGAGGAGAGACAATCAATTTCAAAGGAAGGTGAACCCAGTGCTCCAGTTACTGCTCTTACGGAAGAAAACATCAACACTGCTACTGCCATTGTGAGAGAGCATCCACGAATTACCTTAAGATCACTTTCTGAAATACTGAACATTTCATTGGGTGCCACCTACACGTTGGTGACAGAAACATTACACATGAGAGGTGTTTGTCTGTTGATTCCCGAACAAAAGGACATTCGCATGCAGGTCTGCATGCAGTTAAAATTGATGTTAGAGAAAGGTCTGGAGTTTCTTTCAAACGTAATCACTGCTGATGAAACTTGGCTACATCATTTTGACCCTGACAGCAAACAGCAAATCTCAGTGTGGAAATCTCCTTCATCATCAATGCCCCAAAGAAGAAAAAGTGGTTGCTTCTGTTGGGAAAGTTATGGTTAGCTCATTCTTTGATATTCATGGAATGGTTTATCAGCATGTTGTACCTGCACACACATCAGTAACTGTACAATACTACAGGGATGTCCTGAAAACTTGCAAGTCCATATCAGGCGCAAAATATCACATTTCCATGAAGCAGGCTGGATACTGCATCACGATAATGTGCGGCCGCATATTGCCAATGTTGTTGCTGAATATCTTGCAAAAATCAACGTGAAGTGCATCCCTCACCCTCCTTATAGTCCGGATTTTGCCTCATGTGACATTTTTCTATTCCCTAACTTGAAGAATTGCCAGGTGGCAAAGGCAAGTGTAGCACAGGAATTAAAGAACTGGCGGCAATCATGGGAAAAAGAGGAAAGGCAAAATTTCCTGATCTTGAGATGGGCATACAGGTGTCTAATGGAACAAAAAAGAGGGAACTGGGTGAGAAAATAGGCAGAATGCTAAATGAAGCAGCAAGAATACATGACACTAAGAAAATT
>CM060949.1:231400937-231548437 GCA_030765055.1 Mantis religiosa
TGAGACAATGGTAGAGGCAAAAAAGGCCGAGTTGCAGAAATTAAAAATCTCCTTTATTCCCTTAGCAATACACTGTTCAATTCTCAAGTAACAACATAACATCATATATACACAGTCTTCCAAGGCCGACGACAATAACGTGACTTTGTGGGTTCGCGAAATTAAAATTCCAATTGCACAAACTCAAACTGTTCTTTATTTCCACCGACTTACAGTTGAACACTTGCCAATTACACAGAATTACGTAATGCACACAATTACGATTCACCAGTTCGTCCGTTACAGTTCCACTGCACGCTCACAGTTACGTACACTCTTCCTATGCACGTACACCGTCTTCTCGTCCGTTCACTAGCTCGTCAAGCACTGACTGAACTCACTCATTGCAGCCCTTTTTATAGAAATATCACTGTTTTCTAGAAGTCTCTCGTTTCAGTGAATCACCGCGAAGGATCCAGACGGCAGGGGAAGGGGGAAGAGGCGGCCAGCGACAAGTGACACTTCCCTAATCATCCCCTCAGTTAGTGACTGAGATTAATGTGTGGGTTGTGGCGCGGCCTCTGGTCCCTTACTCAGCTGTCGTTGGTCGTGCTTTCCGATAATTGGGTGACAATAACAAACCCTGACAGCTGATTACATTACGTCTCCTTACAACAATACAGCTCACTCTGTTTACTACTGTCCTACTGGCGTGTCACAATCCCTTATATATAACATTCAGACTGTTCTGTCTATCACTAGATGTTTCTGGAAAACGAGGCATCTAATGACGTAATTCGAACATTCTATCACCTTCGAGAAACGTAACTTAATCTATGCCGGCGAGGCCTTTGCCTCAGTTATCTTGCTTGCCGGCGTTATCTGTTTACACTAAACGCGCTATCGTTAACTGCTTAGCAAGGCTCATTATTACCATGAAACTTTATCCGTCGACTGTTTCCTTATTCGTGCCGAAACTTGTATGCCTGTTGCCGTGACAATATGTACAAGTTATTCTGTAAAGAGGCTCTCGGATTGACAAGGACGGCTCCAGGTGAAGTAGCACTTCTTGAATTGGGGAGGACCAGGAGAAAAGGTTTAGTTGTTTAGTTGTTTGAGTAAGGAGGATGGAAATATTTTAAAGGTATGCAGAGAACAGAGAAAATTAGTAAATAAGAAAAGTTGGTGGAAAGTGCTAGAGAGAACTATGGACAAAATAGTAATGGGGGATATATGAGGGCAGGTGCAGGTAATGAGAGAGGATTTTGAAAAAATGTAAGGACAAGAATGGAAGACATAGAAAGGCAAGAGATGTGGGGAAGCATGGAAAACAAAAGTTCATTGAAGTTTTATAGGATTTTGAAAAGGGACTGGGGAAGAGATGGTTATATAGACAGTTTAGCCCAGAGGCTCTACTCCCATTAGTCCTGAACCCGTAGGAACTGGACCCTGGCCTCCTTCAACCAGGGAGTATCCGAGCTGTCCCAAAGGGCGCTCGGCGTCCTCCGTGGGACTTTCCGTAGGGCAAGACCTAGAGACTAACAAGCCCCCTCATCTGGTCCTATGGACTCAAGACGGGATGGAACTGGATACGCCACTTACGCGCGTCAACACCAAAGGTGAAGACTACCGATATGACCTCGGTGGGGCCGCCTGGCGATGTAGCACACCTTCTACTAGCTCTGCAGGCTAGTACCCGGGAGAATTAATGGCTTCCCTCAACCCCGTCCGAAGACGTACCCAATCTCCCACGGGTATCGGGAACACACTGCCCCCTCGAGACCAACCCAATCCGAACAACTCCCGAAGGAGGGGCTCGGCTGTTCGGCCCGAGGTTACTGTAGTAACGTCAGAGGTACCACGAGTGCTAAGGGTCCACAGCGCCCGCACTTTGGCAGCTGAAGGGAACGGGTCCCCCCCCCCCTACGGGAGGTTATATAGACAACTGCAGTAGGATTGAAGGGGTGGGATTAGCATGGATGAGAACAGGTACAATATTTATGAAAGGATTGAGGTGGAGTGGTCCTCCGCCGTGGCGTAGGGGGCTAAGGCAACATGCCACGGAAAGCTGCCCGGGTTCGATCCCACCCATGGGTTGTTATTATTATTAAGGTTTAGTGAGGTAGGAATATGTGAATTATGGGGGGGGGGAAGAGAGGTTAGAACATTATGTAGTAAGATGTGAAGAAGTTGAGACATGGAGGAAGGAGGCATGGGAGAAAGTTGAGGGCAAAATTGTAACAATAAGAATGCTAACAGGGAAGCAACGGAATAGGAATACAAATGTAAGAAGATTTCTTGGTAAAATGAAAGATAAATCTTTGAGGATATTTAGAAGCAAAAGTTATGAAAGGGGGAAGGATATAGGGGAGGAGGAAGGATTTTGTAGGTAAAAGTAAGCGATACAGGTAATCCGTCAGTGAAGCATAAGGCTGTTATGCCAAGCTGGCTGAGGGGTGAAAGAAGGTAGTCACTCAATTCTTGTACATAGGTTAAGGAAGAATAGTATGTAAATAAAAAAGGTTCTATGTAATATTGTAACGGGACCGCTGGAGCACCCTGTACCAGCTGCGAACGGAAGGTAGGGGAGGACCGCGTTAGCCACACCTCTCCCTCGTTTGTCTTATAGTGGTGACAGCCAGTGGTCGGAAAGAAACATAATTGTGCGTCTGTTTTCCTTCCACCTGGTTCTCGATCTTTCTGTTACTAGAACAATCTTGTAAACACCAGAAGTCGGGATATTCCTATATAAAGAGGGACAAACAGACAGTGTAGTCAGTTGTTGTGCTGTGTTGAGTTGGTCGGTCAGTTAGTGAGACAGTCGCAGTTCTTGGTGTAAGAGTTAGTCAGTGACGTGTTAATGAACGAAAGGATTGTGCAACGGAAGACTGTACGAACCGTGTATGAGTATCGGAGTTGATGTAATCGCGAGTACAAGGAAATTGTAACGGACGAACTGGTAAATTGTAATTGTGTGCAGCAAGTAATTTTGTGTAATTGGCAAGTGTTTAACTGTAAGTCGGTAGAAATAAAGAACATTGTTGAGTGGTGTAATTGGACTTTTTATTCCACGAACCCACAAAGTCACAATATAATTGTAAATTATTTTCTTATGTACAAATATCAATATCAATATTAAAACCATAACACGAACCACGAAAATTTGTTAAATGCAGAATTCAAAATTTTCGTTTTGCCTCTCCCGAGTTTGCGACTTTTATAAAACTGCACACATTTCTGTTATTCTTTGAATAGGAAAAGACAGAAGTTTAGTGAACAGGTAAAATGTGAAGCTATTAACATGAAGCAAATAAATATATACAAATATAATAATGTGTAACTAAAAAAAGCTTCACTTGGTTTGGGAAAAGATATTTATTTTAAGAAGTAAACATCGCGTAATGAATTTTGAAATATGGGCAGTCAATTCTGTTTTAAAATTTATTCATTCTCATATGTTGGTTGGTACTAAAATAAACATAGTGACATCTAGCAACGGTAACGTTAACGAGTTTGGTGATGTTTCTAGCTGACGATGTGAATGACGTATTCACGAAATCGCGATAACTTGGCAATTTGCAAGAAAACGGTCATCATATCTTATAAGATTAGTGAACTCTTTAGTTGCAAATATTATATTTGCATATGTTCAAGTTTACAATCTTTAAACGTGTTTCTAACAATTTTAATCCATGGAAATTAATTGTTCTTTCACACTAGCAGTGTGTAGGACGCATTATGAAAGGATAGAGCTAGACTGAAAAATTCAATGCTATAGCAGGGATTTGAACCACGGATCTTCATTCTTTCCATCCAGCCAATCTAACCATTTGAGCTACTATAGCCAACGTGCCAACGGAACTATAAAACCCGGGCCTTAAAGTACTTACAGCATAGTAAGTCGCCATTAAGGTATTTGTCTCATGTGTTCATGAGAACTCCTAGTGGTTTACCGGGAAAAACACGAGTCAGTTGTACCTAATAGTGGTACGAACTATAAAACCCGGGCCTTAAAGTACTCACAGCATAGTAAGTCGCCATTAAGGTATTTGTCTCATGTGTTTATGAGAACTCCTAGTGGTTTACCGGGAAAAACACGAGTCAGTTGTATCTAATAGTGGTCCGAACTATAAAGCCCGGGTCTTAAAGTACTTACAGCATAGTAAGTCGTCATTAAGGTGTTCTCATGTGTTTATGAGAACTCCTAGTGGTTTACCGGGAAAAACACGAGTCAGTTGTATCTAATAGTGGTCCGAACTATAAAGTCCGGGTCTTAAAGTACTTACAGCATAGTAAGTCGTCATTAAGGTGTTCTCATGTGTTTATGAGAACTCCTAGTGGTTTACCGGGAGAAACACGAGTCAGTTGTACCTAATAGTGGTCCGAACTATAAAGCCCGGGCCTTAAAGTACTTACAGCATAGAAAGTCGTCATTAAGGTAGTGGTCTCATGTGTTTATGAGAACTCCTGGTGGTTTACCGGGAAAAACACGAGTCAGATGGAGAATTTAATGTCATGTCGGCACGTTAGCCATAGTAGCTCAATGGTTTAGAACGGCTGGACGAAGACCAGAAGATCCGTGGTTCAAATCCCGGCTATGGCATTGAATTTTTCAGTCTGGCTCTACCCTTTCATAATTTTAATCAAATTATACTACATTTAACATATATCTATGACAAATAAAATGTATATAATGAAATTTTTGAGGAATCAGCCCTAAAGTGATCTTCTTTTGCATAACTTCTAAATAAACTAAATCGCAAGTGATAAACAAAATCCTTCATAAACATGTGATACATAATTTATAACAAATAAATTTGTATATGGTTAGTCATACATGCCATTTTCTAAATTTTCTAGTTATGCAGTTATTGACAAATGACCGATTTCCTCTAAACTATGTTCGACATTTTCTCGGGAAACAAGCCAGGCGAAAAGAAGATTAGAAATCGAGGTTCCGGAAGCGTACTGCTGACTATGTCGAGGAATAAGGTGAGATGCTTTTCCCATTGTAATAACTGAATGATGGGCCGGAGCATTGTCGTGAAGAAACAAGATATGTGATCTTCCAGTACTCTTCAACGAATTTTTTAATGATCTCTGTAGTTGTGACTTCCACAGGACGTCCAGAGCGAGGCCCTTCTTTTTTGCTTCTTTATTGCGGTTTCATAAGCCAAACAAATTCTTAATAGTAACAAGCTACTGCGGAGTATGTCGATATGTTTACAAACAGCTACAGCACGCGACGCAACGTGTGACCTATACCTACGAACTCCTACAACGTGAGACACGCTTCGTTGTTTCTGTCACTGCCTAATCCACACTCATTCTGGAGCATTTGTTATGCGGCTCTATTGGCGGTAAAAGCTATCTACATGCGTCATATACAAGCTGAGCAACTACTTCTATATGTTCGTTGGATGTCGTTTTGAAACATCCTGTTTACTAAGATTTTGTCTATATGAAGAAGTTCAACATTTATGTAAACAAAGGTCATTTATAATGCATAGGACTTTACTATTCCTAGGCAATCTAACATATATATTTCATTCATCGTAGATATATCTTAAATTGGTGTTATTTTAACAAAAGCTCTAGTCATTTTTTAGGAAAATCAGTTTTTTCGAAGGATGTTGTCCATAAAAGGTAACTATTTTTATACATAATTCTTTTATTGATCGATCAGCAGTACAATGCTTTACAGGTCACAGTGAAAAGAAGGTAACAGACCAATATATTAAAGAACAATAACACTCAGGGGTAGGCTAACAGGCCGCCCCCTAGCTACATTAAGTTAGAACTCCAATAATACTCTCTGAGAAATTATGTCAATATTGAAGATGTAAGACAGACATCAAGTACTAGAATCACTCGAGTCACAGGTATCACTTAGAAGCAGGTCCTGTGGTAGTCTCCTCTTCAAGCGTGAGGGCTGGGGCATGCGGAAGCCGATGTTATAATGCACAGCTCCTGGAACTTCTTGCAGCGTGGAAAAGAAACGACGGGCGATGCTGCGAATGTAGTCGTAAAGAGGTAACAGTCCTAGTTCGTGATGGAGCTGCTGATTACGGATGAACCATGGAGCGTTGGTAGCGATGCGCATGAAGCGATTCTGTATCACCTGAAGACGACGCAGATGACATGTGTGTGCGACCCCCCACACTTGGCAGGCATATGTAATAAGCGGACGAACGAGTGATTTGTAGAGTAACAATGAAGACTGTAGGCCGAGGCTGGAACGGCGATGCAACAGAGGTGAGAGTTTTAAAAGTCGCCCGGAGGACAGTTGTATAAGACGATCGATATGAGCACGCCAGGTCAGTCGAGAGTCCAAAAGCACTGCAAGGTATTTAACGGGAGTTGCAGTGGGGAGCCAAGGGACATTGCTCCTGTAGAGACACAACGGAGTAAGCGAAGTATATCGGCGAAGAGTGAAGATTTTAGCTTCGGTTTTCTGAGGGTTCAAAGAGATCCGCTAAGTGCTGAACCAATGAGTTAGGCGATCAAAAGAGAGCTGTACTACTTGTGCGTGCTGGAGATTAACATGAGAATAATATAGTACTCTGTCATCAGCGTAAAGAGCTAAAGAAGTCGGAGCTAAGTCAGGAATATCAGAAATGTATATATTAAATAGAGTCGGGGCCAAGATAGAACCCTGTGGGACACCTGCGGTAATATTACGTGCTGCACGGAGTTATTAAGGGGCTGAATTGAGTGAAGTTGAGATGGCCGTAGTATTGGTTTACTTACTGTATTATCCCCGGTAGCAGAAGACAGTTGAGATTGGTAGTGCTGATTAGATGAGGTCAGTTGTAGCGTACAATTGGAGCTATCCCGGAAGTTCGTGTCGTTATTTAATACATTTAGCGCTGAATACAATATTCTGCCGGTATCACCCGTTTGTAGAGCCATGTAGATATATCATATATAGCAATGAACAATATACAAAAGCTAGCTGACACAGCTAAACTACAAAACACGTGATTTATAAGCAGAGCGTTCAGAGATAACCTGCGCGATCGACGTTCACTTGTCGACTCCAGGTAACAATATGTGACATGTTCTTGAAAACCTTGTGTTGCATCCTTGGTAATTGAAGCGCTTTAAAACCAGTTTTGTTAACTTCACTTCTGTTTTCGTGGTGTGTTGTTCACATAAGCCCTTCTTGGGTTCAGTGGACCTTATCAAAAAGGTATACTTCCACTGAAATCTCTAAAATCTGGAACTCTTTTAGTACAATGCATCTACTGTGGAACATTTTAGAGAACGTGAAGTTTGTGACTCATAAAACAATACACGTTTTCAAATAAAAATGCTAAACGAATGAAATCGCTAAATAATGATATATAGATGAAATGTGATAGTTTAAAAATGTATCCCCAATGTGCCTAACGTTTGATAACAATATACAATAGTTAGCAGAACAGTTCCTGTATATAAAACTACCTGCTTGTATTATTCCTGGAAGAACTCAAATAACTGGGAGCGTTGTACCAGAACGTCTCCCTCTTTGGTATTTCGCTTCACTCTGCTCTTCCTTCCTTATCCTTTTCCGTGACATAAGGGTGCGCTATCTTCCAGACCGTCTGCTTTGTTACCTAAGTGAAGTGGGAGCTTTTGCTTTGCAAATGGGAAAGGGAGAGAGTGTTGAAAACATTCCCCTTGTTTCCCTTTGAGCTAGCATTGCTTGGTGCGAATCTGATTAAACTACTTGATGCCTGGGTGTAAACTCTTTCTTTAGCACTTCTTTGGAAACCTTTGGGCGTTAATGGATTCCTAAAACGTTTAAATATTCTAGTAGAGGTGCACTGGGATCTATGTACCCACTGAGACGAGGAGATAAACTGGAGTCTACAGGCCACCGACCCATCGACCGACTAGTCCCTTCCACGGAGAGCACCTTTTCCTTAAAGCAGCTATCAATGTCAAGGCTCGTCACTCCACAAAATCTATAAAACACCTCATAAAAAACGGGAAATGAAAGAAAAATGTCAGAAGTTGAATCGTGGTGGAAGAGATAGATTTAACATTTTCCTATCTACCAGGAAAAAACTATCGAAAACACAATGACAAACTGGGTGGTTGGCGAGAATCCAATCTGGTTTTTCTTCTTTTTTTAAAGATAGGAGTCGCAAGGATTACTACGGCGTCATCTAGCTTGATAAAATTCTTGTAAGTATGGTCTTCAAGTACTTAACGACTAATTTTTCCAATTGTCTCTGGAGTTGTGACTTCCACAGGACGTCCAGAGCGACGCTCATCACTAGTGCTCCTAAGCCCCAATTTAAACTCTAAAACTCACCTTTTAACCATTGTATATGAATGGGCAGAATCTTTCAATGTACGGTCCATTTCCTCCTTGATTTTTTTAGGCGATAAGTATTTCAAATGGAAAAATTCAATCAGTGAAAATTTTTCCAAATCCTCTATTTTCGTGAAATCTTGCTTAAAATTGTGTCATTCAAAACGTAAACTAGATATTTATCTGGAAGATAGAGTCAGACTGAAAAGTTCAATACTATAGCCGGGATTTGAACCACGGATCTTCTGGTTGCCGTCCAGCCACTCTAACCCTTGAGCAACTGTGGCCAACGTACCAACATGACATTAAATTCTCCGGTAACTCGTGCTTTTCCTGGTAAACCACTAAAAAACGAGTCATTTAGAGAATATAATGCCATGGTGGCACGTTGGCCACAGTAGCTAAGGGTTGGAGCGGCTGGACAGCAATCAGAAGATCCGTTGTTCAAATACCGGCTATGACATTGAATTTTTCAGTCTGGCTCTACTCTTTCATAGTGCTTCCTACACACGGCTAGTGTGAAAGAACAATTAATTTCCATTAATTGACCTAATAGTGGTCCGAACTATAAAGCCCGGGCCGTAAAGTACTTACAGCATAGTAAGTCACCATTAAGGTAGTTGTCTCATGTGTTTATGAGAACTCCTAGTGGCTTACCGGGAAAATACGAGTCAGTTGGAGAATTTAATGTCATGTTGGCACGTTGGCCATAGTAGCTCAATGCTTAGAGTGGCTGGACGGAGACCAGAAGATCAGTTGTTCAAATCCCGGCTATAGCATTGATTTTTTTAGTCTGGCTCTACGTTTCCATACTTTAGCCTACACACGGCCAGTGTGAAAGAATTAATTTCCATAGGCTATTGACCTGTTACTATGGATACAAGCTAGCGTACAGTTAAACTATATGAGGTATATGATGTCATAATACGTCCAAAGTGGATCACAACAATAAATATGTTCTACCGCGTTTCATTGCGTTGTTTTTGAAGTACTGCTTGAATATAGTTGACAAATTAAGGTCTACTTGGGATATTAGCCACCTTTAGCTCTGTAAGTAAAGAACTGCATTTCAGGTTTTCATTTTGTTTTATCCACTATGCGCCGAAAGCGGAATCAATAAATTTTAACACAATTGTTAAAATATATGTTAATTTTAAAAAGATGTAAATCTAACTCGCTGAGAACAACGCAGCCTCTACCGCACTTAAGCATAAACATCGTCCTTTATGGCTTGGTGATTAACAGGATTAAATTTAGAGCTGTTACAAGAGTAATAAGTATAATACTCAAAAACGTTATTTCGTACTTTTAATTTTAACTTTGTTGTTGAAAGTAAGACCTTCTTCAGATTGGCTTTCAGGTATTTTTAAATTGGAGTCGGTTAAAAATTCTTCTTTGCCCATCACGTGTCTTTGACTAGATACGAGGGGATGTCCTAAAGGTTTAATTTTCACCCGGTAGCTCTTATGCTAGAGTGATGACAATCTTTCAGTGTCATCATTATATCCTCGAGACATAATGTTGGTAATTCAAAATGAAGAGCAGTTCTGAGAATATTCCTAAAATCTTAAAAGATATAATTTTCATTTACAATTAATCAACAAATGCTATTTTAGTCAAAATCGTTGGCGGTATTTTGGAAAAACTTTCCAACCAAAAGGCAGCTTGGAGTAATAGATATTTTTGAAAAATTTCGTGTCACTCCTTGAAAGACATTGAACTTCAAATATCAAGTTTGATGCTTTATGATATTCTGTTGTTCAAACACACACACACACACACACACACACACACACACACACACACACACACACACAAACACACACGAACACGATCACTTTCTAGTCTTTATTCTTTCTACTTCTTACAGTGCATTCCATTCTTAGCTACGAAATCAATGGAAATAGACATTTCCATTTCCCCCGACTCCAATCCACCCAAACAAATTAGTAAAATAACCTAATAACCTAAACCCGATTAAATATCACACTTGCTATTTAACTAGCATCTTAATTTTCAAAAAAAATCACCTTTACAAATTATACTTTTCATGGAAAGTTTCAAAGATATTGATTTTAAGATTAAAATAAATGTATTTTAAACAGTTGACATTCGCCTACGCATAAACAAGTATATAATAAAACAATTGCTATCTACAAATGTTTCTAAATTACCATGAAACAGATAAACATTGTAAGAATACGTTTGTAAGAGAGTGTAGAAGATTATGAAGTTTATTCTGTGGCCCTCTGCACTTGATTTCGATCATGAAACCCAATGATATATCAACTTACAAGGTATATCTATCACAGGGTGATATTCTGTTGTCTCTCTGTATTCACTATTGCTTTAAATAGCATTACATACGTCATTGAGTCACTTAGACGGCTGTGAATATTCGCAGCTCTCATTACTTGTTGCATTACCGCAGAGCTGATACCCGTGGCAATAAATAATTTAACTAATTAATCGATCAGCCGCTATATCGATTAATGAATTAGCGGTAGCTCGTTATCGCAGCCCTACATGATGCTACCGAGTTTAAATCACACGTAATCAGATCACTCCAAAACGGAAGTTAAGCTTTTAATGTGTAAGATTTAGGTAGTCCAAACTGGTTAATAGCATGTAAAGCCAAACAACACATCGGTACAGGAAACGTAGTTTTATTACCGTTTTTCAAAACGTAAAATTACTCTTATACTTCTCACAGAGCGAGAGCAAGCGAGAGAGGTGGCAATAAATTGAAGAAGAGGAGGAGGAAGTAGTTAGAATGGAACATAAAGAAAGGGAGAATGAAAGAGGCAGAAGGTAGAGAAGCAGCAAGGGGAGAGACAGGGGAAGAGGGAGAGAAAGAGGACGAGAAGAACAATGAAAGAGGGTGAAAAAATATAATACGAACAAAGTGTACATTATAGTTTGCATTGCAATATACGGAAAGAAAATTACATATTTTAACATACATCTTGTCATTGGAAATGTTCAGTTACTCCAAATCCAATTGTTTTATCTCAAACTCAGAGAAATTTTAGAATCAGCTATTTTGAATCAAATTACATGCTTTACTCTGGAAACAGGGCTTGAAATATGAAATTAAAAATGAATAGTAACTAATAAAAGTGTTTAAACTGAAATGGATATAGCAACAATATGTTTAAACTCTCATTCGCTTCAATAATTAAAGCTTGATCTTTATTTGGAAAAGATTGAGCAATTGCAGAATAACTGCGTACGGTAGTAGTGTTGCTTTTGTTCATCTTGCTTTTGTTTTCTGGAGTTGGGTGGCAGACATGATATTCCAAATTGTTTGCCATACTGCGGCTGAAACAGTTGACTGCTGAAATATCAGCGTTGCGTAGCTTTTCTTGGTTATGCAGTAATTATAAATCAAAATTGCGTTTAGCAAGTTATATAATTAAAGTAAATAGCTATCTTTACTCACCGAGCTAAGTTGGGTAGAGTACTACTTCCATTTGTGATGTAATCCTCAGTTACTCCCTGTATTCAGGGAAAATACCACTCATAACTGGAAACTAAACTTTAAGTTACACTCCGTATGCACTCCACAGCCTTCTTATGTTATGATGTTTTCACTTTATCTTGAGAAACAGTATCATCTGATTCGTCCAAATTGTCATGCAACGGTAAGACATCGTCATCGTAAAGTAGACGATGTACTTCTTCCAAATTCCTGGGATTCTGTAGATAATAACTTTTACTGATATTCATGACAAAGAACTAATAGCTCCTTCCACTGACATTGCAACATTCCACAACTTACGAAGAAAAGCATGTCATCAACATGTAACGGGAGTAAGGCGCAAGGGGCCCCCTAGATCCATACGACACCTAACTGCTGACTCGTCATTCTTGTAGCTACAATAATAAAAAGAAACATTTGCCGCCGTATCAAACATTCGAGTAAGGTGTCATATTAGATGTCCTGGTCAGGCAATTACGTAGGTGCGTTCGTTCGGAAACTATAGCATTTAAATAAAGCTAGGGGCCTCCCAGGCCCCATGCGACTAACGCAGGGCTAGTGTAACTTGCCGAGAAAAATTGCAATTTCTATAGATAAAATTATACCCAAAAATTACATACACAGAAAAATAACACATTTTCATCATTTTTTTAAAAAAAAGGGCAAATGTATTTTTCCCTCTAAAATACTCAAGCAGTTTTGTTAAAACCATTATTTCAGAGTCTCTGGGTTTTTCAAAAGCCACTTCGAACTTTCAACCACTCAAAATGTTATAATATTTGGATAAGAGGAAAGCAAAAGAATACACATACTGGACCAAAAATAATGTTCTGTTTTCTTTATTATTAGCAGTTCACAGTTACCATAACTCCATTTTATTAATATTGATATAAGAATTTAAGCCACAGTTCACGGTTTTATCAATAGACGATGGAATACAGCTGACTCAATACTACTGCGAAAGCAAGAGAAGCTTTTTCTCAAGTTATGAGAAATTTTAGAACTCTTAACAGT
This sequence comes from Mantis religiosa, assembly GCA_030765055.1. Taxonomy (NCBI): domain Eukaryota; kingdom Metazoa; phylum Arthropoda; class Insecta; order Mantodea; family Mantidae; genus Mantis; species Mantis religiosa. Next base: position 231,413,714 of record CM060949.1, read on the forward strand.
CCTAGAGCGGCCCGTGCTCCATTCGTAATTACGTGCAGTTAATTATGAAGTTTGAGAAACTGTTTCTCTTGCTGATAAGAGGAAGTCTGGAAGGTCAAAGGTAATCAATTATATCACTGTTTTCCAGGTACTTTATAAAACTAATAAGTAGAAATAATAATTATGGGACTAATTGGGTAATATGTGCATTCTCAAATGAGTAATAACACAGTTTGCAGAATTCTAGGAAAGATCTTCACCAATACACCTAGAAACTGAAGACTAAATTTGGACTCTAAGAAAGTGACAAGCAGGGCAGATGACTTTGCTCGATTTGTGCTGGCAGAGAAACAAATTGATAGAAATAATCATTTCTTTCACACTTGCCGTGTGTAAGCTAAGGTTTGAATGAGCAGAGCAAGACTGAAAAATGCAATGCCGGGATTTGAAACACAGATGTCCCGCTATCCGTGCAGTTGCTCTAACCAACCAAGCTACTATTGCCAACATACCGACATGATATTAAATTCTCATACCATATGAGAGCTCCTGGTGGTCTAACTGGAAACATGCGAGTCAGTTGGAGAATTTAATGTCATGTCGGCATGTTGGCCATAGTAGCTCAGTTGTTTAACTATGAAGCCTGGGACTTAAGTACTTAAAACATAATAAGTCGCCACAAAAGGTACGTGTCCCATAGCATATGAGAACTCCTAGTGGTGTACCGGGAAACATACGAGTCAGTTGGAGAATTTAATGTCATGTCGGCATGTTGACCATAGTAGCTCAGTTGTTTAACAATGAAGCCTGGGACTTAAGTACTTACAGCATAGTAAGTCGTAACAAAAGGTGCATGTCTCATGGCATATGAGAACTCCTAGTGGTCTACCGGGAAACATACGAGTCAGTTGGGGAATTTAATGTCATGTCAGCAAGTTGGCCATAGTAGCTCAGTTGTTTAACTATGAAGCCAGGGACTTAAGTACTTACAGCATAGTAAGTCGTCTCAAAATGTGCGTGTCTCATAGCATATCAGAACCCCTAGTGGTCTACCGGGAAACATACGAGTCAGTTGGAGAATTTAATGTCATGTCGGCATGTTGGTCATAGTAGCTCAGTGGTTTAACTATGAAGCCAGGGACTTAAGTACTTACAGCATAGTAAGTCGTCACAAAAGGTGCGTGTCTCATAGCATATGAGAACCCCTAGTGGTCTACCGGGAAACATACGAGTCCGTTGGAGAATTTAATGTCATGTCGGCATGTTGGTCATAGTAGCTCAGTGGTTTAACTATGAAGTCTGGTACTTAAGTACTTACAGCATAGTAAGTCGTCACAAAAGGTGCGTGTCTCATAGCATATGAGAACCCCTAGTAGTCTACCGGGAAACATACGAGTTAGTTGGAGAATTTAATGACATGTCGGCATGTTGGTTACAGTAGCTCAGTGGTTTAACTATGAAGTCTGGGACTTAAGTACTTACAGCATAGTAAGTCGACACAAAAGCTGCGTGTCTCATAGAATATGAGAACTCCTAGTGGTCTACCGGGAAACATACGAGTCAGTTGGGGAATTTAATGTCATGTCGGCATGTTGGTCATAGTAGCTCAGTCGTTTAACAATGAAGCCTGGGACTTAAGTACTTACAGCATAGTAAGTCGTCACAAAAGGTGCGTGTCTCATAGAATATGAGAACTCCTAGTGGTCTACCGGGAAACATACGAGTCAGTTGGAGAATTTAATGTCATGTCGGCATGTTGGCCATAGCAGCTCAGTGGTTTAACTATGAAGCCTGGGACTTAAGTACTTACAGCATAGTAAGTCGTCACAAAAGGTGCGTGTCTCATAGCATATGAGAACCCCTAGTGGTCTACCGGGAAACATACGACTCAGTTGGAGAATTTAATGTCATGTCGGCATGTTGACCATAGTAGCTCAGTTGTTTAACTATGAACCCTGGCACTTAAGTACTTACAGCATAGTAAGTCGTCACAAAAGGTGCGTGTCTCATAGCATATGAGAACCCCTAGTGGTCTACAGGGAAACATACGAGTTAGTTGGAGAATTTAATGTCATGTCGGCATGTTGGCCATAGTAGCTCAGTTGTTTAACTATGAAGCCTGGGACCTAAGTACTTACAGCATAAGAAGTCGCTACAAAATGTGTCTGTCTCATATCATATGAGAACCCCTAGTGGTCTACAGGGAAACATACGAGTCAGTTGGAGAATTTAATGTCATGTCGGCATGTTGGACACAGTAGCTCAGTGGTTTAACTATGAAGGCTGGGACTTAAGTACCTACAGCATAGTAAGTCGTCACAAAATGTGTGTATCTCATAGCATATGAGAACTCCTAGTGGTCTACCGGGAAGCATACAAATGAGTTGGAGAATTTAATGTCATGTCGGCATGTTGGCCATAGTAGCTCAGTGGTTTAGAGCAACCGCATGGAGAGCAGGAGATCCGTAGTTCAATTCTCGGCTATGGCATTGAATTTTTTAGTCTCGCCCTACTCATTCAAGCAGAAAGTCAAATTAATAATGGTTGATTGAACGTTTCTTTGGACAAAGGAGGTACACTTCTCTCCTAATTGTGAGTTAACAGATATAACTGTAAGAAATTATCCTTGAAATTTAACTCTAGAAGTTCTTCATGGCTTAAAAGTTACTTTAAATCACAGTTCATCATCGGCCCGTATTTCTTCGAAACAGACAACAATGGAATAAGATATTTTCTGTAAACGCTGAGAGATATAACGGAATGCTAGGAAGGTGCGTCATCCCTAAACTGAAAATAGAATGATTCTCTTCACACACTCTTCTCTTCCACTCCTCTCCTTATTTGCACCCCAGTTAAACAATAAGTTACCAAGATCTTACACAAATATAGTATTTGTAACGAAAACTTCACTTATCTTAAGAAATGTGATGTTAAATTTTCTTTGTAATTGAGGTCGATTTCAGAAACAAATCGCTTGCATGTTCAGTCAATCAACACCCTTCGTTGTCAAGCATTCTGGTTACCATGCTATTATTTTTTAATATTACCAAAATCTGAAAACGAAAAAATCTAAAAATAGAATAAACTGCTGGTATTTCAAAATTCACTAAGAGATGTTTACTTTTTAAAATAAATATATTTTCCCAAACCATTAAATCTATCGTACCATTTAATACTTTTAATAATTTAACTTCAGTATTATTTCATGGTTAAATGACCATAAATTACACTGGGAAATAAAAAATAAGCTTTAAATGTTTCGAGCACTTCATGAAGCAATTCCTACCAATTCTGGTTTGCGATAAACAAATATGACATTATATTTTTTATTAGCTCTAGTTTCTATGCTATACACAAAGTGTAAGTATTACATATTAACGGATTGAGAGAAAAGGATACATTTTAATTACACACATGCTAACAACAATGAAAGTGCATTTAATCTTTTAACCGGTAATTACATGCTAAGAGTTCTAAATTGCTGGAAAATACTTCGCAGTTAGTCTTGTCTGAAAAGAATCTGTGGTGGCTTATTGACTTCGTCGTTATTTAGGTTGCCTCTTGTGCTGGAGTTCCGCAGAATCCCTATACAAAGACCAAGCATTACTTCATTCCAACGGCCGTGATATCTTTGTTCCAAAACAGAAATGTCCTGATGGAATCTCTTCCCATGTTCATCACTAACAGCTCAACAACTAGGAGGGAAAAAGTCTAGGTGGGAGTGGAGAAAATGGATCTTTAGGGACATGTTGCATCCAAGGTAGCGGTATTTTTCCAAAAGCACTGTCACCAAATGCTTGTAGTTATCTCTTTTGTTGCCTAAAAATCCATGAACAACACCCCTGAAGGCTTCCCAAGCTTCCTTTTCTTTCACCTGCAAAATTTGGTCAAATGCACGATCCTTTACAAGTTTTATTTGTGGTCCGACAAAAATGCCCTCTTTAACTTTTGCATCACTTAATTTACAAAATATCTCTCTGATGTCATCTGACAGGTGTGCCAACTCCCCCCCCTCCCAAATAAAATCCTCCAAATTTAAAATCTTCACTCTAAAATTTGAAATGTCACTATATCTTTAAAACAAGAGCTCATCTATAATTTTTATGGTGATTTTTTAATTCAGTAGATGGAAATACATGTAAATTCACTATTGCTAAGTCCGAAACACTTTCATTGTTGCCCAGTGTTGTCTGCCACTGCCGATTTATCAGTCTATTTATACTTAATGGTACGAAAATATTATTTCGTTCTGGTTTCTAAATTACGTTTTGTCTTTCTAATATAAACCTGATCACAATCTAAACAATTAAATTGATAAATACCAGATATTTCATCATTAGAAATTTTATCTTTTTAAGAGAAATGTAAATTTTTTATGCTATATTTATTTTGAGGAACTACAGTTACACCAACCTGTTTAAAAATGTTTGAAAATGTATTTTAACCCATGGATGGTGAGTGAATTTTTTTAAAATTATAACCTTCTTTTATTTCTTTAAGGGTAGAAATATTAACAGTTTTTTTATATTTAAATTTTTCAATCTTCTTTGGTATAAAGTCTTTATTAAAACCATTAATTAAAGTAATATTAATAATATGTTTATATTCTTTATTAAATTCTTGTTTCATACTTAATGGAGAGGTTACGCAATTACTAGCGGAGTCTATATCCAACATTTCACTACACGTTTGGTCCTTTATTTAAGTTATGTGTAATCAAAATATATCTGCAAGTATTACTAACATGAAGTTGGTAGCAAAATAAGCTTTAGTAGTAATATTTGTGGAAGTTATAGCTATTAAAATAAGTCGGGTAGATAAGAGGGTGCAGGATATCATGTGAATGTATAGCATAAGGTGTTTATCAAACAAACAGCTCTTTAACGATGGTCTAACACAACTTTAATACTAGTGATTTTAATCATATAAGTGTAGCGGTAAGCCGTTAATGTCTAAGATATATTTTTCTCTAATTTGTCTTCAAACGCTGAAGTGGTAAAACTCGTTTGCTGTAGATCTTACAGCTACGAAGTGGAAAGGTACCGCCCAGTCCAATATTATAAATGATGGCAACAGCCAAACTGGATTTGTGCACAGAAGCATATGTTACTCAATTTGTCAAGCTGCTTCTTTTAATTGCTTTCTGAGTTATTCAATTAAAAAGCCGTAGTAATTACCATTAAGATATCTCATGCGTGCAAAGAGTCGATCGAATAGTCCAGCAAAAAACGCCCACTGATTACCGAGTTGATAGCTTCGCGGGAACACTATAGGGAGATACTGGATTCCATTCCTATACTAGAGAGCAAGACAGCTTCTAGAGTTGTGACGTATTTCAGTCGTGAGCGAGGCCTGCAGTGCGTGTTACGTCAGACAAGAGCCCTGTAGTACCAAGTTGCCCTTATAAATGGCGCTGTGAGTACAGAATCTGAGGGTTCAGTCCGGTGTAGCACACTCGATAACAACAATGTAGCCGTCACGTACCTAATGGAACTGTTAAATGTGCAATGTGACGATTTATTGAAGGACAAATATACACACAAGAAAGACTTGGCTGACTTTTACAAGAATGTCCCCCAAACCAGATTTCCGAGGTTGTATTCATTTGTCACACGGACATTTTGTATGTTTGGCTCGACATATGTGTGTGTTCTGTTATGAAATTAGCTAAGTCCAAACCCCGAAGTACCTTGTCGTATCGGAATCTAGCATGCAGCCTTCGATTACAAATTTCCCAGACATTACGTCCTGACATTGATAAACTAGTTAAAGAAAAACGAAACAGAAATGTCGGAAAATGTACACGTAATTCTGTTCTGAGTGGGTCTCCTCTAATTTACAGAGAAAATTACTTTATGATTTATTTTATTTACTTTATAACATGCCTGAACTTCAGATAAACTAAGAGTTGAAGTTTTATATATTTTCTCATAGCACAGAGCCAAAATGTAATTGTTTATAAACAGTGACCAATTGTGTAATTAAAGCAGTCAGCATTAATATTACAACACACAAGATGTAAGTTGTACATATTATTAATACCCGATACGTTTCCTCTCTTTCCTACGCTGTCGGAACCCCAACACATCAAACTGTTTCCTTACTTTTGGGCAGCTGACCTCACACGCTAACCTGCCTTTCGTTCGGGAGCATTTTTGGCGGTTGCAGCTGACGGAGCTGACGTCACACCGCCACTACCTCTCTTCCCCTGCTACATTACAATGTTGGAAAAATTTAGTCTTATAAGTAACTCGTAAGTGGGTTTCAATTACTATAGTCAAGTATGTAGGAGCTAGAACCTACAAAGGTTCAAATCCCAGTTTTTTTTATTATAAATACAAAATATGTATTATCCACCTTGGAATATAACTTCTAATTTCTAAGGTTCACTCTATTTTATGGCATTTATGCTCACACATAAAAACTGAAATAATTTACTCTGTTTTGAAATTAAATGAAATAAATATTCTATTCCTATATGTAAAATCAAATAATAATGAAAATTAACTTAGTATCTGATGTGTAAACGCTCTGCTTATATTACTTCCCTCATTCTGCAGGGCATGGATGAGAACAAATGACTGGTGAAATTTTAAAGAGAGGATACTTCGAAGTATATGCCAAACCATTCATAACAAATGAAGGAGGCCGAGTGTTTACACAACCAATATTAAGGTAATTTTCTAATACCATTGCATTTGGTACATAATTATTATCCGGGTTTGTGGGCTGTGGTCAAGTGGAAAATGTTCATCCAGAGGTTTCGTTGGTAGCTACTTTCTCAATGGTGTGGCTGCAACTGATACGGAATCTCTCGATTTCACGGGCCACACACGTAAATTGCATTTACGAGGGTGGATAAAAGGTAATGCCTCCTATTTTTTTCCTTAAATAAGTAAGTCATGTGAAAACTTTGAATTTGGAGCAATTCCTCAAACCTTCTCCAATCCCCTGCAGTAGTAACTTCCTAAGTCAACAGGTGGCAGCACAATAACCTGTTGCAAAGTGCCTGACATCGAAATCCGCATTAGACAGCGTTCTGTGATTGAATTTTTGACTGCGGAAGGTGAAACGCCAATTCGCATTCACGAAAGGCTAAAAAATGTGTATGGTGATGCAACGGTGGATGTCAGCACTGTTAGACGATGGGTTCGTCGCTGTAACGAAGCTGAAAGGCAAACACCATTGGCAGATGAAAAGCGAAGCGGCAGGCCGGTGACTGTAGTGACTCCATGCAACATTCAGCGAGTCGATGACATCATTCGTAGTGATCGCCGGGTAGCAACAGGTGAGTTTTGTGGCATTACCTCCCTCAGTAAAGGCAGTGTGAACACGATTGTTCAACAACTGGGTTTCTCAAAAGTTAGTTCACGTTGGGTACCAAGAATGTTCACCGCCTCCCAAAAAAGAAGCGAGGATAGATTGCTGGTAAACGGGATGAAGGCTGTAGCGGTAGGTTTATCTGACGCTTGCTGTATTACAGGTTTCCCTTTCCTAGCTTTGGTGATCGAGGCTGCTGATTCTGCCGGATAGGTTGCCGGTAAACGGGATGCAGGCTGTAGCGGTAGGCTTATCTGACGCTTGCTGTATCACAGGTTTCCCTTTCCTAGCTTTGGTGATCGAGGCTACTGATTCTGCCGGATAGATTGCCGGTAAACGGGATGCAGGCTGCAGCGGTAGTCTTATCTGACACTTGCTGTATTACAGGTTTCCCTTTCCTAGCTTTGGTGATCGAGGCTGCTGATTCTGTCGGATAGATTGCCGGTAAACGGGATGTAGGTTGTAGCGGTAGGCTTATCTGACGCTTGCTGTATTACACTCCCGAAATCTGGAAGTCTAGTTTGTCTTTCACTGGTCTCAACAGATGTTTAATCTTCGGAGGTGGCTTGTGGATGGTCCTGATGATGTATTTGAACAGAATTCTGCTGATTCTGCCGGATAAATTGTTGGTAAATGGGATACAGGCTGTAGCGGTAGGCTTATCTGACACTTGCTGTATTACACTCCCGGAATCTGGAAGTCTAGTTTGTCTTTCACTGGTCTCAACAGATGTTTAATCTTCGGAGGTGGCTTGTGGATGGTCCTGATGTTATATTTGAACAGAATTCTGCTGATTCTGCCGGATAGATTGTTGGTAAATGGGATACAGGCTGTAGCGGTAGGCTTATCTGACACTTGCTGTATTACACTCCCGGAATCTGGAAGTCTAGTTTGTCTTTCACTGGTCTCAACAGATGTTTAATCTTCGGAGGTGGCTTGTGGATGGTCCTGATATTATATTTGGCGAGAATTCTGCTGATTCTGTCGGATAGATTGCCGGTAAACGGGATGCAGGCTGTAGTGGTAGGCTTATCTGACGCTTGATGTATTACACTCCCGGAATCTGGAAGTCTAGTTTGTCTTTCACTGGTCTCAACAGATGTTTAATCTTCGGAGGTGGCTTGTGGATGGTCCTGATATTATATTTGGCGAGAATTCTGCTGATTCTGTCGGATAGATTGCCGGTAAACGGGATGCAGGCTGTAGTGGTAGGCTTATCTGACGCTTGATGTATTACAATCCCGGAACTTGGAAGTCTAGTTTGTCTTTCACTGGTCTCAACAGATGTTTAATCTTCGGAGGTGGCTTGTGGATGGTCCTGATGTTGTATTTAGTGAGAGTTCTGCTGATTCTGCCGGATAGATTGTTGGTAAACGGGATACAGGCTGTAGCGGTAGACTTATCTGTGGCTTGCTGTATTACACTCCCGTAACTTTGAAACCCAGTTTGTCTTTCACTGGTCCCAACAGATGTTTAATCTTCGGAGGTGGCTTGTGGATGGTCCTGATGTTATATTTGGAGAGAATTCTGCTGATTCTGCCGGATAGATTGCCGTAAACGGGATGTAGGTTGTAGCGGTAGGATTATCTGACGCTTGCTGTATTACATTAAGCCTACAGAACAGTCTTTTGTTCAGTAATGGGAACTTTCATAGTGTATTGTCTTTGTTTATATTTGTGTTATATTCATTTGTGGTTATAACATTTAATAAATATCCTGATGCCATCAGAGTTGCACACTCCTGAAACATTGATTTCTAATCGTCTTTTCACCTGACTTGCTTCTCGAGAACAACTTGAGAATATTGACCATTTTTCTCGTAATAGTTTACTTACAAATTAAGCTCCAATTTCGAAATTTCTTCTTATGAAGTTGCTCCAACGCGTTATTTGCGCGGTTAACAATGACATTTGACGTTTGACACTTTGCATATGTTTACATTTAACTATAAACCCATGCAGCCATAGTGGTTTTAGCTGCTACAGAAATCACTTCACTACGTTGTAGGGAAGATAAGGTCTTGCCTGAACGTTAGCAGCAATTCCGAGTTGTTGTACCAACTTCTACTTTAACTAAGCAGCACTTCTGATGCAAATTCCACGCTAAATTAACGTACAAAGGGGAATTCCGTTAGCTAATCGCGCTACCTCTTTAAACATATTAAGGGAAGAGTGCCAACGTTAACGTCCTAGCCATTGAAACCTAACTCCATTCAAGAAAATGTAAGTACTCGGTTCTTCAGTTTTACTTCCTTTCTCCATTCACTTAACATGCTAGAAGCTCTTTGTTTAGGATGAATGAGATAAGTTTCAAAGCAGGAAAAGGAAAAACCTCAAGCAGGCGTAAAAGAGAACTATATCAGCAAGATAGAATCAGTAACAATTTGTATTTAAAAACTACTACAAAAGATATTGTAAGCTTCTAAAGAAGGTAATAATAGCAGCTAAAGTATGCATTATAATAAACTAATTCAAAACTCAGACAAGAAAATAAAAACCACTTGGAATATAATAAAAAATGTGACACGTAAACACTCATCAGAAAATTGCCCAATAACACTCAATGTTGACAATCATGAAATTGCCAAACCTCTTGAAGTTGCAGAATTGTTTAACAAATTCTTTCTGGATGCAACAAAAACTTAAATATTAATTATGGAAGTAAAGATGCAGCACTAGAATTTCTAAGATCAAGTTTCACAAACTTTGTACCTGCATTTAAAGTCAGTTTAACTACACCTTCCGAAATAAATAAAATTATTGACTCTTTAAAGATGAAGAATTCTTCCGGTTATGATGAAATAACTACAAAAATCCTAAAATCTTGCTCCACACAAATTAGCATTCCCCTTATTTATGTAATGAGTCTCTAAAGACTGGTATTTTCCCTGACAGAATGAAATACTCATTTGTTAAACCTCTTTTCAAAGCAGGCGAACGCAATAATGTTTCAAATTATAGACCAATATCTCTCTGGCCAATTTTTTCAAAAGTTCTTGAAAAAGTAATATTCACCAGACTGTGTAAACACCTTGAATGTAACAACATACTTGTCAGTGATCAGTTTGGATTCAGAAAGGGAATATCGACTAATAATGCAACTTACAAACTTACACATGAAGTGTTGATTGCCTTAAATGATAAAAGACATGTAGGTGGAATTTTTTGTGATCTAGCAAAGGCTTTTGATTGTGTTAATCATGTCATTCTTATAGCAAAATTGGAATTCTATGGGCTAAAATGAGCATTTAAGATAGTTTGTACCATATCTAAATGAAATAAAACAGAGTGTTGAAGTAGCTGTCAGTGATATTGGTTATGAAAAACAAACTTCGAACTGGAAAGTAGTAACTCATGGGGTACCCCAAGGTTCCGTGTTAGGGCCTTTATTAGTTCTGATCTATATAAATGACCTCTCACTTTATATAAAGGCCATTGCAAGTACCGTTCTTTTCGCCGATGACACCAGTGCCCTGGTGACCAGTACAAATTTAAACCAGTGTATAATTAAACTGTATTATGTTTTGAACTGTATGCCATGCTGGTTTAAAGCGAACAAATTATCTGTGAATCTAGACAAAACAAAAGTGGTCAAATTTATAACCTGTCATACGTCACATACTGAAATAGAAATCGGGATTAATAATGATATTTTACTAGAAGAAATTGACAGCATAAAATTTCTGGGCCTTCAAGTGGACAGATGTTTAGATTGGAAATCTCACATAAATTATATCCCACCTAAACTCAGCTCTGCCTGTTATACTATCCAGAGCTGGTTAATGTGAGTTCTATTGAAACACTTTAATTAGTATATTATGCATACTTTAACTCTATTATGGAATATGGAATATTATTTTGTGGTAACTCAGTAGAAAGCAACAAAATATTTCATATGCAAAAGAAAGTTATAAGAATCACTACTAACAACCACAACAGATGCTCCTGTAAAGATATTTTTAGAAGATTGAAGATATTAACGCTTCCTTGCATGTGTATATTCTTGATCCTAAAATTCTTTGTATGCAATCGTGCTATATTTTCAACAAATAATGCTATTCACAGAATAAACACTAGACAAAAGTATAATATCCATTATCACAGTGCTAAACTTTCTTGCTTCCAGAAAGGTGTGTATTATGAAACCATCAAAATATTTGGTGCACTTCTTAATGTTCTTAAAGAAAAAATGGATAATTTCGGTGCTTCTAAAAATGCAGTTAGAGAGCTACTTTGCTCAGAATCTTTTTATTCTGTTCAAGATTATCTGAATGACAAATTATCCTGATAATGCTTCTGTAGCTCTGTAAGTAGTATCTAACTGTTCCAATGACAAATCATTACCAATAAAACTTTTATGCATGTTGAAAGTTTATTTTTAATGTATACGCATTTAAGAAATAACAATGAATGGTATCCATTGAAAAAAGGTTCAGACGTACTGGCATAAGCCAAGTGAAAGCTGGTTTAAAAAGTGTTTCATTTTGTATCATATATAATTATCCGTGCTTTGTTTTCCATATTGTTGTTCATATTGCCTGTATACTATAATGTGTCTCTTATGTTAACTTTTGTACATATATATGCTATTAAAATTTATACCTCTGGACATGTTCAATGTTCACAGCCTTTTCTGGCTACAAGTGAACCTACTGAACGCAAATCAATCTAATCTAATCTAAAGTTAATTGGGAAATACGTTCTAGAAATTTATACTACCTGATATGGTTTATTCCGTTGTTTTTCCTTTTCCTGAAAGTTGAATGTCTGATAACTCCAACCTCTTCGGGCCATGACTAATTGGAACATCATTTCACCATTTTATTTGTGGTTTAAAGAACCTTGGATGACGTGAAAAAATGCAAGTTACGGCAAACCCGCATACTATTGGTACATTGATTGGGTTCTAATTGGAGCTATGAGTTCTCTTATCCTCAGGTGTATGGTTGTAGGAAATAGATTTTGGTGGTTGTTGGCTACTCAGTTGTATTAATAACATTTTGTAGCTTGCAAAAGTTATTTAGTTTAATTCTTACTAAGTTTGCTTTTCGACTTTTATCGGTAAACACCTTGGAGCTGTGCTGTAGGATGAACAGACTCTCCATATGCCTCCAATAACATTGTATAGGCCTCAACTGAAGATTTGTTGAGACGAAAACAGAATTTCAAAGCCGCATATTGTTCCTCGCGTGTTACCTCAACTGCAGCGGTAGGCGATACTGAACATGTTTAAACTTCCCTGGTTCTCACAGACGGGAACCAGGAGTACCAACAATGAAAATACTATGTCCTATTTGTTTCACATTAAGCTAACAGAATATAATAAGATTGAATTTTAGTTCGAAAAATTATGACCGTAAAAAATTATGAACATTTTTTGTTGAACAGCCCTCGTACATTGATGAAAAGCAGAAATATTTTATCATCCCTGATGCCATTCGAACTAAGTGAAATGTGAGTCGAGAGCGTCACGTACATTGCCCCTGTAGAGTTAGAAAGCACAACCCCTCTAAGGACAACTGCATGCTACCTCGAAAGCATTATTCTAATGAATGGCTCACAGCCTTTCTCTAATTCAGTCTCTGGTGATCCACTTAATAAAAAGCTCTTCCTATTTATTTACTGTTACAAACGTCATTCGTGATAGACTCACCTGTCACAAGATCATGTTGAGACACATCAAGTTGTTCTATCTTACCTGCAAAGAGAGAAAAAGTCACACAATTAGCTTCCGCTTAGATTCGTTATAGATAGAATAAACATCTGACAAACTCTACCTTGTTGCCAAGCAACAGCCACATTTCCTTTCATACCAAAGTGTACAACAACTTAAAGGTGAGAATTTTATATATAGTGTTATTTATTGAAGTGAAAACTTCTTTAGCAGCGTTTAGCACCCCCCACACCGATTCGTTATTTAGTCTTATGTTGTCCATACCGCTATACACTGCGGCAAACCCGAATACCAGAGTTAACTCGATTGGGTTCTAATTGGAGCTATGAGTTCTCCTATCCTCAGGTGAATGGTTGTAGGAAATGGATTTTGGTGGTTGTTGACTACTCAGTCGTATTAGTAACACTTTGTTTGTTGCAGAATTATTTTATTTAATTCTTACTAAATTTGCTTGCCGACTTGTATCGGTGACCACCTGTTACTAAAATTCCTAACATAAATTTAATTTTACTAGAAACCCTGGATTACTAATTTAAAGTTACTTCCGCGCAGTTTCTATTTCTTCTTTATACGGCGACTACTTTGCACTAATAAACTTCTAATGCTGCTTCCACTTTCGTTGGTTGGCTATTCTTAACTTCCTTACATTTCGTACTTATAAATCTTCGCTTCTCCTTAACGTGCATTAACACGTCCTTCCTGTCGTAGTGTAACCTTTTAAGTAAGTTTTTCTTCCTTCACATTCAGTTCGAACCTTATTCTGACCCCCTCCCTAAGTTCACCACATGGCCAAACTAGCTCACCCTTCTCAAATCTTTGCCCGCCTCGGTAGTGTGGTGGTAGCGTGTCTGCCTCACGTTCAAGAGGTCCCGAGTTCAAATCTTAGTCACGGTGAGTTACCTAGATAAGGCTTTTTCCGGGGTTTTCCCTCATCCTCAAATACGAATGTCGGGTAACTCTAAGCTCTATTGACCCTGGGCTCATTTGAGCATCATTTTATCCTTTTCATTCACCGTCCGATATGACTTAACGTTGGAGGACGTAAACTACAAAAAAACTTCTCAAATCTTACATTATTATGGGTTTCTCATTTATTTCAAATTTTCGCATTGGTTTGCAAAACTCATTTAACTCATTGACGTTCAGCCCACGATGATTTGATACGGCCGCGCCGTGGCTCAGTGGTTAGACCGCTTGGCTCTCACCAAGGCGGCTCGGGTTCGATCCCAGGCGACCGCAAAGTGAGATTTGTGGTGGACAACACGGCACTGGGGTGGGTTTTCTACGGGACCTCCGGTTTCCCCCGCCATCTCATTCCACCGGTGCTCCATCTTCATCGCATGTATCATCAGTGTCACCGCCTGCTGTGCCGTATGTAGTAAAAGCTGGCGTTAAACACTACACGCACACACACACACACGCGCGCGCGCGCTGAATTGGGGAACGCCTACCCTGAGTTGTTTGTAACGGTATACATCGTTATCAAATCAGCGAAGTAAATCTCCTTAGCGTTCACGCTGAACTGCATTTTGAAAGCTCCTTTGTCCCAACACATTCCTGGCTGGAAGTATTATATAGTTCTCAGACATTGAACCTTTACTAGCACAAAGGAGTAACGGTCTTCCCTTCCTGTCTCTCCGAAGTGTGCAGATTTTGACACGAATATTTTCTCTTTTGCCTGGATGCTAGTATGTATGCTATATTAAATTATATTATACCCTTCTTATTCTTTAAGTCCACCGGTATGTTAATCATTAATCTATCCATTCTAATTTCATATTAATATAACAAGATTTTTATATTAGTTTAGCAAAGCATTTTCATTAATCTATCTTCTTTTAAATTATCTAATTTCAATTAATTCGCCGCCTCCTAATCTCTGCCTGATACTGTGGTTACAAAGTCTAGGTAGTGAAGGTTGCACAGAAGTATATAAATGATTAAACACTAATTTATTAGCCTTCAAATGGCAAAGCAGTAGTAGAACTCTGTTTATTTTGATGGCAGGTATTATTTCTTGAAAGGTAGCTCTTTTCTTAAAGCTTCTCTTCAAGGAATGGTCCTTTGTTATTGTATATACAGTAAAAACAGCTTGACTAATGAAATATTTCTATCACTTTGATCGTCTGATGTTTCGCTACATTCCTTTGTTTATATACATAAATTTCCTGTCCGATCGATCGACAGAGTGCAAGCAAAGAAAGGGCAACCATACAAGTTTGTCGCATAATCCCGCCACAAGCGACTTTCCCAGAAAGCGGTGAAAGCGAAACAAACGCACATCGCCTTCAAGGCGCTTTACCGCGCCCAAGGCATTTAGAGGAAAATACAACTCCAGCCTTTACACAAAGCATTGTTCTTTTAACGAGTGAGGTTAGCCGAGAGTTTCATGAACAAAAACTTTTCCTTTATTTACTTTTGAAATTTTATGTGGAGTGGAATTATAGTTCCGTTCCTATTTACGTGCCCTGATGAGAGATATAGAAACGAACTAAAACCGAGACCGTACTCTGTACATAGACAATCAAATACTGACAATAAAAACTAATAAAGGGTTTTTGGAGTGTTATACATGTAGAATTGGCTTTCCATTCATGAACAGTACAAATCTGACTAGAGTTCATCTAACTGAAAATACAGGACATAGGTATTTTTGAAAAAGTTAATTATGAATTATTCTTAAAAATTATTTTCAAAAGTGTAATGTTCACACTCATTCTTGCACACAGAGGTCAGTTGCGAGGTAAACATTTCATGTCTTACGCTAAGTGAACTCGCAAATTAAACTACTCTGAAACAACTGAGACACGACGGACTTGTGACCGTACGAAGAGAGTTACACATAAAGGATGTATAAAGGAAGTAAAATCAAATCACATAATATACTGTTTTACATATATTTTATTTTTATATTAAAATACATGCTATTTCACAATGATTTTTTATATTTTGTTTCTTGCTGATACACATATTTCATTGCATTTTTACGAGGTTCGTCTAGAAAGTAAGTTCTGTTTGGTAATAAAATTAAATTGTGTACAGATACAGAAAAATTATTTATTGCACAAAATTCTACAACTCTTAAACTACTTTCCCACATAACTGCCTAAATTTTGCAGGCATTTGTCATAGCGAGGCACAAGTTTTTGTATACCTTCTTCATAGAAGTTTGCGCCTGTGTCTTAAACCAGTAGGAAACATTTTCTTTCAGCTCTTCGTTATTGTTGAAGTGTTGTGCGCCAAGGAAAGATTTGAAATGCAAAAACAGATGAAAGTCGCTAGGAGCGAGGTCAGGGATGTACGGGGGGTGGTCAAACACGTCCCAGCCAAACCCCTGTAGGAAGGTTTTCGTCGCATTTGTAGTGTGTGGTCGTCCGTTGTCGTGAAGAAACACATATTTTGACATCGCAAATTTGCTGATAAATTTCAATTGGTTTCACTTTCCTAGCATTCAGAAATAGAATCACAGATCTGATTTCACAAGTGGTGGGACTTTCAATCAACACCGACATTGTAAACAAGCACAAGAAAGCGTACGTGGCTGACAGCGATCTCACAGTGGTGCACATTTCTTCTCCTTGATACAGAGCGTCTACCACATATGCGTGGAACTGCGATCGTAGCGCTGCAGCGGAGATAAATTGAAACAGAACTTACTTTCGGGACGCCCCCAAGTTCATACATATCTTATAACATAATTATATGATATTCATTTGCTTATTTGGGTATATTTTTGAATATTCGGAAATGTTTGGTTACGTATACATTTTACACATGTTATTACATATCGTGCATATACTCATTACTGTATATTTTATTACACCCTCGTACATATTTTATTACATATCATATTCATTTCAAATGTTTTGTCACAATTGATACTGATATTAATACATTTTCTTGACCCTCGATCGGTGTTTCAGTTTGTGGAAAAACATAACCTATAATTTGTAAATGAAAATAAACGCAAAACGTCATTTTAATACCTGATAGTTTTATTATTTACGTGTTCTTACATTTACTTTATTGATGTTTTACGTTTTACTACTCACAATAAAGACAAATTGTCAATAAAACTAACCAGTTCTTAAATGAAACATCTCTTTCACGAATTCCTAACACTTTTGCTTCCAATTAGCACACTCGTTTTATTTTTCCTTATTATTGCTTTAATTATTCAAATACCGAACTTGGGTGATATTACCTGTTTCTTTTGATTATTATTATTGTTTAAAGTGGAATTTGACATGTTGTCCACTTGTTAAATGACAGAAGGTTATCTGACCGGATCGGTTACCGACACTTGACAGACGTTTGTAAGAACGGCCCTAAGACAATTCTTTTTTAAAGAAACTCCTGTAGGGTTTCTGAATTTTCCATAGTATTTGAAATATGTTAAAACATACCTGGATGCGTGTTGTTGATACGCTGTTGAGCGCGACAGAAGATCTACGGTGTATAGTGGTATGGACAACATAAGACAGAAAACGGATAAGTGTATGGGGTTAGTTCGGATTGAGCCGACTCGAGCCGACTTCACGCGAATGAGCGTCACATATTCCAGCGTGACGGCTCAGTTTAATTCACTACACACAAAAAGTGCTAAACGCGCCTAAAGAAGTTTTCATCTTAAAAAATCAGAAGATTTAACATTACTCAATATTCCAGTAGCCTTTTAATTATTATCGCTTTGCACTTTAATTTTCTTCATGCAAATCCAAATCTACATTATGAGATTAAGTCCACGCTTTCTGTATAATCATTCTCATAATTTTTCCCCCTCTCCGTATTATTACATTAATTTACTTTAAAATGGACACTGTAAACATGGAGCCGAACGGGATGGACTGGGCAGCGACGACCCAGGAGGTGTCGGCTTCATATTATATGGGCCGACCAAACTTATATTTTGGGTATTTCTCCAGTTGCCAAAATAAGTAGCAGATAATATTTTGCACCGTTACACCTCAGGGAAAGCTATTCCATATATGCAGGTAGATATTATTACACCCACGTGTCACCTGCCCGGCACGTGTAAGAGACAGATACGAGGATGGTCGGAAACGGTTCTGAACTCAACATGAAGATGCCAGTTCTCGTAAACAAAAGCTAGTAAATTTAGTTGTTCATCTGTTGAAAGCTACTCACCAAAGTTTGTCATTTTGGACGCTCATTTGTTATGCCACAGTCGTTTGAGTTGATGTGAGTGTTTTTATGAAAATGGGCAAAATCGAGTATCGAGCTGTCATTAAATATTTGTTTTTGAAAGGTAATACCCCTACGTAAATCAAAGATGAGTTGGATTCTGTGTATGGGGACTCTGTACCATCATTTACCACAGTGAAATTTTCGCCAGCTGAATTTAAACGTGGTCGTAAGAGCTTGGGAGACGACGAACGTTCGGAACGTCCAAAACCTGCAACTACATTGCGAAAGTTCATCAAATGGTGCTAGACAACCACCGAATTAAAGTGAGAGAGACAGCAGAGGCTATGAACATATCGAAAGAATGTCTTTGTCGCATATTAAATCAACATTTAGTAATGAGAAAGCTGCCCGTGCGTTGGCTGTCGCGTTTGCTCACGTTACACCAAAAACGTGTTCGAATGAACATTTTCAACGCTCTGTTGGCGGAGTTTAAGCGCAATAAATACGAGTTTTGGCACCGATTAATTACTGTAGATGAAATTTGGATACACCATTATACGCCCGAAACAAAAATACAATTTAAACAGTGTAATGCAAAGGAGGAACCGGCTCCAAAAAAAACTGTTTTTCTCGGCTGGGAAAGTAATGGCGACTGTATTTTTGGGATAGTCGTGGAGTTGTATTAATCGATTATCCTCAAAAAGGAAAAACCATTACAGGAGCATCCTATGCATCATTACTTGACAAGCTGAAGGCAGGTGTTACCACATTTGCAGAAAATGAAAATCCTGTTTCACCAAGACAACGCACCGTCTCACACCCCATCGGTTGCAATGGCGAAAATCCACCAATTAGGATTTGAACTGCTTGACTCACCAGGTCCACACTCAAGAAACTTCTTTTTGTTCACTGATCTGAAAATTACGCTCGGAGGGCAGAGATTTCGGTCAAAACAAGAAGTAATCACCTTTGTACACAATTATTTTGCATACAAAAACGCCGAGTATTATTTTAACCATTTACAGAGATGGCAGCATTGCTGGGAGAAGTGTGTAGAGTTACAAGGAGACTATGTTAAAAAACGCCGAGAACTATTTGGATGGGTTACAGAGATGGGAGCATCGCTGGGAGAAGTGTGTAGAGTTACAAGGAGACTATGTTGAAAACCGTGGAGTACAATTTGGACGGGTTACAGAGATGGGAGCATCGCTGGGAGAAGTGTGTAGAGTTACAAGGAGACTATGTTGAAAAACGCCGAGTTCTATTTGGACGAGTTACAGAGATGAGAGCATCGCTGGGAGAAGTGTGTAGAGTTACAAGGAGACTATGTTGAAAAACGCCGAGTTCTATTTGGACGAGTTACAGAGATGAGAACATCGCTGGGAGAAGTGTGTAGAGTTACAAGGAGACTATGTTAAAAACCGTCGAGTACTACACTCCTGGAAATTGAAATAAGAACACCGTGAATTCATTGTCCCAAGAAGAGGAAACTTTATTGACACATTCCTGGGGTCAGATACATCACATGATCACACTGACAGAACCATAGTCACATAGATACAGGCAACAGAGCATGCACAATGTCGGCACTACTACCGTGTATATCCACCTTTCTCAGCAATGCAGGCTGCTATTCTCCCATGGAGACCATCGTAGAGATGCTGGATGTAGTCCTGTGGAACGGCTTGCCATGCCATTTCCAGCTGGCACCTCAGTTGGACCAGCGTTCGTGCTGGACGTGCAGACCGCGTGAGACGACGTTTCATCCAGTCCCAAACATGCTCAATGGGGGACAGATCCGGAGATCTTGCTGGCCAGGGTAGTTGACTTACACCTTCTAGAGCACGTTGGGTGGCACGGGATACACGCGGACGTGCATTGTCCTGTTGGAACAGCAAGTTCCCTTGCCGGTCTAGGAATGGTAGAACGATGGTTTCGATGACGGTTTGGATGTACCGTGCACTATTCAGTGTGCCCTCGACGATCACCAGAGGTGTACGGCCAGTGTAGGAGATCGCTCCCCACACCATGATGCCAGGTGTTGGCCCTGTGTACCTCGGTGGTATGCAGTCCTGATTGTGGCGCTCACCTGCACGGCGCCAAACACGCATACGACCATCATTGGCACCAAGGCAGAAGTGACTCTCCTCGCTGAAGACGACACGTCTTCATTCGTCCCTCCATTCACGCCTGTCGCGACACCACTGGAGGCGGGCTGCACGATATTGGGGCGTGAGCGGAAGACGGCCTAATGGTGCGCGGGACCGTAGCCCAGCTTCATGGAGACGGTTGCGAATGGTCCTCGCCGATACCCCAGGAGCAACAGCGTCCCTAATTTGCTGGGAAGTGGCGGTGCGGTCCCCTACGGCACTGCGTAGAATCCGACGGTCTTGGCGTGCATCCGTGCGTCGTTGCGGTCCGGTCCCAGGTCGACGGGCACGTGCACCTTTCACCGACCACTGGCGACAACATCGATGTACTGTGGAGACCTCACGCCCCACGTGTTGAGCAATTCAGCGGTGCGTCCACCCGGCCTCCCGCATGGCCACTATACGCCCTCGCTCAAAGTCCGTCAACTGCACATACGGTTCACATTCACGCTGTCGCGGCATGCTACCAGAGTTAAAGACTGCGATGGAGCTCCGTATGCCACGGCAAACTGGCTGACACTGATGGTGGTGGTGCCCAAACGCTGCGCAGCTAGCTCCATTCGACGGCCAACACCGTGGTTCCTGGTGTGTTCGCTGTGCCGTGCGTGTGATCATTGCTTGTATAGCCCTCTCGCAGTGTCCGGAGCAAGTATGGTGGTTCTGACACACCGGCGTCAATGTGTTCTTATTTCCATTTGCAGGAGTGTATTTGGACGGGTTACAGAGATGGGAGCATCGCTGGGAGAAGTGTGTAGAGTTACAAGGAGACTATGTTGAAAAACGTCGAGTACTATTTGGATGGGTTACAGAGATGGGAACATCGCTGAGGGAAGTGTGTAGAGCTACCAGCAGACTATGTTGAAAAACGCCGTGTACTATTTGGACGGGTTACAGAGATGGGAACATCGCTGGGGGAAGTGTGTAGAGCTACCAGCAGACTATGTTAAAAAACGCCGTGTACTATTTGGACGAGTTACAGAGATGGGAGCATCGCTGGGAGAAGTGTGTAGAGTTACAAGGAGACTATGTTTAAAAACGCCGAGTAGTATTTGGACGTATTACAGAGATGGGAACATTGCTGGGAGAAGTGTGTAGAGTTACAAGGAGACTATGTTGAAAAACGCCGAGTACTATTTGGACGGGTTACAGAGATGGGAACATCGCTGGGAGAAGTGTGTAGAGCTACCAGCAGACTATGTTAAAAAACGCCGTGTACTATTTGGACGGGTTACAGAGATGGGAGCATCGCTGGGAGAAGTGTGTAGAGTTACAAGGACACTATGTTGAAAAACGCCGAGTAGTATTTGGACGGGTTACAGAGATGGGAGCATCGCTGGGAGAAGTGTGTAGAGTTACAAGGAGACTATGCTGGAAAACGCCGAGTAATATTTGGACGTGTTACAGAGCTGGAAGCATCGCTGGGAGAAGTGTGTAGAGTTACTAGGAGACTATGTTGAAAAACGCCGAGTACTATTTGGACGGGTTACAGCGGTGGGAACATCGCTGGGAGAAGTGTGTAGAGTTACAAGGAGACTATGTTGAAAAACGCCGAGTAATATTTGGACGTGTTACAGAGATGGGAGCATCGCTGGGAGAAGTGTGTAGAGTTACAAGGAGACTATGTTGAAAAACGCCGAGTACTATTTGGACGGGTTACAGCGTTGGGAGCATCGCTGGGAGAAGTGTGTACAATTACAAGGAGACTATGTTGAGAAACGCCAAGTACTATTTGGATTGGTTACAGAGATGGGAACATCGCTGAGAGAAGTGTGTACAGTTACAAGGAGACTATGCTGAGAAACGCCAAGTACTATTTGGATTGGTTACAGAGATGGGAAAATAGCTAGGAGAAGTGTGTAGAGTTACAAGGAGACTATGTTGAAAAACGCCGAGTACTATTTGGACGTGTTACAGAGATGGGAACATCGCTGGGAGAAGTGTGTAGAGTTACAAGGAGACTATGTTGAAAAACGCCGAGTACTATATGGACGGGTTACAGAGATGGGAGCATCGTTGGGAGAAGTGTGTAGAGTTACAAGGAGACTATGTTGAAAAACGCCGAATACTATGTGGACTGGTTATACAGATGGGAACATCGTTGGGAGAAGTGTGTAGTTACAAGGAGACTATGTTGAAAAACGCCGAGTACTATATGGACGGGTTACAGAGATGGGAGCATCGCTGGGAGAAGTGTGCAGAGTTACAAGGAGACTATGTTGAAAAACGCCGAGTACTATTTGGACGTGTTACAGAGATGGGAACATCGCTGGGAGAAGTGTGTAGAGTTACAAGGAGACTATGTTGAAAAACGCCGAGTACTATATGGACGGGTTACAGAGATGGGAGCATCGTTGGGAGAAGTGTGTAGAGTTACAAGGAGACTATGTTGAAAAACGCCGAGTACTATTTGGACTGGTTATAGAGATGGGAACATCGTTGGGAGAAGTGTGTAGTTACAAGGAGACTATGTTGAAAAACGCCGAGTACTATATGGACGGGTTACAGAGATGGGAGCATCGCTGGGAGAAGTGTGCAGAGTTACAAGGAGACTATGTTGAAAAACGCCGAGTACTATTTGGACTGGTTACAGAGATGGGAACAGCGTTGGGAGAAGTGTGTAGAGTTACAAGGAGACTATGTTGAAAACCGCCGAGTACTATTTGGACGGGTTACAGAGATGGGAACATCGTTGGGAGAAGTGTGTAGAGTTACAAGGAGACTATGTTGAAAACCGCCGAGTACTATTTGGACAGGTTACAGAGAGGCGAACTTCGCTGGGAGAAGTGTGGAGAGTTACAAGGAGACTATGTTGAAAAACGCCGATACTATTGGGACGGGTTACAGAGATGAGAGCATCGCTGGTAGAAGTGTGTAGATATACAAGGAGACTATGTTGAAAAACGCCGAGTACTATTTGGACTGGTTATAGAGATGGGAACATCGTTGGGAGAAGTGTGTAGTTACAAGGAGACTATGTTGAAAAACGCCGAGTACTATATGGACGGGTTACAGAGATGGGAGCATCGCTGGGAGAAGTGTGCAGAGTTACAAGGAGACTATGTTGAAAAACGCCGAGTACTATTTGGACTGGTTACAGAGATTGGAACATCGTTGGGAGAAGTGTGTAGAGTTACAAGGAGACTATGTTGAAAACCGCCGAGTACTATTTGGACGGGTTACAGAGATGGGAACATCGTTGGGAGAAGTGTGTAGAGTTACAAGGAGACTATGTTGAAAACCGCCGAGTACTATTTGGACAGGTTACAGAGATGCGAACATCGCTGGGAGAAGTGTGGAGAGTTACAAGGAGACTATGTTGAGAAACGCCGATACTATTGGGACGGGTTACAGAGATGAGAGCATCGCTGGTAGAAGTGTGTAGATATACAAGGAGACTATGTTGAAAAACGTCGTGTACTATTTGGATGGGTTATAGAGATGAGAACATCGCTGGGAGAAGTGTGTAGAGTTACAAGGAGACTATGTTGAAAAACGCCGAGTTCTATTTGGACGAGTTACAGAGATGAGAACATCGCTGGGAGAAGTGTGTAGAGTTACAAGGAGACTATGTTAAAAACCGTCGAGTACTATTTGGACTGGTTATAGAGATGGGAACCTCGTTGGGAGAAGTGTGTAGTTACAAGGAGACTATGTTGAAAAACGCCGAGTACTATATGGACGGGTTACAGAGATGGGAGCATCGCTGGGAGAAGTGTGCAGAGTTACAAGGAGACTATGTTGAAAAACGCCAAGTACTATTTGGACTGGTTACAGAGATTGGAACATCGTTGGGAGAAGTGTGTAGAGTTACAAGGAGACTATGTTGAAAACCGCCGAGTACTATTTGGACGGGTTATAGAGATGGGAACATCGTTGGGAGAAGTGTGTAGAGTTACAAGGAGACTATGTTGAAAAACGTCGAGTACTATATGAACGGTTTACAGAGATGGGAGCATCGCTGGGAGAAGTGTGTAGAGTTACAAGAAGACTATGTTGAAAAACGCCGAGTACTATATGAACGGGTTACAGAGATGGGAGCATCGCTGGGAGAAGTGTGTAGAGTTACAAGAAGACTATGTTGAAAAACGCCGAGTACTATATGAACGGTTTACAGAGATGGGAGCATCGCTGGGAGAAGTGTGTGGAGTTACAAGGAGACTATGTTGAAAAGCGCCGAGTACTATATGAACGGGTTACAGAGATGGGAACATCGCTGGGAGAAGTGTGTAGAGTTACAAGGAGACTATGTTGAAAAACGCCGAGTACTATATGAACGGGTTACAGAGATGCGAGCATCACTGGGAGAAGTGTGTAGAGTTACAAGGAGACTATGTTGAAAAATGCCGAGTACTATATGAACGGGTTACAGAGATGAGAGCATCGCTGGGAGAAGTGTGTAGAGTTACAAGGAGACTATGTTGAAAAATGCCGAGTACTATTTGGACAGGTTACAGAGATGGGAACATCGCTGGGAGAAGTGTGTAGAGTTACAAGGTGACTATGTTGAAAAACGCCGAGTACTATATGAACGGGTTACAGAGATGGGAACATCGCTGGGAGAAGTGTGTAGAGTTACAAGGAGACTATGTTGAAAAACGCCGAGTACTATTTGGACGGGATACAGAGATGCGAGCATCGCTGGGAGAAGTGTGTAGAGTTACAAGGAGACTATGTTGAAAAACGCCGAGTACTATATGAACGGGTTACAGAGATGCGAGTATCGCTGGGAGAAGTGTGTAGAGTTACAAGGAGACTATGTTGAAAAACGCCGAGTACTATTTGGACGGGATACAGAGATGCGAGCATCGCTGGGAGAAGTGTGTAGAGTTACAAGGAGACTATGTTGAAAAACGCCGAGTACTATTTGGACGGGTTACAGAGATGCGAGCATCGCTGGGAGAAGTGTGTAGAGTTACAAGGAGACTATGTTGAAAAATGCCGAGTACTATATGAACGGGTTACAGAGATGAGAGCATCGCTGGGAGAAGTGTGTAGAGTTACAAGGAGACTATGTTGAAAAATGCCGAGTACTATTTGGATGGGTTACAGAAATGAGAGCATCGCTGGGAGAAGTGTGTAGAGTTACAAGGAGACTATGTTGAGAAACGTCGTGTACTATTTGGACGGGTTACAGAGATGGGAGCATCGCTGGGAGAGGTGTGAAAAGTTACAATGAGAATATGTTGAGAAAACAAAAAAACTCTGGAAAAAATGTTCGGTAACTTTATTAGTTCGGAATCTTTTTACACCACCTATGTACGCATTTGTCTATCACCAGCTCCTCTGTGGACATGTGACGAAGCAGATGTGGCACGTTACAGGGTTGAAGCCAATACGTCAAACTGTGTACAACATATGGAGCCATGAGGTACCTACCTCCTAACTTATCAGGTGCAAAGTTACGAAGTTAAAACCAGAAAAATAGAAAGAGGAGATAAACGCATAGCCTCTCAGTAAATACAGCACACGCAAGAAGGAGATTAAATTATAATAGTACAAGATATTATTATTATTATCGAATAAGCATTCAATAATACAAACTGATCTACCTAACCTCCCGCAGAATTTCTGTGTGTTAAGTGTGCGAGAAGTGGCAGCAAGTAACAACATCCGCTTGGAAAATGGTAAAACAAACAACTTTGAGTGCACCTGTACCAGTAGACCTGAAGACAATATATATTCCTCACATCATTAACCAAATTAAACTAAATGGACATTTTCTGGCATACATTTACACAGAATTGTCGTTCTCTGCTTTATTTTATAATTATTACAAACTCTGACGTTATTTTAAAATGCTGCTAAACCGGATTCGTGCTTGTTTTTAAATCAGGGTATTGAAAAAGTATGACAAACATTGAAAATAATAAGCAGTGTGAGAGGTTTTCTTTAAAGAGTACTTTTTGGTTGTGTTATTTCAAAGGCATGTTGACCAAGCTCATTACGCGCACGTCAGTAGCATGTGTTGATGACAGTTGAGATGGAATGATTATGTTTCCGAATATAGAAACAGAATTTTCAGGTACCTGTGTATACGTTACATTTAATATCGACATGCTAATGATCCTTCAACTGCAGATGTCCTGAAGATGACAAGGCATTGCGTAAGAATAACTGTTTCTTTTTTGATGACGCATATCGAGTTATTTCTTGGAAAGAAACAGAGAGCTTAGAGGGGATCAAGCTGTTCGTTTAATAACGAAAACCTAGCTATCTGCACAAACTATGTCTCGATGATTTATTTAGTTAGTAAAACACTAAAAGTATCTTATTCGGATTATAGTTATTAGCATGCTTTTCTAAAGGGTGTATTCCCTTCTGTTTTTTAAACCGATGTACACTTACTAATACTTTAAAAAGGCCATTGGGTGATAAGATCATGCTACAGTTAACTACCAGATATAAATGTCAAATGATTGGAGAGGATTTATACAGCAGTAGTAGCAAATAGAATGTTACATGTATCAAAGGTATGGGGAGTAGATGAGGCTTGGAGAGACACTGATAGAGTACATATATCCTTTTGTAAATATACGATTCGTGTACGTAAAATAAGGTCTCCAATTTTATTTAATATAGAAAACATGTTTATTGACAATGAATATTACATTGATGGAAATGCTATACAGCTATTTTTTAACGTAATCGCCATTGCGATCGATGCACTTATGCATGCGCTGTGACAGTTTTTGTATACCCTTGTCATAGCACTCTCCCAGCAAGTTGCGCAGGTAGCGCTCAGCCTCGTTTTTCAAATCATCGTCGGTCTAGAAATGTGTTCTACCCAGGTGTGACTTCAACTCAGGAAACAGATGATCATCACTAAGTGCTAAGTGTGAACTGTAGGGGGGATGGGCGAGGATGTCCCGTCCGAACTGGGCCAGCAGATCAGCCGTTGTATGTGCAGTATAGGGACGAGCGTCGTCGTGATGTAAAATCACTCCCTTGGTCAGCATTCCCCTCCTTCGATTTTGAATGGCACGTCGCAATTTTTTAAGTCTCACAGTAGCTAGCGGCGTTTATTGTTGTGCCGGTAGGCATAAAATCGCACAACAATACATCTTTTATATCCCAGAACCCACTGGCCATCACGTTTCCGACAGAAAATGTCTCTTTGAACTTTCGCGTCTTCGACGAATTCAAATGCCGCCGCTGACGAGAACGTTCTTTAGTTTCTGGTGTTGTGTAGTGCACCCAGGTTTCATTGCCACTGACAATTGTATCCAACAATTCCTCGCCATGTTCTGCACAGCGCTCCAGGAATCGGCGGGCCGCTTCAACACGTTGCCGTTTATGGTCTTTGGTGAGCACACACCTTGCGATATTGCAAATGTTCGGTTAAAATCTTGTCAATCGTAGTCTCAGTGACTTCGCACAGCTCGCGAACTGTCACACGCCGATCTTTAAACATTTCTTACTCCACTTTTGCAAATGTTTCCGCTGAAACCGAAGGCCGACCAGAACGCTGTTCGTCATGGACGTCTGTACGTCCGTCTTTGAACTCTCTGACCCAGTTTCGCAAGTTTTCGACAGCCATACACTGTGGCCCATAGACTTCGCATAAATGACGATGAATTTCAGTAAGGGTAGTGACCTTGGCACACACAAAAAAAAACTTCACTGCACGGAACTCACACTTGGCGGCGGAAGTGATAGGAAGCTGTATCGCAAACGGCTGCCCAGCCAAGACTAATGGTTACAACGGGTTCCTTGTGGTGGGGATTTGAAGGGTGAAACCAAACTACACGCCAGTGTTGCCGGATCTCGCGTAATAGCGTTCCTCACGGCTCCAGCGCCTTGGAGACCTTGTTTTACGGACACGCCTCGTACTGACTGATCACTAGGGCCCGGATTCATAGGTATAATATTCCTTCATTTTAGTTATTTTATTTGTTTAAAATAGTTCTTTAGGTTCCTCTTCATTACAGTAGGTTTCTAGATTTCCTTTATTAAATAGGCTTCTTTTTTCTTTCTTTATCAGTACATGTGCTTACATGTAAAGTTTGTTTAGTTAACGTGTGTGCACGTCGGCCTCTAACTTTGACGAACCCTCATAATCGTTTTACAACCTCCGACCCACCTTCTCCCGGATCTTTCTGCAAGGTTGCCACCTTTCTCGATACGTCATGGGTATCGTACGTGGTTTCGTCTAAATGAATTATCTTGTCCATTACTGCAGAACTTCCTTAGCTTTGACAAATTATATATTTGGCCAAGCTAAAATGCTACTGGATTCCATAATAACACGTATCTCATTCAAAGTGCGGTATTTGAAACCCAGCTCCTTTACGAGACCGCGCAAAGTGCAGTACCCATAAGGAAAATCACAAATTTCTGGCAAATATACAACCAATTCGTCTAAGGTGGGCGCTCTCCCTTTTCCTTAATATCTATAAATTTCTCGGAGAATTAAATCGCATGTGAAATTATCCACTTTAGAGAAACGTTACCTTTTGTTTTCACACTTGATCGGCGTCTTTGGTATTCCTTTCGTGAAAATATTTCTTACTGTATTTCTGTGAATACCCAGAATTTATCATCAGGTTCATTGTACGATCCCTTACCAAGATTATTTGTCAGCAAATATTTATATGTGTTCAAAACAAGCGCTTAAATTTGCTAAGAAACAGTTCCCGTTATAACTTTGTCTTTTTTAAGGATTTTCCAGTAATATCCTTGGCCCAGTTATTCACACTGTCTTCACTTTTATTATTTTCACTTGACTGAAAGTTATCTACTACTTCATTTACATTTACCACTGCATTTCCCTCCCACGGTCTCCACATCGTGACACACAACGAATTTTTGCACGTAATGAAACAGAACAACTGGAAGTTGGAACTTTGGCAACTGAGACTCTACGTGGAGTAGACATGCGACTGTCATTTAAAGAAAATCAGGGTTGCTATTGGTCCTCAACGACAGTGTTCCATTTCTGAAGTGTGGACATAGATTTATGACGGTCATTAGTGGGCATGAGAGTAGTTTCCTTTGAGCGGCAAATTGCACTCCCGTTGACTAGGCAGATTTGTAGTACTACTTAATTGCAAAATTTATTCATGAACTTATTTACCAAAGTACCTCCCTATAGAAATATGTATATGCCCGTCTCGATAGCCTGATGGTAGCGTGTCTGCCTCACATTCAAAAGCTCCCGAGTTCGGATCTCGGAGAGGGTGAGTTACCTGGATAAGGTTTTTTCCGGGTTTTCCCTTATCCTGGTGGACAAATGTCGGGTAACTTTAAGCTCCATGGACCTCGGGCTCACTTGAGCATCATTTCATCATTTCATTCATCTCCGATATGACGTAAATTACAAAAAAGTAATAATAATAATAATAATAATAATAATAATAATAATAATAATAATAATAATAATAATAATAATAATAATAATAATAATAATAATAATAATAATAATAATAATAATAATAATAATAATAATAATAATAATATAATAATAATAATAATAATAATAATAATAATAATAATAATAATAATAATAATAATAAATAATAAATAATAAATAATAATAATAATAATAATAATAATAATAATAATAATAATAATAATAATAATAATAATAATAATAATAATAATAATAATAATAATAATAATAATAATAATAATAATAATAATAATAATAATAATAATAATAATAATAATAATAATAATAATAATAATAATAATAATAATAATAATAATAATAATAATAATAATAATAATAATAATAATAATAATAATAATAATAATAATAATAATAATAATAATAATAATAATAAATAATAAATAATAAGTAATAGTAATAGTAATAGTAATAGTAATAGTAATAGTAATAGTAATAGTAATAGTAATAGTAATAGTAATAGTAATAGTAATAGTAATAGTAATAGTAATAGTAATAGTAATAGTAATAGTAATAGTAATAGTAATAGTAATAGTAATAGTAATAGTAATAGTAATAGTAATAGTAATAGTAATAGTAATAGTAATAGTAATAGTAATAGTAATAGTAATAGTAATAGTAATAGTAATAGTAATAGTAATAGTAATAGTAATAGTAATAGTAATAGTAATAGTAATAGTAATAGTAATAGTAATAGTAATAGTAATAGTAATAGTAATAGTAATAGTAATAGTAATAGTAATAGTAATAGTAATAGTAATAGTAATAGTAATAGTAATAGTAATAGTAATAGTAATAGTAATAGTAATAGTAATAGTAATAGTAATAGTAATAGTAATAGTAATAGTAATAGTAATAGTAATAATAATAATAATAATAATAATAATAATAATAATAATAATAATAATAATAATAATAATAATAAGAATAACAATAACAATAACAATAACAATAACAATAACAATAACAATAACAATAACAATAACAATAACAATAACAATAACAATAACAATAACAATAACAATAACAATAACAATAACAATAACAATAACAATAACAATAACAATAACAATAACAATAACAATAACAATAACAATAAGAATAAGAATAATAATAATAATAATAATAATAATAATAATAATAATAATAATAATAATAATAATAATAATAATAATAATAATAATAATAATAATAATAATAATAATAATAATAATAATAATAATAATAATAATAATAATAATAATAATAATAATAATAATAATAATAATAATAATAATAATAATAATAATAATAATAATAATAATAATAATAATAATAATAATAATAATAATAATAATAATAATAATAATAATAATAATAATAATAATAATAATAATAATAATAATAATAATAATAATAATAATAATAATAATAATAATAATAATAATAATAATAATAATAATAATAATAATAATAATAATAATAATAATAATAATAATAATAATAATAATAATAATAATAATAATAATAATAATAATAATAATAATAATAATAATAATAATAATAATAATAATAATAATAATAATAATAATAATAATAATAATAATAATAATAATAATAATAATAATAATAATAATAATAATAATAATAATAATAATAATAATAATAATACCTTCCTATACATTGTCAAATATAATCATCGAAGAACGCACAAAATGGAGTTTACTTTTTGCTTTGAAGGTTATTTTTTGGCATTTCAGTAAATAGTTACACAGAACCCCAAATGTTCTGCGGTAAACGATTTTCTATTGTCACGCAGCACATTCTTGTATGACGAAAAGGTTCTTTCAACAGAACATGATGTCATTGGAGCGCAGTGCAGTATCGAAGCACATATGGTTTAAGTCCGCTTTAAAATTCCGATGTAGATAGCTGCAGTGTCCATGACGAAAACGGGTGATCGGGTAGGAGCTACCTTTCCTCGGAAAGAGGGGTCAAGCGGGGTAGGTGCAACCGTGCTCTTCTCCTAGTTAAGGTCCGAGCTAGGCGACCGGATTGGTCGCTGAGGCTGAGGCAGAGATAAATCCCCTGGGTTCCCACTGCCAAATACCTTGGCATCCACCTCGATCGCGGTCTCACCTACGCACCTCACGTCCGGGTCAAAGCCGGACAAGGGGATGCAGCACTAAGGCAGTTGTACCCTGTACTTAAATCCCCATGCCAACGCACCTCAAACTACGCCTGTATCGGGCGATTATACCGCCCCTGATTCTGTACGGCTGCGAAGTCTGGGAATCAGCGGCTCCGACCACTATTCGCAGACTACAGTGCGTCCAGAATAGGGCACTGCGCATGATCTACGATACCGGGCGGAGATTCCCGTCTCACATCCTTCACATCTACTCCGGAGTCCCGTACATTGTGGGCGTGGTGCGGGAGAGATCCCGTACTATCTACAATAAGCTAGACTCCCATCCCAATATTCTGGTGAACACCCTTGGCCGTTATGACCACAGGGCTCCTAGCCGTCGACCGAGTTACCGGTCGCCCAAAGATGATTTGGGTAACCAAAATTGAACAGGGCCACATTCCCCAGAGTTCAAAACCCCCAAGCCCAGAAATGGGCTTGGTCAGTCCATTACCTAAACATTGTTCATTTCCTTCTAGTCTGTTAAGCGGACTGTGCTCAGATGCCTCCCAGGCAGGCGGAAGAGCGCAGCCAGCACTGGCCGCACAACGCCCCACGGGGCGACAGCGCGCATAAGGCTAGACATACCGCTGCCTAAGACAACCGCCTGAGACAAAGACGACTCTATTATACTGCCCGGATAAAGCCGCAATAAGCGGCTAGGTGCTGGGAAGCAAACACTCCGTAAACCTGGACGACTCGATTCTTCTGCTGGTGTGCTGGTCTGCTGATGTAGATTGTATAGTTTTACTTTAACCACGCATAACCTGGCTCAGCCGGATACGTGGACAGAGGTAACAGGTTCAAACACACAAAGGACGATGGAGGATTTCGAGCACAACAATTCAATGAGCTTTTAATAGTTACATCAAGATGTCACCACACGTAATGTGTGCTGCGTTTAATGGAAGTTTCAATAGGAAAGACATCGCTTTTTCCCTGTGTTATCTGCTACGTAATATATAGTAAAACTATTTCTGCATATATTTATCTCGGTTGATATACATGTTCTTATGAACTAAAACAATAAATTCCATTAAGTGGAGTACTGAAATGCATATATCTCACAGCTACAAAGAGCGACTCCAGGGAATCTCTAGTGTTCTTTAAAGTGCTTCTGCCTAATATTCCGGAGGAGTACAATTCGAAGCTCGGTCAGACTGGTTTATCCGTGCAACTTTTCTTTATTGAGATGAATGCCATTTAAGGGTGCATTTCACTTCTTTTATTAATTTACTCTCGAATATGACTTTCTAAATTAACTTTGAAAGCCCGAAAAATTCATTCTTCGTTTCAGAAAGAGAAAGCAGATACGAACGACTGTCCTAAAATGTAATTATCACACACATTTAACCAGGAGAATGTTGCAACAAATTTTAAAGATTTAAGGCTATTTTATAAAAACTAAATTCACTTAAAGGGTAGGTGAAGTGGCATGACTGTTACACATAGAGATTTTTACCCGTATAAGCTACATGTTGGCTTCGTGTATTAGTAAGACATGTGGAGCATATCTAATTGGCTAATGTTAAGACTCACCTGGTATCCCTACGCCAGTTCCGTACTAATCACGTAATTGGTCTGGATTACCGAAACACTGTTGGTTTACTAGACGAGATGTTGTTACATCATGACCCTCGGGTTCACGTATGTACCACTAATGGGCACCATGATTACATTTCGTAAAGACGATAGTCAAGAATACTTGGCTGCAACACTGCCCAGAATCAAACTCTACCTTTACGTTGTGCAACGTGTAATTTTGTCACATCTTACTACATGGCATAGCCAGAAGGCGTATCGGGAAATATTCGCAACACAGAGATGTTTCATACATAGAGTCAACATGAAAAATTCAATACCACGGCCGGGATTTAAACAACGGACCTCCTGTTTCCATCCAGTCGCTCTAACCCATTGAGCTACCATGGCCAAATTGCCGTCATGACATTAAGTTCTCCATTTGATTCATATATTTCCCTAGTAGACCACTAGGGACTCTCGCATTTCAGATACACCGTTTGTGGCGACTTACTATCGTAACTACTTAAGTCCAAAGCTTCACCATTTAACTCTTATTATTTTAGTTAATTCATGGAAATTAATCATTTCTCTACACTAGCCATACTGAGGTTGATAGAGTCAACATGAAAAATTCAATACCACGACCAGGATTTGAAACACGGATCTCCTGGTTCCGTCCAGTCGCTCTAACCCATTGAGCTACCATGGCCAACGTGCCGCCATGACATTAAATTCTCAATTTGACTTGTATATTTCCCCGGTAAACCACCTGCAGCTCACGCAATCGAGATACACCGTTTGTGGCGACTTACTATCGTAAGTACTTGAGTCCCAGGCTTCATCACTTAACTCTTTATTAGTTTAATTAATTGGTGGAAATTAATCATTTCTTCACACTAGCCGTGTATAGACCAAGGTTTTTGACAGATAGTGTCAACATGAAAAAATCAATACCACGGCCGGGATTTGAACCACGGAACACCTGGTTTCCTCCAGTCGCTCTAACCCACTCTGCTACCATGGCCAACTTGCCGTCATGACATTAAACCTTTCATTTGACTCGTATACTCCCCAATAAACCAGTAGGTGCTCTGATATTTGAGATACACCACTTGTGGCGACTTACTATCTTAAGTACTAGAGTCCGAGGCTTCATCATTAAACTCTTATTATTTTAGCTAATTGATGGAAATTAACTAAAATAACAGAGATGTTTACCTCAGCTTATCGCACGGTGAGTACAGTGTATGTATACTCTATTTAGATATAATCATGTCTTCTGGACAGCAATGTGTCATACTACTACATGACAAAAAACAAAGTCCGTTGCTATACATTTGCTCAAATGAAAAACAACTACATTTATATTCGATTAAAGCCTAGCTTAGGAAGGGAGATCTTCTTGAAAATTTTATGTAGCATTCTTGGAGGATGCTGAACTACTTTAATACCGATTTTTAATTTTTAAACTCTTTTACTTTTTAATTATTTCAATAACCCACATAATTTTAAAAGTTTCTCTTTTGGATTTTGTGTGTCTTAAAACTTTTGTTGTTGTTGTGAAATATCGATATTTGAATGGAATGGAATTTTACTGCTAATGTGCTATAGAGGAAGTGGAGCTTTGTTCGCAAATAATCTTATGTTGTTCAAATACTTATAAAAATCAGAACATATGTATTCGCAAGTGTTTCTTATCAGAAGCATAACTTCCAGAAAAAACCTATAATTAACTTCGTCTCCAAAATTGGCATTTCCATAGGATCTGTGCACACAATCCTGCATGAAGATCTCAAAATAATCAGCGATCCTCCAAAACAACGTCCATGGTACTATCACCACATGCCTCACTCAACTGGCGATGAATTTCAATAGGTGTCACACTAGGTAAATGTAGAAAACGAATGATTACACGCTGCTGTTGCAATGAAAACGTCGCCATTTTAAGTATCAAAAACAGTCCTAACTCTTGTCCCTGCCACTAGAGTTCTATGCACTGTACAGTGCTGCCATCTCTGTCACGCATTTACATAGTAATTTTTAGTCATTAGTAATTTATTTCCTTTTACATCAACAAATGGAAATACAAAATCAAGATTACAATTATAAAATCCATACTGAAAAATGCCATATATTCTTAAATCCTGGAAATCCTATCATGTTGCCCACCATTGACTAATAATTCGGTCCCCATACACCTAACCCTGGGTTTTTGTGTAATGGAGGCCCTCTGCTCCTTTTTACACTTTCTGCCATTTCACCTATCTCACTCTACATTTTTCTCTTAATTGTTCTTAGCCATCTCTCTTTAACTTTCCCTAAATAATTCCCTATATTTCTCCTGTTCTTTTCTCCTTTTACTGACAACATTTTCCTAATTACTACTTCACCCCCCCCCCCAAATTGTCCCATTTACGTAGCCAAGCCTGCTCTCTCCATATCTTTGTTTGACCACAATTTAATATAGAATGGAAATCTGCATTCTCTTCTCCACACAATGGACATTTATCTAGCTCCCTCTCTTGACCTATACCTTTCAAGTTTCTCACTCCTGTTCTCGCCCAAGCAAAACCTTCTCGCCCTAACTTACTACATATATCTATATATCCTTCCCTCCCCCAGGTTATTTTTATTTCTCTATATAATCTTAGTGAGCTTTTGTCACTTATATTGGCAAAAATATCTTGTCTGTCAATATCTTCTAATCTTAGCTTAACCTCTTTCCAGAAGCCTCTATACCCATACTCTGCATTTATCCAAGAATGACCCATACCTATCTGCTTCAACAAGTCATACATTTTATGTGCCCAAGACCCATCCCAGTTACTTCTCTTTTGAATATGAAAACATTCTTTAATTATATTGCCTTCTTCCAAGTTAGTGATTCTGTATAGATATTTCATAGCCCTTGACAAGATCGCATTTACATAGGGTCCACCTGTATTTAAAAAAAAGGCTTTATATCTGGTTCCATCCTGAAAAAATAGGTGTGTATATGTTGTTCCTATTGTACCTAAAATTTACCTCCTCCAGCTTTAAGTAATATCAGACGATGAATGGAATGGGTGAAGTGATGCTCAAATGAACCCAGGGTCCATAGAGCTTAGAGCTACCCGACATTCGTAGTACAGGGTAAGGGAAAACCCCAGAAAATAAACCTTATCCAGGTAACTCACCTGACAGAGATTCGAACTATGGACTTCTTGGGGGGAGTTACCTGAAATTCGTCTTTCAGGATAAGGGGAAACCCCGGAAGAAACCTTATCCAGGTAACTCACCTGACCCAGATTCGAACTAGGCACCTCTTGAACGTGAAGCAGACCTGGTAACATCTACGTTATCGGGCAGGTGCTCGTATAACTTGAACGCACCCCGTATGTACAGTCATACCCACACGCAACCTTGTACATTGATATTTTGTGGCCTAAACCCCTCAAATGGGAGGATGAAGTGAAAAATGCTACAGATCGTAGGGAGACAATCGAGGACGGGACGCGCGAAAGACGCTAACCGTTCGAGGCTCAAAACCGTCCCACTACTAGGGCTGCCTAGAGAAGGCAATTATTGTTGATAAGAGAGCCCTCTAGGAACCACAGGGAGTACTATTTACTTTGAGTAAGCACTCACGCCATCTGTCTGGCACTACTAAAAATAAGAAGGAAGGGGAATGAATACGAAATGATGGAACCTGTGTGCTCGCAGGATTCAAAAATATGCTGACCTCCTCATTACCTGGTTCAAACTTTGGCGCCTATGCGTCCACCCACAGTACAGCCAGGCTTTCACCTTTTCTCGAAGACGAATAGCGGATCGTCCACCAATTCATCTAGCTGGTGAGGACGTTCATTGGAAAACTTACGTTAAGTGTCTTGGTGTTCTACTCGGCTTCAAATTGACGTGGAGAAACCACATTACATATGTGGCTAATAAAGTTAGCAAAAGAATGGGTACGGTCTCCCTCTCTATAACCGACGATCGGTGATGTCTCTGCCTACAAAACTGCTCCTGTATAAGCAAGTACTCCGACCAGACATCACATACGCCAGTAGCAGCCAAGTCTCACCTACACTGCCTTGAAATTCTACAATCCCGATTCCTCCGCATTGCCACAGACTCCCCTTGGTACCTCCCTAATATAGTTATCCGACGAGACCTACTTATCCCCACAATAACAGACTACATCCATCCCCTTTTACGTTCCTTCTATCGAAACCTCTCCCACAACTTCAACTCCCTCATCCGCGGTCTAGGTGAGTACGACATCGATCCTTGATACCGAAATTAAGAATTGCAATGTATAAAGAATCATGATGGATTTCAAAGGAATGTGGGTTCTTTGTTAAAACACGTGCAAGGATAGTTGAGTCGAATAGCATTTGTGGAAGAATAGTCGTTATAACAAAAGAAATGTAATGAAATGTAAGAAACAGTGTCCTTAGTAGATTTCTAATGGATAGCAATTGACTTGTTGAATGAGGTATTCTTCGGTCCCTAATAATGACAATAGACAGAATTGTTACAAAGGGAATCTTTGGTTGAATGAAGGGGGCTTTCAGAAAGTGAAAGTTTCACATACACCCACGCGCAGATGTGGAGAACGGTCTTTGGCGTCAGGTCGATTAGAGCACTTCGTGGCTTGCAAGCCATTGAAACAGTCCGAGGCGTGAGGGTGATTAGGGCAGTCCTCTTGTTCTGTCTTGGGCCAGGCATACCAGAAATGAGAGAAGATATTTGTCGGTTCATATATACGTGAGGAACGAATCAAGTTGATCGAGTAATAAACATTCCGCCTTCAGTAACTCTAAACAGGGATATTGGTAACCCTTGGTCGGCAACTTCAAGTTTGATGTTCGGATAAAAGAAGCAGTCAATAAATCAGTTTGAAACGGACATTCCAGTCTGAATAAAACCATCCTTCTCACACATATCCAAGCATACCCTGGGAGAAACCTCATTGCTTTACCCTGAGCTAAACATTATTTGTTTCAAACTGTAGCCCCAACGTAGAACTCGTTGTTCGCCAAAAGATTTTCGCTACATCCTGGAGAGCGCTACAAACGCCCGAGACTGCTTCTAGGCACATAAAATAACATTACATTCTGTTAATGTCAGAGGTTCTACTCCCATTAGTCCTGGACCCGTAGGACCAAGGACCAGGGCCTCCTTCGAACAGGGAGTTACCGAACTGTCCCAAAAGGGCGCCCGGCGCCTAACTAGAGACTAACAAGGCCCCTCCATCTGGTCCTATGGCCTCAAGACGGGATGGAAGCGGATACGCCACTAACGCGCGCCAACCCCAAAAGGGTAGGCTTCCGAATAACCTTGGTGGGGCTACCTGGTGATCTAGCAGACCTTCTATTAGCTATGCTGGCTAGTACGCTGGTGTAAAGGCATGGGTGGACGTTAGTGTAAGGTTAGATAATCCGGATTATTATGGACGAAACGATCATAGGTATAAAATTAAGGGTAGAAGATACAGAACCGACGTAGGAAAATTTTCTTTTGTTAATAGAACCATTGAAGAATGGAATGAATTGCCTGTAGCAGTCTTTCAGGGCTGTCCCCTGTCGCTGAAGAAATTTAGAAAAAATCTAGATGGTTTATAGTTTAACTTTTGAATTATAATGGTATATAAAATGTAAATAGAGAAGTAATTAGATATGTTTTATGTGACTAAAGTAAAATAATATCATGTTTGTATTGTTTATTGTGTTATTGTTGTAAAGCTAATAATTGTAATTTGATCTGTATTCTTAACTCTGCCACCGGGTAGTACCCAATTGCAGTCAATAAATACATACATACATACATACATACATACATACATACATACATACATACATACATACATACATACATACATACATACATACATACATACATACATACATACATACATACATACATACATACATACATACATACATACATACATACATACATACATACATACATACATACATACATACATACATACATACATACATACATACATACATACATACATACATACATACATACATACATACATACATACATACATACATACATACATACATACATACATACATACATACATACATACATACATACATACATACATACATACATACATACATACATACATACATACATACATACATACATACATACATACATACATACATACATACATACATACATACATACATACATACATACATACATACATACATACATACATACATACATACATACATATTAATGGCTTCCCTCAAGGCCGTCCGGAGACGTACCCGATCACCCACGGGTATGGGGAAGCACTGCCTCCCTCGAGTCCAACCCAATCCGAACAACTCCCTATCAGGGAGGGGCTCAAATGTTCGGCCCGAGGTCCTCCTAGTAACGTCAGAGGTACCAGGAGTGCTAAGGGTCCGCAGCGCCCGCACCACGGCAGCTGAAGGGGACGGATCATCTCCCGTACGGGGACACACATCAGATGGTTTATATATAACTTCAACCTCATCTCATCTCATCATCATCATCATAATCATCATCACGCTATAATTTCGGCCGCGCCGTGGCTCAGTGGTTAGACTGCTTGGCTCTCACCAAGGCGGCCCGGGTTCGATCCCAGGCGACCGCAAAGTGAGATTTGTGGT
Organism: Mantis religiosa; assembly: GCA_030765055.1. Taxonomy (NCBI): domain Eukaryota; kingdom Metazoa; phylum Arthropoda; class Insecta; order Mantodea; family Mantidae; genus Mantis; species Mantis religiosa. The sequence goes on from CM060949.1 coordinate 231,453,722, forward strand.
GGACAACATCGCGCTGGGTCGGGTTTTCTCCGGGATCCCCGGTTTCCTCCGTCATCTCATTCCACCAGTGCTCCATCTTCATCTCATGTATCATCAGTGTCACCGCCTGCGGTGCCGTATGTAGTAAAAGCGGGCGATAAACACTACACATTTCATTTCATCACGGTATAAGCCTTGTGGTCCGTTCCGACTTCAAGGAAATTGATCGGAGCATCTCATTCGTGGCCTGCCAACATTTCTTCTGCCTACAGGTTTATACTTTTATACTATTTGTGGTGTACGGTCTTCGGTCATTCTCTGCACATGATCTTGCCAGTTTTGCCTGTATGCAATGATTGTTTAATTTAGACTCTGAATTTCCAATTCTCTTCTAATATCCTCATTTCTTTACTTGTCTATGAGTCTATAACCTGCCACCTGTCTCAGAAATTTCACCTCAGCAGCCTCCACTTTCTTCTGTTGTGAGATAGTCAAGACCCAGTTTTCACAACCTTAAAGCTGGGTTGGGATCGCCATTGTTTTATACAGTTTTAACAAAGTTTGACGATTACAATTTTTAAAAGTTCTTTTCATTGTGCCACATATTGTTTGGAATTTTTTTATTTTGTTTTGTATATCTCTATTACTGGTGTATGACACAATATAGCCAAGATAATTAAAATAACTTTGTTGTTGGATGGGTTTATCATTTATGCAAATTTTTGCTCTCAAATGGTTCGTTCCTATAAAAGCCATTATTTTTGTTTTTTCATATGAAATTTGAAGATTATATTCTCTTGTAATATTATATAATTCATGTATGGCTCTTTGTAGGTTATCTTCCGTCTCCGCAATTAAAATATAGTCATCAGCAAACAGCAATGTGTCAACATTTCTCTCCTTTATTTTAAAATGTGTTCATTTGTGTTCATGTGTTCAAATGTGATAAATAGGGTAGGTTTCAATGGACACCCCTGTCTTAGTCCTAAATTAATCTCTACTAGGTCATCTTTTTCTATGGATTTCTCCAGTTTAAATGTTGTACTTATATACATACTTTGTACTGTTCCTATTAAATGTTGAGGAAATCCGTTTTTAATCATTATTTCCAATAACAGATTTCCTTATACTTTATCAAAAGCTTTTACATAGTCTATAAAAGCTATTAGAGCTGGTAGATTATACTCTTGTCGGTTCTCCATAACCAGTGTTATTGTGAAAGTACAATCATTGCAGGAACGCCCTTTTGTGAATCATGTAATTTAGTTTCTGAGATTGGAGCAATTCTTTGTGTTATGATTTCTGCATAGATCTTGTAACCTGAGTTCAAAAGATTGATTCCTCTATAATTATCACATTCAGTTCGGTCTCCCTCATCTTCTGCCCTATATTATCCTTCCTTGCAAACCACCCCACTGCCAGTAGAGGGCCTAGCCCTGATCTGACTTAAGACCGAAGGTCTGACATTCAGATCTTCAATGTCCTGTCGTGTGTGTGTTTGTGTTTGTGTGTGTTTTAATGTGTGTGTTTGTGTGTGTTTGTGTTTGTGTGTTTCTTTGTGTTTGTGTGTGTTTGTGTGTGTTTGTTTGTGTGTGTTTGTGTTTGTGTTTGTTTGTGTGTGTGTTTGTGTGTGCGTGTTTGTGTTTGTGTGTATTTGTGTGTGTTTGTGTTTCTTTGTGTGTTTGTTATAAGAAATGATGGACGCGGATGTAAGGAATCAAAGACGAGAGCCCAGTGAGAGAAACCTCAGATCTATACGTTTAAAATATTTTATTCTATGCTAACTGTAAAGCATTGGCGTGTTACAGAAAGCTTAAAACTGAAATATATTTTCAATTAAAAATTAATAAGTTTTCTTAATTCATTTTAACTGCAGCTTCTTCAACGTTAACTCTCAGTTACATTTCCTAAGTAATGACAGAAGTTGGCGGAGGAAGATTAATGTAAACAGTTGACAAGATACTGCGTAGATGTTTTGACCTTAAATGCCTGTTTTGCTCTCCTTCTTGAAGACGCAGGCAGAGAAGTTAATTGCGCCTGTCTCTCTGGCTGAATGCTTGGAGAGAAAGTCTGGAATCGACGGTACGTGAAATGAGTGTGGTGTTTATATCTCCTTTACAGCAAGACACAATGTATGCAAACAAGCACTCTGCCACAACTGTCGTCTCCATTCAAAAGAAGTCTGTTCCGTTGTGACGATGGTTGATTAGTTGGGCTTTAAAACCAAGCTATGTTTACATCCGAGTGCACTCGACATTTCAGGTCACTAACATAGTTAATGCCCAGGAATATGGGTATGCAAGTGTTGTTTTAGCTTTGATAAATAATGCGGTTTACAATATCTTTCATATTGGATTTCTATGTAATATTTTATGTTGGATATAAATGCACAATACCTAGCACATATCATCATCAACAACATCATCATTATGGAAATTGATTGTTCTTTCACACTATCCTTGTGTAGGACGCACTATGAAAGAGTAGAGCCAGACTGAAAAATTCAATGCCATAGCCAGTATTTGAACCACGGTTCTTCTGCTCTCCGTTCAGCCGCTCTAACCACTGAGCTACTATGGTCAACGTGTCAACATGACATTAAATTCTCCAACTGACTCGTGTTTTCCCGGTAAACCACTAGGAGTTCTCATAAACACATGAGACAACTACCTTAATGACGACTTACTATGCTGTAAGTACTTTAAGACCCGGGCTTTATAGTTCGGACCACTATTAGGTACAACTGACTCGTGTTTTTTCCAGTAAACCACTAGGAGTTCTCATAAACACATGAGACAACTACCTTAATAGCGACTTACTATGCTGTAAGTACTTTAAGGCCCGGGCTTTATAGTTCGGACCACTATTAGGTACAACTGACTCGTGTTTTTCCCGGTAAACCACTAGGAGTTCTCAAGAACACATGAGACAACTACCTTAATGACGACTTACTATGCCGTAAGTACTTTAAGGCCCGGGCTTTATATTTCGGACCACTATTTGACCAATTAATGGAAATTAATTGCTCTTTCACACTAGCCGTGTGTAGTACGTACTATGAAAGAGTAGAGCCAGACTGAAATATTCAATGGATTTGAACCACGGATCTGCTGGTATGCGTACAGTCGCTCTAAACCGCTGAGCTACTATGGCCAGCATGCCGACATGGCATTAAATACTCTAATTGACACATATGTTTCCCCATAGATCACTTGGGGCTCTCATAAGCTATGACACACATACCTTTTGTGGCGACTTAATGTCATGTCGGCATAATGGTCATAGTAGCTAATTTGCTTAGAGCAACCGCACAGAGAGCCGTAGATTCGTGGTTCAAATCCCGGCTAGGGCATTGAATTTTTTCAGTCTGCCTTTATCGTCATCATCATCATTAGTTTTTCATTCTTTTGGATCTAAAAGGGCAACAAAATTTAAAAATACCAGAAATGATTTTAGAGTCATTACAGAGCGAAACCTCTTAAAAGTTTTAAATGCCAAACGTATTCCCATAATTCCTAGCAGTAGCAACAGAATTAACAATGAAAACATTTTTCTATAAATGTTTATTTCAATAAAGAAATAGAAATGGACTTTTATCATAATTCTTTGTTAGGATTGGTAACGTGGTGGTAGAAAGTCTGTCTCAGGTTCAAGAGGTCCCGAGTTCGAATCTCGGTCAGGGTGTGTTACCTGGATAAGGTTTATTCCGGGGTTTCCCTTATACTGTAAGACGAATGTCGGGTAACTCTAAGCTCTATGGTCCCCGGGCACATTTGAGCATCACTTCACACATTTTATTCATCGTCCGATATGACAACGTTGGAGGACGTAAATAAATAAATACATAAATAGATGGATGGATGGATGGATGGATGGATGGATGGATGGATGGATGGATGGATGGATGGATGGATGGATGGATGGATGGATGGATGGATGGATGGATGGATGGATGGATGGATGGATGGATGGATGGATGGATGGATGGATGGATGGATGGATGGATGGATGGATGGATGGATGGATGGATGGATGGATGGATGGATGGATGGATGGATGGATGGATGGATGGATGGATGGATGGATGGATGGATGGATGGATGGATGGATGGATGGATGGATGGATGGATGGATGGATGGATGGATGGATGGATGGATGGATGGATGGATGGATGGATGGATGGATGGATGGATGGATGGATGGATGGATGGATGGATGGATGGATGGATGGATGGATGGATGGATGGATGGATGGATGGATGGATGGATGGATGGATGGATGGATGGATGGATGGATGGATGGATGGATGGATGGATGGATGGATGGATGGATGGATGGATGGATCGATCGATCGATCGATCGATAGATAAATAAATAAATAAATAAATAAATAAATAAATAAATAAATAAATAAATAAATAAATAAATAAATAAATAAATAAATAAATAAATAAATAAATAAATAAGTAAATAAAGGAAGACATTTGGGTTAATATCTCACAGTTTTACTTCGTCTACCATGCATATAATAGGTAGACTGCGTATTGCAATTCATCTAAACAGTCAATACCGTATTTCATCAAAAATGTTGTATGGAGGCTTCACAAAAATGTCTGATTGCCAAGATAACATTTTTAGAGTAAAATGGTCCTTATGAGTGTTTGAACAGCATAACTCAAAAACATATTAAGATATTTAAAATAAACTTTTTGTAGCATGAACCATTTCCGATATATTCGTTATTATTGGAATTGTAAGAACAGATTCGAATTAAATAATTAATTTATAACTATAATAAATATGTATCACAGAAGGTTAGGGTTGTTTAATACTTCGGCATCTCTATAAATCCCTCTCGGTTTTTGATTGGTTCTTGTGACTGCATGGAAGGATGTGGAATTTTAGGGTCGTATTCATAGTCAGACTTGATCCGCAGTAACTTGCTACTTCTGATGGACTAACGGTGTACCATCGATTTTCTTATTCATAAACCGAGATTAGCGATAGTCCGGGGACCAAACACGTTGGTCCGGCCTCTAGGGGTAGATTAAAGGCGGACTATCTTTGCAACATTGACGACAGTGAAGTGATGAATGCAGCTGTGTTACGTAGAATTAGTGAAATAAAACGACGGAGGAAAACTAGTCTACCAAGAATAGAAATTATTGCGAAGTACGACGACCTATACTTCAAAATCAGATACAGGTTTAGTAAAGCGAACGTTCTAACCTGTACGTCAGGGACGATAACCAAGGTCTGACACGCAAATCCTAACAGCACTTCGGTATTATGTAAGACAACACTGCTGAACTGCATCAGTAAGCCGCATTATCAGCAAACTCCATCTCTCCTCCTTTCTCACATTTGTATTCGTCGACACGGATTTATTTTATATAATGTTCATTATTTTTTGGATTAGAGAAAACATTGATTTTCCTCTGACCAATTGATAGCACACTTCTTCATATTATCCATATTCACAGCACACCAAACTTTGTTACTGAATCTCAAACAGCAGCAGCAACCGTAAGAATGATTAAGAAACAGCTGCGAAACTACCACAGAGATTTATAAACTTGTAGATATACTGTCATTTGTTTAGGAATCTATGGGACTGGCGCATGTGCAGAACAACCTTTTTACGTCGTGTAACATTTGCTCCGTGCTGGTCCATGGCTTTACAGATGTATTTTTATATCTTGACAAATGGAGAGCTATACGCAGTGGTATCTGGACGAGTCCACTTCAGAACGGTTACAACTGGAGGGGAGGGCAGGTCAGTTGCGTATCAGTTGCGAGCAAGAAAACAAGTGCAGAGCTACTCGGTAACACTACAGCTTGTTTCAAAGTGAGCATGTCTGCTGGTTCCAAGAGAGCATTTAGAAATGACGCCTCCTAGCAGCACATTTGGAAATAAGGTGCTACATTTAAAAACACGAGAAGCAATAACCAATGTCTATAGATTTATAAAAAAGGAACAATGGTCTGGGTCACCTATGAAAATTTGGGAAAGGGCATCTGAGGCAATAGTTGTGCCTGAAAGCAATTTTGGAGTTATTAAGGAAAGAAAAGCCATTGGTGCTAGTGCAACAACGTCTTTCTCTATGCCCAGTATACAAAGATTAAGAGAATGCACAGAATCTAATTTGGATATTTTAATTCAGAAGTAGTTAGGCGAACTATGAATAATTTTTAAAACACAGAAAAACAAAGACCAACTGTGAAGAAAATGCTTATGAAGGTTCAAAATTCTACTGACTTGAAGGCAGTGTCTGAAAATTAAGGAGAGTTCTTTTGAAGTTAGGATTTATATGCAAAAAACTAAGCGTGAGAGACAAATTGTAATGGAACGTCGTACCATACCGGCAAAAAGGCTTAAGTATTTACGAAATATTAAGATATATCACAGTGAAGTTTATATAGTTTATATGTATGAAACTTATAGCAATACAGCACATACTGGACCATATGCCTGGAGTGAAATTTGTTACAGGAACTCTGCAGCGATGTCAAAAGCAGACAGTTGGTTACCATGCGTGCTGGAGGAGAACAGGGTTTTGTTCCAAACGCCTATGTACTATTTAAGATCCAACAAAAGCGTGGAGATTACTACCATAGTAACAATTACAACTTAGTTTATACGAGCTGCAAAACTGGCTTCGAGAATGAAATGTGGTTTTAGACACCTTATGCACCGCCCTCCCCTCTCGTAATCTTACGCGTGTGACCCATTGTGGCGATAGGTGCACTATCCCCACCACAGTTGCTACTCATCCCTACCGCGCAGGATTTCTATCACGATAAAACAATACATCTGTACTTGATCCGAGCCTTTGTATCGTCTATGAACACCAAAAAGTTAGACCTCCTTTGGTCCAGACCAAGTTAGTCGGAAGATAGTCTAGACCAAAGTGATAACTATGAATATGGCCTATAGAGTGCATAGGTGAAGTTTTCTCCAAATTGTTGCATACCATTCTCAGTAACCGCTCCTCATAACAAGTGTGCAGCCCTCTCCTGATCCTGCATTCACAATCCATAACAGAAAATGTTATTCCACGTTGTTTATTTATCTGAACAGACACATGCTCTAACTTGAATTACAACTTATGAGAAGTAAATATATCCATACACAGCTACCGTGCACCTACAAATTGATAGAAACCTGTAATGGAATAAACAATTAATTGATCAAAGAACGTACAAACGTGCAGTTCTGACATAATTGGCAGGCACGCCATCAAGACAAGTTTGACAAGTACATTTATGACGTAAGATAAGCACTTTAAAGCTGCACAAACGTGACTGTGCATATTGTTTTTAGTGCTTTACTACACTTCTCCATTACGATATGGCAAAGAGAAAGTAGTTAGTGCAGCAATGCCCATTTCAGACTGCTTCTGGAAAAAAATAAAACGAATGCTTTTACACATACCACAATCTATTACAACATTTTGTTACGTAGCACATCTGGCACATAAATCAATGAATGTAAATATTTCTGTCAGTGCGTTTATTTTTCTTCCATCTGCACTCGGAGCTTTGCGCTGCATTCATGCACTTCAAATAAAAATAACGAAAAATGATAACGATTACCCCAGGCAAATTATTATTGCTCAACAGTTTCGGAGTTGATATGAAATTTTGTTTTAAATAACAGATGAGAGGGTGAAAAATATATTTTCACTCAAAACTGTTACAGTTATTGGGTTTAAAGGTGCGGTCGCTACTGCGGCACACCTATAACGCATATTTTCCTAACTTTAATTCGTTTGTTCCAGGAATGGCCGCTACATACATGGAGTTTTATTTGTTTATACTTGCTAAAACACTCTAGCTCTTACAGCGAGCTGTACAATACCTTATATATTGCAATAACAACATTGCTGCCGGTTATACATATACGCGGGTGGGTCAAAAAGTATTGCTTCCAATTTTTTTCTCTTTTAATTGCCAAGAAAATTGAGTCCAATTTAAACAGCTTGAAAACTACAACATTGGCGATTAATTTGTCATTATTCAATATAATCTCCGTCCTTTTCCACAGTTTTCGTACACCTTTTAACTAAGGCATGTATTCCAGTGTGGTAAAACACACGGTCTTGCTTCCTAAGCCATTGACGGATGGACGTTTTCACAGCCTCCTCATCTTCAAAATGAATCCCACGATGAGCTTCCTTTAGTCGCCCGAAAAAATGGAAGTCTTATGGTGCCAGGTCGGTGAGGTAAGACTTGCCATCCTAATTTCTCAATTTCTGCAGTGATGTAACGGCTGGTATGTGGTCTTGCATTGTCATGCAAAAGAAGAACATCCGCCATAGTTTTTGTTGGGCGAACTCGGCGAAGACGTGCCTTCAGCTTTTTAAGAGTTCTGACGTATTGGGCAGAATTTATTGTGCATCCCTGTTTCAAAATATCAATCATAAGCACACTCTCTGCATACCAAAGCACTGTCGCCATAACTTTCCCTGCCGACCGCTGAGTTTTGAATTATTTTTTCTTCGGTGAGGCCGCGCCGTGGCTCAGTGGTTAGACCACTTGGCTCTCACCAAAGCGGCCCGGGTTTGATCCCTGGCGACCGCAAAGTGAGATTTGTGGTGCACAACACGGCGCTGGGGCGGGTTTTGTCCGGGATCTCCGGTTTCCCCGCCATCACATTCCACCAGTGCTCCATCTTCATCTCATGTATCATCAGTGTCATCGCCTGCGGTGCCGTATGTAGTAAAAGCGGGCGCTAAACACTACACATTTCTTCGGTGCCGTTGTTTGATGCCATTCCTTGACTGGCTCTTTGATTCAAGTTCAAAAAAATGAACCCACTTTTCGTCCCCAATAACAATTTTTTCCAGAAACTCCTCTCCCTCCAAATTGAAGCGCTGTAAGTATTCGAAGGCTATTGTTTTACTTTTTTCTTGTTTTAAGCGGTTAACATTCTTGGTATCCAACGTGAACAAACTTTTGAGTAACCCAGTTGTTGAATAATCGTCATCACACTGCCTTTACTGAGGGAGGTAATGCGACACAATTCACCTGTTGTTACCTGGCGATCACCACGAATGATGTCATCGACTCGCGGAATGTTGCATGGAGTCACTGCAGTCACCGGCCTGCCGCTTCGCTTTTCATCTGCCAATGGTGTTTGCCCTTCAGCTTCGTTACAGCGACGAACCCATCGTCTAACAGTACTGACATCCACCGTTGCATCACCATACACATTTTTTAGCCTTTCGTGAATGCAAATTGGCATTTCACCTTCCGCAGTCAAAAATTCTATCACAGAACGCTGTCTAATACGAATGTAGATGTCAGACATTGTGCGAGAGGATGCAGTGCTGCCACCTGTTGACTAAGGAAGTTACTACTGCAGGGGATTGGAGAAGAAGGTTTGAGGAATTGCGCCAAATTCAAAGTTTTCACATAACTTACTTATTTAAGGAAAAAATGGGATGCATTACATTCTGACCCACCCTCGTATGTATATGTATATATATATATATCCGCAGTTTATAGTCTAATGTGAAAACATTGACCCTTATAGCACAAAAGTCGTTACTGCAGCTCTGACCTGCTAATCAGTATTATCGCAACCAGCATTAATACTTACAGCCCTGAATGAGGACCAAGAAATTGTGAAAAGCTTAAACAAATGACGGTTTTTCATGCGTATAATACTATCAAGGTTATAAATCATACTTGTACAAATAGCGACATAGAATACGTGACAGTTGGACGAGTGCATTAGTTAGCTGCTAGCATACCTATGGTGACGCAACGGCTAGGTTCGAAACGACTTTACTTTGTTTTTTCTTTCTCCAACTCTTTATTGTCCTTAATTTAGTTACTCATTTATTTATTGTTGCTAATGGTTCTCTTGTAAGCCAAAGCCACAAGAATAACAATCCGATAATTAGGAATCTACAGGGATTAGCTCACCATATAAGTTGTGCCTAGCTCACTCTACTGTCAGGCTGGAGAGGCCCTTGCCCTTCAAAGGGAAACTACGTTGATCTTTATCTTCAGTTAGGAATCATGTTTAGCTTTGTGGACCCTTATTATCTTTACCGTATCTCGCATTGTTAACCATATTACGCAGTTGTGTTTCATTTTTAGGAGTACATCGACGACATATTGTTTCATGCTTAAATCTTACGTTTCACCTTGCATTTGTGAAAGGTTTGAAACTTGGTTGAATGGGTCAAGTACAATAACGAACATAATAAGATATCTACTACGAATTATACATTTATAAATATCTGCCAGTAGAAAACATAGCTATTATTGTATTTTTAAATGCCTATAATGTTATACAAATGTTATTTGTATTATAATATCCACTTATAGGACCCAAGAGGTAAAACAAAGGGTAATAATTTTTTTTAACTGATCACGAAGGACTTGCGCCCTAGGTGAATTGACAGAGTGACGCAGTAACCTGTATAATACCGTTTAACCAACGCTACTTTGTGTCGTTATGATGGAAGGTTCCTGTACGGATAAATAACAACGGTCCTAAGGCCCATCTGCAATCTTTACACGCTTTTTACAGCTTCATATAATGTTTTGAGCTCGTTTTGGAAGTTCTGACAGAAACAAAAGACTGTATCTACCGTTACAATTACTGTATGAGTCAAAAGTTCCGTAATTTGTGACAGAAGCGAAAACAATCTACGAGGGAAGGTCAAAAAGTAATACCTCCTATTTTTCCCCCTAGATAAGTAAGTTATATATGTAAAGGGAAATAAACATTTGAAATGCAAATTATATATGAAATGTCCTCCCCTTTATATGATAAGGAGGGAAAACGGAATAACTATTTCCAGTTTCAGAAAGGATATATGTATATATATATATAAAATAACTAGGAGTTTTAGTTAATTGATGGAAATTAATTATTTCTTCACACTAGCCGTATATAGGCTAAGGTTTTTGATGGATAGAGTCAACATGAAAAATTCTATGCTACGGCCCGGATTTGAACCACAGATTTCCTGGCCTCCGTCCAGTCGCTCTAGCCCATTCAGCTAACATGGTCAACGTGCCGTCCTGATGGCTGCGCCGTGGCTTAATGGTTAAACCGCTTGGCTCTCACCACGGCGGCCTGGGTTCAATCCCAGGCGACCGCAAAGCAGGGGCGGCTGGTGGCTCTGAAAATTGGTGGTTCACAAAGTTATCCATGCAACTTAATGTTTTAAAGTAACAAAATTTCTTTAAGCCTATCACTACAGACTGCTCTACACACAAGTTAACGGTAATTCACAGCATATAACACACATTCACATTTCATAAACACTCTAAAATATTTATCGTATACATCGTTGTTAACGTTCCTGTTAAAATATCTTGTTTTTGTTTTCACTATCTGTGTGATGTTTAGTTTCGGCGTGGGTCTTCCAAGTCTCTTAAGTTCAATTTTTTTCTTCTAAGGTCATGTTTGAAAAAGGATGTGCTAAAAGACACTTTATGGAATTCATTGTTTCTTCTTATAACACAAGTTACCTGCATTTATATAAATATTTCTGATGCCCTACTCAAAACACGGCAGAGTTAACAAAACACGACACAAACCATGTGGCTATGTACTCGTAGGTTACATTTAACATACGCGCAATAGATGCCGCTGATGTGATGAAAGAACGAGCAGGTTAGGCATCCACTATTCTCTGGCAGCTAGGTCAACCAACCACATGCAGCCATACGCCCCGCATTGCCCCCCTACTTGCCTCAGCAAATCCTAGGTTTGTTCTGCCCTATACCTCCCTAATGTATGCCATTGGTTTGCATCTGGGAGTGAACTACTTGGCACCTGCAAACAATACAGCACGCTCAGGTTCCCTGCACTAGACAAGGTCGAAATGCACTGCAAATGGAACATGCCATTACATTAAAGGAAGACCCAGCATTTTTGTTCTAGCGCAAACATGCTACCCCCTTCAGAAGCCGCCCCAGCCACAAAGCGAGTATTTTGGTGGACAACACGTCGTTGGAGCAGGTTTTCTCCGGGACCTCCGGTTTCTCCCGCCATCTCATTCCACCGGTGCTCCATCTTCATCTCAGGTATTATCAGTGTCACCGCCTGCGGTGCCGTATGTAGTAAAAGCGGGCGTTAAACACTACACATTTCATTTCCCGTCCTGACATTAAATTTTTGATGTTGACTCCATCCATGAAAAACCTTAGCCTATATACGGCTAGTGTGAAGAAATGATTAATTTCCATCAATTAACTAAAATAATAAGAGTTAAATGATGAAGTCTGGGACTCAAGTACTTACAATAGTAAGTTCCCACAAACGGTGTATGCGAAAGCCTCTAGTGGTGTACCAGGGAAATAAACCACTCAAATGGAGAATTTAATGTCAGGAAGGCACGTTGACCATGGTAGCTCAATGGTTATGATGATGATGATGTAACAGCAGTTTCGAGTTATATTTAGAAAAGTTATGAAAAGTTTATAAATTTATAAAAAAAATGATTATGTAAATTTATTTAGTAATTTAAATAAGTAAAAATATATGTAAGTTTGTGATTGGCCGTAGTAATAATTGTATGACGTAATGTTGTGACGTGGCATTAAATCGGCCAATCACAAAATTAAGATAGGAGTAACGATAGTTACGAAAAATCAATAATCTTGGTGGAGAGGTTTTGTAATCGTGAGTGTGAAGAATAGTGATGCAGGATCAAGAACTTTTATGTAATCTCTGGAACTCTTTAAATATATCAAAATAAGAATTTATCGATATGTTGAAAGTGACTGGGAAAGGAAGTTCAAGTAAAATGTAATCCAAATAACATAATTAAATAGATACAAAATTTGACTTCTCAGAAACTTCTCCGAACCACGCCTGAAACCAAGATTCTCATGACTCTTATTTAATCAAACACAATCATCAAGAAACAACACAAAATACAACGAATTAACCCTGTTATATCAGGCTTCTCGACGTGGGTCTTCGAAACAGTCAACGTGCATCCCATCTCAAACATAGAAATCCCGCACCAAATTGCGGCCGAACGTGTGGCTGATTAAGATGAAGAGAAATGAACTACGAATAGAGTTCCTGTCCCAATGTTTGGGTTTAAGGACGCTCAACTTCGAAGTCACCAGCGTCTCAATGGCTTAGAGCGACTGGATGGAAACCAATAGATCTGTGGTTCAAATCCCGGCCGTAGCATTGAATTTTTCATGTTAACTCTATCCATCAGTAACAAGGAATGTTTCATATTTTTATGCAGTAAGATTTTATTAATCTATTAAGGTTTGCCGGTTATGCAATACGCATTCAGAAAGAAAAGAACTCCACAGCCTGTCCTCAAATTCATTTGACATAAACATATCTTAAACGTCTGATAATTTAATTACAATTATTAGAGCCATTTTTAAGAAAATCAGAAGTTTTGAAACATTTTCCATATAAGGAGAAGTTTGGGGTGGCGTATCCTTTGAAAATGTGTTTAATAAAGAATGATCACAATGATCACGCACCTTTACCCATCCTCATAAATTTGATGGTCCTTCTCAAAATAGTCTCTCCTGAAAGCGATGTATTTGTCCCAGCGTTTCTGCCAGTCTTCAAACATATGCTGGAAACCATTTTTGAAAGATCCTTCAAAATCGCCTCCGCAGCCTTCACCACTGCTTCTGATGATGGATAATGCCTCTCACGAAGGTGTTTCTTCAAGTTAGGGAATAGAAAAAAGTCACATGCGGCTAAATCTGGACTATAGGGAGCGTGAGAGATGCACATCACGTTTATTTTTGTAAGATATTCAGCAACAACATTGGCAATATGCGGTCGCGTATTATCGTGGTGCAGCATCCAGCCTGCTTCACGGAAACGTGGTCTTTTGCGCCTGATATGGACTTGCAATGTTTTCAGGACAAGGTTTTTTGTAGTGTTGTCTGGTTGCTGATGTGTGTGCAGGTACAACATGCTGATAAACCATTCCATGATTATTAAACAATGAGATGACCATAACTTTCCCAGCAGAAGCAACTACTTTTGCTGTTTTGAGGGTTGTTGGTGAAGGAGATTTCCACAATGAGCTTTGCCGTTTGCTCTCAGGATCAAAATGATATACCCAAGTTTCATCAGCAGTGATTATGTTTGAAAGAAACTCCGGATCTTCCTCTAACATCAACTTTAACTGCATACAGACCTGCATGCGAATGTTCTTTTGCTCGGGAATCAACGGTCTTGGAACCCATCGCGCACAAACACGTCTCATGTGTAATGTCTCTGTCACCAACGTGTGGGTGGCACACAATGAAATGTTCAGTACTTCAGAAAGTGATCTTAAGGGAATTCGTCGATCTCCTCTTACCGCCATCTCATTCCACCGGTGCTCCATCTTCATCTCAGGTATCATCAGTGTCATCGCCTGCGGTGCCGTATGTAGTAAAAGCGGGCGTTAAACACTACACATTTCATTTCCCGTCCTGACATTAAATTTTTGATGTTGACTCCATCCATGAAAAACCTTAGCCTATATACGGCTAGTGTGAAGAAATGATTAATTTCCATCAATTAACTAAAATAAAAAGAGTTAGATGATGAAGTCTGAGACTCAAGTACTTACAATAGTAAGTTGCCACAAACGGTGTATGCGAGAGCCCCTAGTGGTCTACCGGGGAAATAAACCAGTCAAATGGAGAATTTAATGTCAGGACGGCACGTTGACCATGGTAGCTCAATGGCTATGATGATGATGATGATGATGATGTAACAGCAGTTTCGAGTTATATTTAGAAAAGGTATGAAAAGTTTAAAAATTTATAAAAAAATGATTATGTAAATCTATTTAGTAATTTAAATAAGTAAAAATATATGTAAGTTTGTGATTGGCCGTAGTAATAATTGTATGACGTAATGTTACGACGTGGAATTAAATCGGCCAATCACAAAATTAAGATAGGAATAAGGATAGTTACGAAAAATCAATAATATCTGTAAAGGTTTTGTAATATAACAAAGTAAGAATTTATCGATATGTTGGAAGTGACTGGGAAAGGAAGTTCAAGTAAAATGTAATCTAAATAATACAATTAAATTGTTACAAAATTTGACTTCTCCGAAACTTTATTCCGAACCACGCCTGAAACTTAGATTCTCATGACTCTTATTTAATTAAACACAATCATCAAGAAACAACTCAAAATACAACGAATTAACCCTGTTATATCAGACTTCTCGACGTGGGTCTTCGAAACAGTCAAAGTGCATCCCATCTCAAACATAGAAAACCCGCACCAAATTGCGCCCGAACGTGTGGCTGATTAAGATGGAGACAAATTAATTACGAATGGAATTCCTGTCCCAATGTTTGGGTTTAAGGGCGCTCAACTCTGAGGTCATCAGTGCCTCAATGGCTTAGAGCGACTGGATGGAAACCAATAGATCCACGGTTCAAATTCCGGCCGTAGCATTGAAATTTTCATGTTAACTCTATCCATCAGTAACAAGGAATGTTTCATATTTTTATGCAGTAAGATTTTATGTATCTATTAAGGTTTGCCGGTTATGCAATACGCATTCAGAAAGAAAAGGACTCCACAGCCTGTCCTCACATTCATTTGGCATAAATATGTTTTAAACATCTGATAATTTAATTAAAATTATTAGAGCCATTTTTAATAAAATCAGAAGTTTGGAAACAATTTCCATATAAGGAGAAGTTTGGGGTGGCGTATCCTTTGAAAATGTGTTTAATAAAGAATGATCACAATGATCACGCACCTTTACCCATCCTCATAAATTTGATGGTCCTTCTCAAAATAGTCTCTCCTGAAAGCGACGTATTTGTCCCAGCGTTTCTGTCAGTCTTCAAAAATATGCTGGAAACCATTTTTTGAGATATCCTTCAAAATCGCCTCCGCAGCCTTCACCACTACTTCTGATAATGGATAATGCCTCCCACGAAGGCGTTTCTTCAAATTAGGGAATAGAAAAAGTCACATGGGGCTAAATCCGGAGTATAGGGAGGGTGAGGGATGCACTTCACGTTGATTTTTGCAAGATATTCAGCAACACCATTGTCAATATGCGGCCGCGCATTATCGTGGTGCAGCATCCAGCCTGCTTCACGGAAATGTGGTCTTTGGCGCCTGATACGGACTTGCAATGTTTTCAGGACAAGGTTTTTTGTAGTGTTGTCTGGTTGCTGATGTGTGTGCAGGTACAACATGCTGATAAAGCAGTCCATGAATATCAAAGAATGAGTAGACCATAACTTTCCCAGCAGAAGCAACTACTTTTGCTGTTTTGGGGGTTGGTGATGAAGGAGATTTCCACACTGAGCTTTGCTGTTTGCCCTCAGGATCAAAATAATGTAGCCAAGTTTCATCAGCAGTGATTACGTTCGAAAGGAGCTCCGGATCTTCCTCTAACATCAACTTTAAGTGCATACAGACCTGCAGGCGAATGTTCTTTCTTTCGGGAATCAACAGGCTTGGAACCCATCGCGAACAAACACGTCTCATGTGTAATGTTTCTGTCACCAACGTGTGGGTGGCACCCAATGAAATGTTCAGTATTTCAGAAAGTGATCTTAAGGTAATTCGTCGATCTCATCTTACAGTGGCAGTGTTAATGTTTTCTTCCGTAAGAGTAAAAACAGGAGTACCGGGTCCACCTTCCTTTGAAATTGATTGTGTCCCCTCTTTAAACATTTTAAACCACCTTCGAGCTGTGCTGTAGGGACGAACAGACTCTCCATAGGCCTCCTGTAACATTGTATAGGCCTCCTCTGAAGATTTGTTGAGACGAAAGTAGAATTTCAAATCCGCATATTGTTCCTCGCGTTTTACCTCCATTACAGCGGTAGGCGATACCGAACATGTCTGAACTTGCCTGGTTCTCACAGGTGGAAACCAGGAGTACCAACAATGAAACTACTGCGGCGTGTTTGTTTTACATTAAGCTAGCAGAATATATTAAGACTGAATTTTAGTGCGAAAAATTATGACTCTAAAAAGATTATGACCATTCTTTATTGAACAGCCCTCGTATATTCAAATCGCCAGACCGTACATGGAGGTAAAGCTACAAAATATATTCCATTCGCTTGTACCTGTTCTGCACTACCCACGTATCTCTACATGATTCACGATGAATGTATTTAAGGTGAGCACAGAGGGTGAAGCGGATGTTAGGATCAATAGTAAACATCAAAATGCCGTAGGAGTTTCCAATTAGATGTCACCAGAACGTAGGAGCAAAGCGGTGTGTGCGGTATGTAGCTATCCTCTAGGGCATTTCGAGATATTCCTCTCCGGACCACATAGAGCTGCGTTCACTTAACGTTACGAGATGGTTAAGAGTACATATGAACATCGTTTTAACTTCTCAACGAAATAAATGGAGCATGCTAGGGATATGTGTATTCCCATGACTTTCTCTACTTCCTATTTTAACAAATTATTCCTAAAACACTAATTATTCCATCTATTTCAAGTTATATCACATAAATCTTCGAAGAACATATTTTGTAACAGGAATTTGTGTCCGTGGTTAATTTATCTTCGTCTTCATCAGCCACACGTTCGGGCCTAATTTGTGACAGGATTTCTATGTTGGACGCACAATTCTTTCTCTTCTCGTGTGAGTTTTTGCGGCTATCTATTTCCTCTGGTCACCAATTGTATTGTGACTTTGTGGGTTCGTGAAATGAAAAGTCCAATTACACCACTCAAAAATGTTCTTTATTTCCACCGACTTACAGTTAAACTCTTGCCAATTACACAGAATTACGTAATGCACACAATTACGATTCACCAGATCGTCCGTTACAATTTCACTTGCACTCGTAATTACGTACAATCTTCCGATGCTCTCACACAGTCTTCTCGTCGTACACTATCACTGCATTCTTACACCAAGAACATACTGACTGACTAACTCGACGTGCTGCTTATATAGGGCCAGCGGGTCGATCTGGAAGGTTCTAGACTAGAGGAAATATCCCGTAAGTTCGAGAACACAGGTGGAACAGAAAGAGACGGCGCAGTGATGTGTTTTTCCTCCCAACCAGCCCTTCTCACCACTATAAGACAAACGAGGGGGGGCGTGGCTAACTCCGACCTCCCCTGCTTGGCCGCTCTCAGCTGGTTCTATAGGGTGTTCCAACGATCGGGTGACAGTATCATCTTATTCTAAATGAGAGTCATGAGACATCTGTTTTTTCAGGCGTGCTTCGGAATAAAGTCTCGGAGAAGTCAAATTGTGTAACTATTTAATTGTATTATTTAGATTACATTTTGCTTGAACTTCCTTTCCCAGTCACTTCTAACATGTCGATAAATCCTTACTTTATTACATTTATATAGATTCAAACTATTTAATTAAATGTTCTTGATCTAGTACCACTATTCATCACACCCCACCATTACAACAAAAATCTCTCTCTACCAAGATTATTGATTTATCGTAACCATCGTTACTTCTCTCTTAATTTTGTGATTGGCCGATCCAATGGCATGTCACCTCATTAGGTCATATTACGTCATACAATTACTTCTTCGGCCAATCACACAACTACATACATTTTTATAAATTCATAATCACTGCATAAATCCTCCGAACATAACCCAAAATTACTGTTACAATTTTAATCCATATATCCTCGCCAATGTTACTTATTTCGGTTCGAATGGATTCCTTTTGAACATCAATTTTCCGTGACCTATTCCTGTACACTCTATTTTTAGATATGCCGACAAGAAAAAATCCGGTGAAGTTAGGTAGGGGGTCTGAGGGGCCACAGATCTTTTGAGATTATTCGATTATGGGCAATAATGAAAATGATTCCGGCTTAAAAATAGTGAATATACATGTATTTCTATCTATTGAATTACAAAATCACCATAAAACTCATAGATCAGCTCTCGTTTTGAAGATAACGTGACATGTCATTTTTTACAGCACAAATTTTAAATTTGGGGGAATTTTTTGGGGAGTTGGCACATCTGTCAAATAACAAAACACAATCAGAGAGAAATTTTGGAAATTAAGTGATGCAAAAGTTAAGGAAGGCATTTTTGTTGGATCACAAATAAGAGAACTTGTAAAGGATCCTCCATTTGACGAAATTTTGCAGGGGAAAAGAAAGGAAGCTTGGGAAGCCTTCAAGGGTGTTGTTCATGGATTTTTAGGCAACAAAAGAGATGACAACTACAAGCATTTGGTGACAGTGCTCCTGCAAAAATACCGTAACCTTGAATGTAACATGTCCCTTAAGATCCATTTTCTCCACTCCCACCTAGACTTATTCCCTCCTAGTTGTGGAGCTGTTAGTGATGAACATGGGGAGAGATTCCATCAGGACATTTCTGTTATGGAACAAAGATATCAGGACCGTTGGAATGAAGTAATGCTTGGTCTTTGTATAGGGATTCTGCGGAACTCCATCACAAGAGGCAAGCTAAAAGACGAAGAAGTCAATAGGCCACCACATGATTCTCTTCAGACACGACTATCTGCGAAGTATTTTTCCAGCAATTTAGAACTCTTAGCAGTTAAAGAAAATCAAATGCACTTTCATTGTTGTTAGCATGTATGTAATTAAAATGTATCCTTTTCTCTCAATCCGTTAATATGTAATACTTCCACCTTGTGTATATCATAGAAACTAGAGATAATAAATTTTTTTCGTAGTCATATTTGTTTTTCTCAACACAAAATTAGTAGGAATTGCCTAATGAAGTGCTCGAATCATTCAATTTTTTTTCGCAGTGTAATCTCTCTATTATGAGAAAAAATCTCTGCTTCAACTTATATTAAAGTAATTGACCGAAAGTTTCAGAAAATAGCGTTTTAAGGAGTACATTCGCTTCCCTGGCAGAATAGAGAGACCTCTCAGAAGGTTGCCCGGGTTCGATCCCAGGGGATTTTTACTAGACAAAGCGACAATTACCCCATATCCTTTTTTGCAAAGCCACCTCCCTGGAGTAGGAAATAACCAGGTGACCTAAATACTCTCCGCTTAATTGCTGTTCGTACTGAGCTTCTCAAATTATTTTTCAACTAAAGCGAAAGCGGCCATTTACTGAAGGAAGCTCATTACCTCTAACGGCGTATAGGATAATTGTTCGCTTTCGCACTTCGTTAAGTGCATCATATACAACCTCTACGTATACCTAAGGAGTAAAAATCGTTAACAACTTTATTGGTAGCTATGACGTTAAACAGGTATCCAGAACAAGCCATTTCATTTTATTCTCTTTCCTTCCCTCTCTGACGTCATTAAATAGCGGAACAAACCAAGAGTTTGGCTTGTGTGGGAAAATATACTGCTTCGGATTTATGTACTGGTTTTTATTGTAAACTGAGTGAGCTTCTGATGTTTCTTTATGAATCATAAAGGCTTTGCTTTCCCATTCACTTAATGGATACCTTATCGTTGTGTAAATATGCGCAGTAAATTTAAAAAGGCAGAAAAAAGTTCTGATGTTTTATTCTTACTTGATTTTCAAACCCATTATTTTTACGAGGAATGTTCAAGAAAGAATGATCATAATTTTTATAGCCATAAATTTTCGCAGTAAAATTGAATCTTATTATATTCTGTTAGCTTAGTGTGAAACAAACACGCCGTAGTACTTTCATTGTTGGTACTCCTGGTTCCCGCCTGTGAGAACCAGGCAAGTTAATACATGTTCATTATCGCCTACCGCTGTAATGGAAGTAACGCGCGAGGAACAAAATGCGGCTTTGAAATTCTGCTTTCGTCTCAACAAATCTTCAGTTGAGCTCTATACAAAGTTACAGGAGGCCTATGGAGAGTCTGTTCTTCCCTACAGCACAGCTCGAAGGTGGTTTAAAATCTTTAAAGAGGGGAGACAATCAACTTCAAAGGAAGATGGACCCGGTGCTCCAGTTTCTACTCTTACGGAAGAAAACATTAACACTGCTGCTGCCATTGTGACAGAGGATCGACGAATTACCTTAAAATCACTTTCTGAAATACTGAACATTTCATTGGGTGCCACCCACACGTTGGTGACAGAAACATTACACATGAGACGTGTTTGTGCGCGATGGGTTCCAAGACTGCTGATTCCCGAACAAAAAAACATTCACATGCATGTCTGCATGTAGTGAAAAGTTGATGTTAGAGGAAGATTCGGAGTTTCTTTCAAACGTAATCACTGCTGATGAAACTTGGCTACATCATTTTGATCCTGAGAACAAACAGCAAAGCTCAGTGTGGAAATCTCCTTCATCACCAACCCCCAAAAAAACAAAAGTGGTTGCTTCTGCTGGGAAAGTTATGGTCATCTCATTCTTTGATATTCATGGAATGGTTTATCAGCATGTTGTACCTGCACACACATCAGTAACTGGACAATACTACAGGGATGTCCTGAAAACATTACATGTTCATATCAGGAGCAAAAGACCACATTTCCATGAAGCAGGCTGGATGCTGCACCACGATAACGCGTGGCCACATATTGCGAATTTCGTTGCTGAATATCTTGCAAAAATCAACATAAAGTGAATCTCTTACCCTCCGTATAGTCCAGCTTTAGCCCCTTGTGACTTTTTGTATTCCCTAACTCAAAGAAATCTACCGGTCTGCTCATTTTCAAAATATAAATACATAGTTTACAACTCATTCAATCTTTCATTCCGTACACCACACACTGACACACGTCTTAGGTTCAAAGCCAGGAAGCACAAAATCTAGCTAAATTGTTTGAAGTTCCAGAAACTGCTAAAAATTTTATAAGATGTACTAGAAGATATTAATAAAAGTTAAAGCTTACATACTCATATTGTTTTAAAATACTTTTATGCATTCAATTGTAGCAAATAATGTGTGGCGCAAAGGAGTTCCACGTTGTCGGGACAGTATGAAACAAATAGTGTTTAGCTGAGCGTAAAGCAATGAGGTTTCTCTCAGGGTATGCGTGAGTATGTATGAGTAAGGATAGTTCTAATGACACTGGAATGCCCGTTTAAAACTGATTTAATGACTGCTTCTTTTTATCAATACATCAAACTCAAAGTTGCCGACCAAGGGTTACCAATATCACTGTTCAGAGAGACTGAAAGTGGAATGCTTATTACTCTATAAAACTTAATTCGTTCTTCACGTATATATGACCCGACAAATATCTTCTCTCGTCGCTTATGGTCTGCCTTCGACCATGACAGAAGAAGAGGACTGCAGTAATCGGCTTCACGTCGAGGACTGAGTGTTCTCACACTGTACACAGCTGTGCGTGGGTTAAGTCAGAGTTTCTTACTCGCATTAGTCCTGGACCCGTAGGACCAGAACCCGGACGCACGCTGCACGCTGCTGAGAGAATGGAAGTGGATAAGCCACTTACGCGCCAAATCCAGAATGGACTGGCTACAAAATAACCTTGGTGGGGCCACCGGTGATCTAGCATACCAGTTACTAGCTCTGCAGGCTAGAACCCGGGACTCTTTAGCCAACCCTCTGCCCCCTCCGGGCGGCCCTAACCTGGCCGGAGGTACCCAATTCCCCGTGGGTGCCGGGAACCAGTGCCCCCTCGAGTCCAACCCAATCCGAACACTCCCAATCAGGGAGGGGCTCGAATGTTCGGCCCGAGGTCTCAGCCATGCCATTATTAAGGGTCCGAAGAATACCTATTAAAACAAAGTCAAGTGCTATCCCTTAGAATTCTGTTTTTCCATTGTCTTTTGTTACACAACTCAACCAACTGCAACTGTTCGTGTCGTAACACATATACAATACACCTTTAAAATTCATTACGGTTCTTTACTCATCACAATTCTTAATGTAGATATCACAATGTGTATAAATAGAATAATATAAATAAAAGAAAATATTATATCGTTATTGTGAATTTAGCAGTACTTAATTTCTAAGTTTATACCTAATAAAATAATCCTTATAAACATTAATATTGTCGCCCTGGCGGTAGACTCGCAAAGCCGAAGCCGAAGCCGAAGCTGGTGGAGATTCGGAAAACTTCGGAACCAATCGTTACCGGTAGCGACAGACTGTTGAATGTAGAGTTAGAGGAAATAAACAGTTTAAGGTTAGCTAGCAAACTGTAATGGTGACGGATGTATTTGCTAGGAAAATAAACTGTAGTTTTTGTGCTTCGTAACCTCGTTTTATTATTTCACGAGCCCACAAAGTCACAACTAGAAGTGGGCACTTTATTTTCCTAGCAAATACATTCGTCACCATTACAGTTTGCTAGCTAACCTTAAACTGTTTATTTTCTCTAACTCTACATTCAACTGTCTGTCGCTACTGGTAACGATTGGTTCCGAAGTTTTCCGAATCTCCACCGGCTTCGGCTTCGGCTTTGCGAGTCTACCGCCAGGGCGACACTATGTTGGTTTTATTGTACGTTATGCATTGTGAAAATGTGAAAATAAATAAAAAAAATAAATACATATAACAAAAACAATAAATGACAAAAATAACAAAACTTTATGTGTGAATTTCTCGCTCACGCAGAAAAGTTAATCAGCTTATGAAAAAACTCTGCATTTTCAAACCTCAAGTTTCCATTGGTTAAACTATTCTATTTGTTTCTTTTCACATTGAATGAGAATTAATGACTAATGACTAATAAAATAAATAGAAAAAAACGTTTTTCTCAGAAACGCATTTTGTACATCTATCGAGTATTGAAAAAACGCTCATCAATTGTTCCCAAGAGTTGATGTGGGCTGTCTTTATCAGCTACATAACACAATCCTGTTATAATTTATAAATTATTTCATTTTCTTCCGTATTTCTCTGAATGTGATATTCTTGTCCTTTGCTGCTGCCTTTATCTGCTCATTCCATACCCTTAATCCTCTACGTTTTCTAAGCTTTCTTCTTCCTATTGCTTCGTGTGCTGCTTTTATAACACTATCTTTCAAGGTTGTCCAATCCGCTTCTGTGTTTTCGTTTGTTGTTGTCTTTATTAAATATTCTTGTAATCCATTTTGATAAAGTATTTTGACTATCTCTTGTTGAAGTAGAATCGTAGATAGATCTTGAACACTTCTTCTGGTATTTCTGCTCTTATGCTGTCCCATCTCTTGCATCTATGGCCGTTTTCACCAACAAATGTTAAAATAGACATTAACAAATGTAACGTAACAATTGTCAGCGCTAACAATACTGAAAATGTTAACAAACACGTGTTAACGCTAAGAGACTTGTAAATATTACAGCTATAGAAAGCTATGGATGAGTCGTGTTATTTTCTGAACGTACTGCGATGCGCTTTTGTTTTAATTCTCGTCTGCACCTACACAGCTGAAAAAATGGTGGGTAAACAAAATCGTAAACAAAAGCTGTGAGACAAATTTCTCATTGATGGAGAAACAATTGTTAATTGAATTGGTGACGATGTATGATATCGTAGAAAAATAAGCAGACGGATGCGGTGAATGTAAAAGAGAAAAATGTCACGTGGGAAAATTATTCACATAATTCAGTGAATTTTAAAATAGAAAGGTTATTAATACTTGAAGCAACGACGAGATCGGCATATTCCTTTCGATGCATGTTCTAACTCAGTAGTACGTAAATTTAAAACGAGGAGCGAAGAAGGACAAGTGACGAGTGACTTGAACGTTTCAAGACGGAAGGTGGACAGTGTATTATCCACATAATTCAGTGAATTATAAAATAGCAAAGTTATTAATACTTGAAGCAAAGGTGAGATCGGCATATTCCTTTCGATGCATGTTCTAACTCAGTATTACGTAAATTTAAAACAAGGAGCGAAGTACAAGTGACAAGTTACTTGAACGTTTCAAGACGGGAGGTGGACAGTGTATTATACACATAATTCAGTGAATTATAAAATAACAAAGTTATTAATACTTGAAGCAAAGGCGATATCGGCATATTCCTTTCGATGTATGTTCTAACTCAGTATTACGTAAATTTAAAACGACTAGCGAAGAAGTAGGAGTGACGAGTGACTTGAACGTTTCAAGACGGGAGGTGGACAGTGTATTATACACATAATTCAGTGAATTATAAAATAACAAAGTTATTAATACTTGAAGCAAAGGCGATATCGGCATATTCCTTTCGATGTATGTTCTAACTCAGTATTACGTAAATTTAAAACGACTAGCGAAGAAGTAGGAGTGACGAGTGACTTGAACGTTTCAAGACGGGAGGTGGACAGTGTATTATACACATAATTCAGTGAATTATAAAATAACAAAGTTATTAAAACTTGAAGCAAAGGCGATATCGGCATATTCCTTTCGATGTATGTTCTAACTCAGTATTACGTAAATTTAAAACGACTAGCGAAGAAGTAGGAGTGACGAGTGACTTGAACGTTTCAAGACGGGAGGTGGACAGTGTATTATACACATAATTCAGTGAATTATAAAATAACAAAGTTATTAATACTTGAAGCAAAGGCGATATCGGCATATTCCTTTCGATGCATGTTCTAACTCAGTATTACGTAAATTTAAAGTGAGGAGCAAAGAAGTAGGAGTGACGAGTGACTTGAACGTTTCAAGACGGGAGGTGGACAGTGTATTATACACATAATTCAGTGAATTATAAAATAACAAAGTTATTAATACTTGAAGCAAAGGCGATATCGGCATATTCCTTTCGATGTATGTTCTAACTCAGTATTACGTAAATTTAAAACGACTAGCGAAGAAGTAGGAGTGACGAGTGACTTGAACGTTTCAAGACGGGAGGTGGACAGTGTATTATACACATAATTCAGTGAATTATAAAATAACAAAGTTATTAATACTTGAAGCAAAGGCGAGATCGGCATATTCCTTTCGATGCATGTTCTAACTCAGTATTACGTAAATTTAAAACGAGGAGCGAAGTACAAGTGACAAGTGACTTGAACGTTTCAAGACGGAAGGTGGACAGTGTATTATACACATAATTCAGTGAATTATAAAATAACAAAGTTATTAATACTTGAAGCAAAGGCGATATCGGCATATTCCTTTCGATGTATGTTCTAACTCAGTATTACGTAAATTTAAAACGACTAGCGAAGAAGTAGGAGTGACGAGTGACTTGAACGTTTCAAGACGGGAGGTGGACAGTGTATTATACACATAATTCAGTGAATTATAAAATAACAAAGTTATTAATACTTGAAGCAAAGGCGATATCGGCATATTCCTTTCGATGCATGTTCTAACTCAGTATTACGTAAATTTAAAACGACTAGCGAAGAAGTAGGAGTGACGAGTGACTTGAACGTTTCAAGACGGGAGGTGGACAGTGTATTATACACATAATTCAGTGAATTATAAAATAACAAAGTTATTAATACTTGAAGCAAAGGCGAGATCGGCATATTCCTTTCGATGCATGTTCTAACTCAGTATTACGTAAATTTAAAACGAGGAGCGAAGTACAAGTGACAAGTGACTTGAACGTTTCAAGACGGAAGGTGGACAGTGTATTATCCACATAATTCAGTGAATTATAAAATAGCAAAGTTATTAATACTTGAAGCAAAGGTGAGATCGGCATATTCCTTTCGATGCATGTTCTAACTCAGTATTACGTAAATTTAAAACAAGGAGCGAAGTACAAGTGACAAGTTACTTGAACGTTTCAAGACGGGAGGTGGACAGTGTATTATACACATAATTCAGTGAATTATAAAATAGCAAAGTTATTTATACTTGAAGCAAAGACGAGATCAGCATATTCCTTTCGATGTATGTTCTAACTCAGTATTACGTAAATTTAAAACCACTAGCGAAGAAGTAGGAGTGACGAGTGACTTGAACGTTTCAAGACGGGAGGTGGACAGTGTATTATACACATAATTCAGTGAATTATAAAATCGCAAAGTTATTAATACTTGAAGCAAAGGTGAGATCGGCATATTCCTTTCGATGCATGTTCTAACTCAGTATTACGTAAATTTAAAATGAGGAGCAAAGAAGGATGAGTGACTTAAACGTTTCAAGACGGGAGGTGGACAGTGTATTATCCACATAATTTAGTGAATTATAAAATAACAAAGTTATTAATACTTGAAGCAAAGGCGATATCGGCATATTCCTTTCGATGCATGGTCTAACTCAGTATTACGTAAATTTAAAATGAGGAGCAAAGAAGGATGAGTGACTTGAACGTTTCAAGACGGGAGGTGGACAGCGTATTATCCACATAATTTAGTGAATTATAAAATAACAAAGTTATTAATACTTGAAGCAAAGGCGATATCTGCATATTCCTTTCGATGCATGTTCTAACTCAGTATTACGTAAATTTAAAATGAGGAGCAAAGAAGGATGAGTGACTTAAACGTTTCAACACGGGAGGTGGACAGTGTATTATCCACATAATTTAGTGAATTATAAAATAACAAAATTATTATTACTGGAAGCAAAGGCGATATCGGCGTATTCCTTTCGATGCATGTCCTAACCTCTCTTGTACTGCCGCAGTAACCTTCATAGCAACTTGTTTCGACAGTCTATACCTCCGTCTGATAGCTCCTCAAAATCATTTCTCCTCATAGGCCGTACTCTATTACGAATGCCATTTAGACAGTCTTAAATATAGCAAATCGACATAAACAGCTGCGTTCACGCCCGCCATCTTGACTATTTAAAATTGTTAAGGACTTAACAATAGAAATTTGCCGTGTTAATTTAACAAAAGATTTAACACAAGTGTTAAGGTAACACTTGTTGGTGAAATGCAATTTTTGTTATAACTATTACTAAATTTTATAACTATTATTAAGTGTTAACATATTGGTGAAATCGGGCACTAGTCTATAATGAGATCGTTCCTTCAACTAGATAGTGATCTGCGTAAATATCACTTCTTCTGTATACTGTCACATCCCTTTTTTGAATCTTTATTTTATCCTATGCTATAATATAATCAATTAAAGATCTCATTGCTCGTGCACTCCATGTGTACTTTTAAATATATTTTTTCCTAAAAAAGTCTATTCACTATTATTAGTTGATTATATTGTCACCCAATTATCGGGAAGCACCACAAACAACAGCTGGGAAGGGACCGGAGGCCACGCCACACCCACTCATTTGTCTCCTGTCACTAACTGAAGGGATGGTTAGGAGAGGGATGGCGGGCCCCTGAGCCGTCTCTTTACCCTTCTCCTAGGTTCTGGAAATTACGGGACATTCAATCTAATCGAGAACCTTCCAGATCGGCAAGCGGACCCTATATAAGCAACACGTCGTGCAAGAGGAGTCAGTCAGACAGTTAGTCAGTCAGTCAGTCAGTCAGTCAGTCAGTCAGTGCTTGACGTGCTAGCGAAGGAGCGCCGTGTTAATGAACGAGAAGACTGTGCAACGGAAGACTTTACGTAATTGTGTACGTGCATCTGAACGGTAACGGACGAACTGGTGAATCGTAATTGTGTGCATTACGTAATTTTGTGTAACTGGCAAGTGTTCAACTGTAGGTCGGTGGAAATAAAGAACATTGTTGAGTTTGTGTAATTGGACTTTTCATTTCACGAGCCCACAAAGTCACAATATGATGCAAATTGTCTCAGTTATTGTCCATTTTTATGAATATGAAGTTGTATTGTGCAGATAATTTATTCAATAACGTACAGCATTTCTTCATCTTTCAAAGTAGATTAAATTGTTAAGGGACTTTATTATTTGTCATATTTGGATCTCCCAGCTTGCGAAATCTGCGAACTTTTAAATTTAAATCATTTTATTGGTAGAAAATAAAACTATAACATTTGGGATGATAGTCCTGGTAAAGAGTCAAGAGACAAGTGTTGAATAGCAGACGTGTTTTACTTTTACGTCGGTTAGAAGAGGATATGGTAGATTTAGGTGGCTCAGTGGTTAGACTGCTTGACTCTCACCAAGGCGGTCCGGGTTGGATCCCAGGCGACCGCAAAGTGAGATTTGTGGTGGACAACACGACGCTGGGGCGGATTTTCTCCGGAATCTCCGGTTTCCCCTGCCATCTCATTTCACCGGTGCTCCATCTTCATCTCATGTATCATCAGTGTCATCGCCTGCGGTGCCGTATGTAGTAAAAGCGGGCGTTAAACACTACACATTTCATTACACATTAGATTTGGGTTAAGATGAACGTCGGGGCTCTAGTTTCCCGTTGGCCCTATCGCTCTAAAATGCCATCGGTGCCTAGAATACAAATTTTTATGCTTTATATTATGATACAGTAAAACTAGTTTAAGATAATTTAGTGAGAAATTTGTTTTAGCAAACTGCTGTGTAAACTAATATGCAAAGTAAATTGATAGCCTTAAAGTGGAATTTTAAAGAGACAGAAGCTGCGCAATGGAAAGAGAAATTGTTCTTTGGGGCTTATATAAGCGAGAAAATTAAATTAGCTGCAAAGATAGCGAGTTTGCATCTATGAAACCCGTTCCGTAGAGAACGAAAACGCCGAGAAAAATGGGTAGAACACAGAAAATAAAACCATTTAAAACACAAGAGGGGGAAAAAGGAACAAGGAGAAGTTTTCTCTAAAATTCTCTGGTATGTTACACTCGGGATATAATTTTAAACAAACGATATTCAGAATATTATGTGTGTACGCGTATGCGCGTGGGCATGTGTGTGCGTGTGTCATTGTACCCTGGCATGCGAAATCATGTCACAAACAGCTCAAGTCTAAATTATATAAAATCTAATACACTGGAACAGTACACAAATACGCTCCTATTTCCTTACTGTCGTTTAAATATCTCTCGTCATTTTGCCCCTCTCTCTACTTCTCTCTACTTCTCCAACATTGTCATATCGGACGATGAATAAATGGATGAAACGATGTTCAAATGAGTCCGGGGTCAATGGAGCAAAGAGTTACCCGACATTCGTCTTTAAGGATAACGGAGAACCCCGGAAAAACCTTATCCAGTTAACTCACCCTAACCGAGATTCGAACTCGGGACCTCTTGAACGTGAGACAGACACGCTACCAACACGCTACCAAGGCGGGCTAATTTCTTGATGTTGAACAATTGTTCGAAATACAAAAATCCGCCGATATGACTTTTTGAATTTTTCATGGTGACTCTATACAAAACCTTAGCCTATATACGACTAGTGTGAAGAAATGATTAATTTCCATCAATTAACTAAAATAATAAGACTTAAATAATGAAGTGTGGGACTCAAGTACTTACGGTAGTAAGTCGCCACAAACGGTGTATCTCAGATGTGAGAGCCCCATTGGTCTACCGGGGAATATATCAGATGGAGAATTTAATACCATAACGGCACGTTGGCCATGGTAACTCAATGGGTGAGGACGACTAGACGGAAACCAGAAGATCCGTAGTTCAAATCCCGGCGAAGGCATTGAATTTTTCAGTTGGACTCTATCTATGACTTTAGGTGTTAAAGTCGTCATATACAGAGTGTTACAAAAAGGTTCGGCCAAACTTTCAGGAAACATTCCTCACACACAAAGAAAGAAAATATGTTATGTGGACATGTGACCGGAAACGCTAAATTTCCATGTTAGAGCTCATTTTAGTATTTCTCTTAAAATTGAAATTGAAATCATTCGTGCAGACAATTGTCAAAATACCCCATTGTGGTTCATGCACGGTGGAACTCCTGCACATTTCAGTCGAAGTGTTCGTTCGCTACAACAGATTCGGTGACCAATAGATTGGTAGAGGCGGACCAATTCCATGGCCTCCACGCTCTCCTGACCTCAACCCTCTTGACTTTCATTTATGGGGGCATTTGAAAGCCCTTGTCTACACAACCCAGGTACCAGATGTAGAGACTCTTCGTGCTCGTATTGTGGACGGCTGTTCTCCAGGGCTGCATCAGCGCATCAGGGATTCCATGCGACGGAGGATGGATGCATGTAACCTCGCTAACGGAGGACATTTTGAACATTTCCTGTAATAAAGTGTTTGAAGTCACGCTGGTACGTTCTGTTGTCGTGTGTTTCCATTCCATGATTAATGTGATTTGAAGAGAAGTAATAAAATGAGCTCTAACATGGAAATTAAGCGTTTCCGGACACATGTCCGCATAACATATTTTCTTTCTTTGTGTGTGAGGAATGTTTCCTGAAAGTTTGGCCGTACCTTTTTGTAACACCTGTATGTGGAACATTAAAGACAATTCGAACCATTAATAACGAATATCTCGGAAATGGCTCATAACACAAAAAAAGAAAAAAAGAAAAAGAAAAGAAAATTTTAATCCCTGTTTTGAGAGGGTATTTACATTTTGTGTGTACTATGTTTTCTAGATGGCTTTACTCAGGCCCCGATCGCTAAAAAGCCTAGCTTCGTGATGCTTGGGACTGAGAAGTGGATTCTGCCTTGCCCTCCTCGGTAGCGTACATGGTAGCGTGTTCCAAGTTCGAATCTGGATAAGGTGTTTCTCCAAGTATTCCCTTATCCTGAAACATCAATGTCGGGTGATTCTGAGCTCTGTGTTTCCTGGGCTCATTTGAACATCATTTTACCTATTTCATTCATCGTTCAATATGACTTAACGTTGGAAGGCATATATTTAAGAAATAGAAGAAGAGCCTGCCTTGGGTACAAATTCTCTCTTCGATCCATAAAAACTGAAAAAAATATATTGTAAAAATTTTAAAAAATAAAGTGTTAAATCATATTTTAAAGGTATTCACCAATTATGTATTTAGGATTACATAAAGTCCTTCTGATAGAGGAGAACTTCAAATGCTACTCCTAGAAATTTTAAAATATAACTTAGATTTATAAACATTTAAATCCGGAGTATATGCTTTCTGTATAAATATGGATAATTTAAACTACTGCGATGAAGGTTAAAAATAAATATGTTGCAATTAAAGGTCAATTATTTTAACAGGCTGATTATATATCCTTAACATAAAATTATTATAAGAACTAAAGTTAAATTACTTTTTATATTTTCATATTATCGTGTAAATATCTTTAACTCAATAAAACATTAGAAGCACTTTATAAATTTGAAGAATCTTCCATTCTGAAGGATTTTCTTTGGAAAATCCTAATGTGTTCATTTTTTAAATAAATTACCGGTATTTTGTGTATTCTGCTATGGAAAGTCATAGGGAAAACTTGGAAGGTTGGAGAAAATAACAAGACAAGGATATCCTATACATAGAACAAGGAAAAATTACAGTAAGTAAAACAGAAGAGAACAAATAAATGGGGAAAATTAGTAGTTTTGACTGTATTCCAAATTGGCAGCCTGTGAGGCTTGCTTCGAGTTTTCTATCATTAAAGTGATGTGATGAGGAATCGGCTTTCTTTTGTTGATAAAAGGTGTCACAGTTCCAACGCACGACTTAACAGGATGAATGACGTAAGCATTCAAGTCAGCTGCAAGTGATGTAAGACGGCAAATGCATCATACAAGTGTGCAACCTTAAAGCATCACCCTCAATGTAAACAAGAAAGGAATTAACAAATACAGTTACGTTAAAAAGTATTTCTTTAATGCATTATTTTATGTTTAAGGATGTACGGATAGCGGAAAATCATCGGAATAAAGTACACCAGGGAGAATGTCTTACTTATTAATTAATGAAGAAGAGAATACAATAGACATATACACAATGTTCATTTTTATTTGTAATTTTACCGCGCAAAACTTGACGTCATCAATAGCACTGCTGATCAAGCGAGTTTATATGTGCGGCATGTTTTTTAAGTCAGTACCGTTTTGCGATTCCGCCGCCACAGCGCTACGGTCTGCGTTCCACGCATGCGCGCTGGTTACCTACATATCTTGTCCACGCACTGAGGCCATTACAGTCTGATTCTTCATTGTATACGTTGGTTACTGAGTGTTTAAGATGCCTCCGACAATCGTGAGTCCCGCCGATTGTGAAGTACAGGCACTTATACGACTTCTTAGTACTAAAGGCGTAAAACCGATCGATATTCATCGTGAGATCTGTGAAGTTTACGGACAAAACATTATGAGTGATGGAATGGTAAGGAAATGGGTGAGCGCATTTAAAGATGACCGCACAAATGTGCATGATGAAGAACGAAGTGGGCGTCCTTCGGTCGTTACTGAAGATCTGGTTCAGAAAGTGGACAAAAAGGTGAGAGAAATTCCACGCTTTACAATTTCATCATTGTGCGATTATTTTCCTCAATATTCTCGTAGTGTTTTGTATCGCATTCTGACCGAGAACTTGAAGTACCGGAAATTGTATTCACGTTGAGTTCCGAAAATGTTGACGAATTTGCACAAAACCCAACGTTTAGGCAGTGCATTGACTTTCCTTGAGCGGTACCACAATGAAGGTGAAGATTTTTAGACCAAATGGTTACTGGTAACGAAACATGGGGCCTATGTCACACCAGAATCGAAACAACAATCCATGGAATGGCAACATTCATCATCACCCACGAAAGTGAAGTTTAAGCAAACAATTTCTGCCCGGAAAATCATGTGCACAGCTTTTTGGAACAGAAAAGGAGTATTGCTAGTGGAGTTTCTGCCTCGTAATAAGACAATCAATGCACCGTCTTATTGTGAGACATTGATAAATCTCCGCCGTGCAATCCAGAACAAAAGACGTGGCAAGTTGAGTAAGTGTATCGTTTTGCTGCATGACAATGCCCGTCCACATGTGGCTAATCGGACCAAAGGTCTCATCAGATCTTTTCAATGGGAAACTCTAGATTATCCTCCATAGAGCCCTGATCTGGCGCCCAGCGACTACCATTTGTTCCTGCACTTGAAGAATCATCTGGAAGGTCAGCTTCTTCAAGACGATAACGAAGACAAAACAGTTGTGATACAGTGGTTAACGCGTCAGGCGGCAGAATTTTATGAGGAGGGTATTCAAAAACTGTTTCCACGTTATGACAAGTGCCTCAATATTCACGGAAATTATGTAGAAAAGTAGATTAAGGTACAGGTTTTCATATAAAAATAAAATTATTGCGATATCTATGCACGCCTTTTTTTTAAATTCCAAAACGGTACTGACTGAATCGCACGATTCCCCTATGGCAATTGTATGAGATTTGCTGACAGCAGTTTGAGGTCTCACTCTACCGGCAGGTAAATATACTATTTGAGAGTTGGGTCTGCCCATATAATATAAAGATGCCTAATTTCGCCTAGTGCGTAGATATGATAACTGTTTTCAAAACAAAAACAAAAATATACTGCAATGTAATGCACTACAAAGCTAATTTTTCAGCCATAAAGGTATACCATGAAGAATATACGAAATGATAAGTCAATGAACACTTATTTCACAACGAACATCTGCTTTTCTGTTATAGTAGACATATATGCATATTGTAAACCTGTCACATAAAATAGAAATATTTAAATTTGATCTCAACAGCCACAGTTTCCTCACAATGTAACTTCATTACAAACCAGAAAATTAGCAGAACATGTTCTAGAAATGAAAAATAAATTAGTGTTACAATATGTACAAAGCTTTTATCCAAGTCTAAACAAGAAAATATCTCTAGTACATAGTCTTATGTGTCCATTTTCTTATATTTCCTTTCTCTCTTCCCCTTAAACATTGTCTGTATAACGAGAAGGTATACTTGAGGTCTTTCTGTCATAACATTATTTATTACTTCTAGATTGGAACCAGTCACTTTATAGCGTCCAGTGTCTAGCTGATCCTGTATCTTGTAAATGTTTGATGTACATATTGGTTTTAAAAGACATAAGGATACCAACATTAATAGACATTTTAATTAAGCATGAGAGTGACAAAAAGTTTATATCGTATACTGATAAAACGTAAGACGTTTATGTTACAAACAAAAGAATGTCAATTTTTCGTTACCTGGACACTTTTGACAACATTACGCTCCGAGGGACTTGTCTGAATGCTGGATAGAGTTGCTAAACTCCTCTATGCAGCGGTTTATATTATATTTATATGTCACACCAATTTTAATGTCGGTACGAAAGTAGCATTCAACCATTAAGACGCGGTGCTCTGTGTTCATATCCAGGGGAAGCTGGTTGTTTTAGTTACAACAGCAACCACAGTTATGCCCGATTTCACCAACAGATGTTAAAATCGACGTTAACAAATGTAACGTAACAATTGTCACAGCGCTAAAACTAATGTTAAATTTCATGCATTTCACCAACCTATTTTCTTAATATGTTAACAAACCTATGTTAACACCAAGAAAATTGTAAATATCACAGCTATAGAAGGCCATGGATGAGCTGCGATGCGCTTTTGTTTTCATTTTCGTCTGCACAAATAGCGCATGAACAAAATCATAAATAAAGCCGTGAGACAAATTTCTCGTCGACGGAGAAAGAACTGTTAATTGAAATGGTGACGAAGTGAAAGGATATCGTGGAAAATAAGAGGGCAGATGCAGTGAATGTAAAAGAGAAAGATGTCACGGGGAAAATATTGGAAACGAATTTAATTCAAATGCATGTGTCACTACAAGCACCAAAAAACTTGTCAGTATTACGTAAATTTAAAACGAGGTGCAAAGAACACGTACCTTAAACGTTCCAAGACGGGAGGTGAACAATGTATTATACACATAATTCAGTGAATTATAAAATAGCAAGGTTATTGATACTTGAAGCAAAGGCGAGATCGGCATATTCCTTCCGATGCATGTTCTAACGTCTCTTGAACTTCCGCAGTAACTTTCATAGCAACATGTTTCGACAGTCTATATCTCCGTAAAACAATTTTCTTCGGATAGTTCCTCAAAATTATTTCTCCTCATAGGTCATACTCTATTATGAATGCCATTTAGACGGTCTTAAATATAGCAAATCGACATCAACAGCTGCGTCCATGCTCGCCATCTTGACTATTTACAATTGTTAAGGACTTAACATCACAAATTCGGCGTGTTAGTTTAACATGAGATTTAACACGAGTGTTACGCTAACACTTGTTGGTCAAATGACATTTTTGTTTTAACTATATCTAAACACGTGTTAAGTGTTAACATTTGTTGATGAAATCGGGCATAAGAGCGCTGTAATTTGCCTAATGTTCCGCAAGAATTACCGCTTCTTCTCCGTAGAGGGTATGATAGACTCACCAGTCAACTATGACGTCACTCTTTCTCAATCGGAGGCCGATTAATAAAGAATAAAAATGAACACTGTGTATGTTTGAAGGATCTCTTAATGCCAGTGCCTATCCTTTGAATAAAAGAGGCTTGAAATTTTAAATAATATAAAAATGTATAACTATTTTGTTTAAAATACCACCTGTGATGTGTAAATGGTAAAACTAAATATAAAATGTGACTGTTATATGCCTCTAATATCAAAAGGTAAATGATTTATGAAAGTATAGGTAAATAAAACATACAAAACAGCCTGGCGGTTCAGTTCATCTGCAGAGAATGCGGAAATATATTTTACAAGTAAACAAAAGAATTCTCGCTGAAGGTAAATGAGTGCTAGCCCAGCAAACAGCTTGTATCAGACACAGAAAGTAAGAAGTGCAGTTTGATTAACTTCAAGGCTACGATCCTCATGGACCAACATCCCTAAGCAATTTACTAATAAGAGCTTTAATAGCACAATGCGTTGTCCTCAATTGTTTCATTGCAGTTATGCGCTGTACAAGTCCTCAGAGTAAAGCCGCAATTTAATATGAAGTAACTACAACAGCCATTAGAAGTGGTAGTACCGTGTTTCTAACGCTAAAAGCATAGGAAGCCTCAGGCTCTCACACCCATCAGCACCACAACTTGAGTTCTGAGCAAGAAAAATAGACATGCTCTTGTTAAACTTAAACTTGAAGGCTGTAACTTCACGGCAAACTCCAGCATGTTAAGTCACGAGTCTGCTTCGAAAATAAGTAACAAAATAAATAAGGAGAAAAACCACAGAAAAGTAAATTCAGTATCTCAGTATAACTTATAGTATCCCTTAACTCTCTCATTGCTTGCTACAGAGAAATAGGTTGTTCTGCAATGCCAAGCTCTCACTTATATCATATGACGATTTACGTTAATAAATTTGAAGACAATAATTACATTTTCATTACCACTATGCCGTACAACTAAATATGCGACAAAGACGCAAACCCATTGCTTCAAACTGCTTTTTCACTAAATTGCTGGGACAATACCAACTTTCAATCAGCCTTTCTAAGTTACGTGGGCAAATATACGACGGCTGTCCAATAAAAATGATCATGAATTTAATGTCATGTTGGCACGTCGGTCATAGAAGCTCAATGGTTTAGAGCAACCAGAAGATCCATAGTTCAAATCCCGGCTATGGCATTGAATTTTTCAGTCTGCCTCTACCCTTTCGTAGTGCGTCCTGTACACGGCTAGTGTGAAAGAACAATTTCCATTAATTTTACCTAATAGTGGTCCGAACTATAAAATCCGGGCCTTAAAGTACTTACAGCATAGAAAGATTAAGTCAGACTTAAAAATGCATGCCATACCCGGGATTTGAAATACGGATCTTCTGGTCTCCGTCCAGCCGCTCTAAACCATTGAGCTACTATGGCCAACGTGCCGATATGACATTAAATTCTCCAACTGATTCGTATTTCTCCCGGTAAACTACTAGGAGCTCTCATAAACACATGAGACAACTACCTTAATGACGACTTACTATGCTGTAAGTACTTTAAGGCCCGGGCTTTATAGTTCGGACCACTATTAGGTACAACTGACTCGTGTTTTTTCCCGGTAAACCACTAGGAGTTCTCATAAACACATGAGACAACTACCTTAATGACGACTTACTATGCTGTAAGTGCTTTAAGACCCGGGCTTTATAGTTCGGACCACTATTAGGTACGACTGACTCGTGTTTCTCCCGGTAAACCACTAGGAGTTCTCATAAACACATGAGACAACTACCTTAATGGCGACTTACTATGCTGTAAGTACTTTAAGACCCGGGCTCTATAGTTCGGACCATAATTAGATACAACTGAGTCGTGCTTTTTCCGGTAAACCACTAGGGGTTCTCATAAACACATGAGACAACTACCTTAATGGCGACTTACTATGCTGTAAGTACTTTAAGACCCGGGCTCTATAGTTCGGACCATAATTAGATACAACTGACTCGTGCTTTTTCCGGTAAACCACTAGGAGTTCTCATAAACACATGAGACAACTACCTTAATGGCGACTTACTATGCTGTAAGTACTTTAAGACCCGGGCTCTATAGTTCGGACCATAATTAGATACAACTGACTCGTGCTTTTTCTGGTAAACCACTAGGAGTTCTCATAAACACATGAGACAACTACCTTAATGGCGACTTACTATGCTGTAAGTACTTTAAGACCCGGGCTCTATAGTTCGGACCATAATTAGATACAACTGACTCGTGTTTTTCCCAGTAAACCACTAGGAGTTCTCATAAACACATGAGACAACTACCTTAATGACGACTTACTATGCTGTAAGTACTTTAAGGCCCGGGCTTTATAGTTCGGACCACTATTAGGTACAACTGAGTCGTGTTTTTCCCGGTAAACCACTAGGAGTTCTCATAAACACATGAGACAACTACCTTAATGGTGACTTACTATGCTGTAAGTACTTTAAGACCCGGGCTCTATAGTTCGGACCATAATTAGATACAACTGACTCGTGTTTTTCCCAGTAAACCACTAGGAGTTCTCATAAACACATGAGACAACTACCTTAATGACGACTTACTATGCTGTAAGTACTTTAAGGCCCGGGCTTTATAGTTCGGACCACTATTAGGTACAACTGACTCGTGTTTTTCCCGGTAAACCACTAGGAGTTCTCATAAACACATGAGACAACTACCTTAATGGTGACTTACTATGCTGTAAGTACTTTAAGACCCGGGCTCTATAGTTCGGACCATAATTAGATACAACTGACTCGTGTTTTTCCCAGTAAACCACTAGGAGTTCTCATAAACACATGAGACAACTACCTTAATGACGACTTACTATGCTGTAAGTACTTTAAGGCCCGGGCTTTATAGTTCGGACCACTATTAGGTACAACAGATTTGTCCTAGGGCAAACACCGGGCCACAGTGTACAAGGTGGCACCAACCCATGTAGCGACTATGACTTCCCTTAGGGGAGGTCCGGGGCTACAGGGTTACCACAAGAGCATAGTCTCAGCGAACTTCAAACAAACAAAAGAAACGAAGATAATTACACTTGGTGGTGCCCAGGTTTCATGGTCACCACCAAGAAGCAACATAGACGCGCTCGCATGCATCGCATGCCAGCTTAATAGATACCACATACTAACCGGGGTGCTATGCGGGACCCGACTAAGCATGTTAATAAGTGCACGCAAAATAACATAAGTCACGTAACTAACACGTGGTGGGGTTTTTTAGTGAGTACACCTGGCCCCCTCAGGGCACAGGGACCCTCACACTGTCGGCCATCGCACGCGGGCCGTCGCCTGTAACTGGGTTTTTCCCCTCCACGGTAAAAAAAAAAAAAAAAAAAAGGTACAACAGACCCGTGTTTTTCCCGGTAAACCACTAGGAGTTCTCATAAACACATGAGACAACTACCATAATGACGAATTACTATGCTGTAAGCGCTTTAAGGCCCGGGCATTATAGTTCGGACCACTATTAGGTACAACTGACTCGTGTTTTTCCCGGTAAACCACTAGGAGTTCTCATAAACACATGAGACAACCACCTTAATGACGACTTACTATGCTGTAAGTACTTTACGGCCCGGGCTTAGGTGGTTTACCGGGAAAAACACGAGCCAGTTGGAGAATTTAATGTCATGTCGGCATGTTGGCCATAATAGCTCAAGGGTTAGAGCGGCTGGACGGCAAACAGAAGATCCTTGGTTCAAATTCCGACTATGGTATTTTATTTTTCAGTCTGACTCTATCTTTCCATACTTTAGCCTACACACTGCCAGTGTGAATGAACAATTAATTTCCATATAGTGGTACTATTCCCCAGACCTGTTATTCGTTTTGCAGCACTTTGAGAACTTGGAAGATTTTTGTGGTGATGTTTTAAAGAAGTCAAGTTATGTGTGCATATCGCAGGACATTTCATTCGTTATTTAGAATAGTCGATACTCTACGAAAATATAATTATAATGATAAAGGGCAGAACTCACTAAGAAGTAACGCTAAATCATTAGAAAGCAATGGAAGATGCATAAAATTAATTAAGTGGTTATTAGAATTAAAATTCCTAAAGGTGAACATCAGGCAAGAGAACTAGTTTTAATAAGCTCTGTAACAGCTTTAAACTTGGCAAAATCAATGTTCGTTTCTTTCGTAAAGTTATTTAAAGTTTAAAAATATTAAGTTTAGAAAGTGAAATTCTAAAAATAAATAAGATGTGTAATATGGTTGCTACGAGTGACGTTTACATAAAGAAACGTACGGTTGCTATGGAGAGAAACGTGAATAATCTTCATAGTAGGACGCGAGCAGAATTAGTGTTCTTTCACACTAGCCGTGTGTAGGCTAAAGTATGGAAAGATTGGGTCAGACTGAATCTTTGATACGTTGGCCATAGTAGCTCAATGGTTTAGAAAGAACAAAAGAACAAGGAAGAACAAAAGAACAAGGAAGAACAAATGATTGAAACAACGTAAATAAAGTCTTTAAGAAATGTAGCAGGGCAAATTTATCCAACTGGAGCTACCCACTTACGTCATACATCTTATAAATTCTTTCCTAAAACATAGATTCTTCACAGTCACAGTGGCGGGAAAAACATCTACACGAAGGTCTATCCGCGGCGGAGTCCCCGAAGGTTCTGTGTTATCCCCGACGCTCTATAGCGTCTACGTGGCTGACCTTTCCACTGAACAGCACCTCAACATAGCGCAATATGCTGACGACGTGCTGCTATTTTCCACAAACAGAAACCCACGCAGAACCTTCAACCCCATTCAACGATATTTAAACCTCCTGCAGGATTGTTGCACGCTTTGGCGATTGTCTATTAACACGGAGAAAAGCCAAGCGATATTGTTCACCAAGCGCCGCCAACTTCCCCACATTCACCTACTTGGTACGTACTACACTTCACTGATCAAATGATTCATGAAATGCTCCATGACGCTGACTTCTTCCCCACGAAGCCGTACTGATCTCTAAGAGCAAACACACTACTCTAGCTACTACTCAGTATTTCGGTCTCACCACTCATTAATCTCGGCCTTGCATCGGCTCTTTCTATACCTATCGCGCGCAAGACATATTTTCGTAAATAGATCCTTCTCGAATTGTAGTCTCGAAAGTTCTTGAACTGTATCTGCGCAGTAATATCATGCCCTGGTCCTCCTTGCAAAGCGAACTCGTGTCTGCCTTGAAGGCATCATCTTCCGTCGCGCATTCAGTAGACACATGGCTCCTAAATCAGCTCCTTTTTCGAGGTAGATCCGTGGGGGTGACTCGAAACTTCCCCTCCGCAACAAATAAGGCGGGACATCTCGAACTTTCGGAGCAGCAACATGGGTCGTGCCAAGAGAGCAACGAAGAAGCCAGCAGTCATCACATTTTCTCACATACTAACGCGGGTGCTGGGTGGGACCGCACTAAGCTACGCCATTCTCAGATCACTATCCTTTCATTATCCGGTGGAGGTTTCTTAGTGGGTATTACCAAGGACAGGCGAGCGCCACAGTCCCCATTGTGAAATGAAATGAAATGTGTAGTGTTTAACGCCCGCTTTTACTACATACGGCACCGCAGGCGATGACACTGATGATACATGAGATGAAGATGGAGCACCGGTGGAATGAGATGGCGGGGGAAACCGGAGATCCCGGAGAAAACCGACCCCAGCACCGTGTTGTCCACCACAAATCACACTTTGCGGCCGCCTGGGATCGAACCTGGGCCGCCTTGGTGAGAGCCAAGCGGTCTAACAATTGAGCCACGACGCGGCCTGTCCCCATTGTGCCCTCCGACACAACGGGACTCCGTAGATGAATTTTTTTCTTCACCCGAAAAAGAAAAAGAAAAAGAAAGCAACAAATAACAATGACCACCCAATCCCGCAAGAAATCACGCTATGTGACAGTATCTTATGAAATGCATTCAACACTATGCAATTCCTTCATCAACAAATAGGTTAAAAGGTCCTTCATTTTAAACTTGCCTCTCAGAATGTGTATCTATACATCCTGTTAGTGTTTCGAGAGTTTCATCATTCATATTTCTCTTCTGGTGGCATATTTGGAACTTTCATACGTATCTCTGTCTCTCTCATAGGTCTATCTCTCTCTACTCCGTATGCTATTATAACCGTTTGCTAATTGTTCTACTTTACTAATTGTTCTCCTTACCAAATCGTTTATATATAGCTGCTTATAATTCAAATTTATCTTGGCCTTTCCGATACATATGTGTATAAAAAATGTTTATTTTCCTACATTTATTAAAGTATTTTTCCCTCCACCATCCAGCATCCAGCATTAGTAAATCAAATAGAATATATATTGTGACTTTGTGGGCTCGTAGAATTAAAAGTCCAATTTGCCGAAATTCTAAATGTACTTTATTTCCGTAGAAATACACTGATCAATTCTCAGTAACAACATTACGTCATATACACACCACAATCTACCAAGGTCGATGACAATAACAAACAGGGTTCTGAACAGCTCTCGTTACAACAACACTCTTGTTACACATGTGCGGGCCAACCCAGGGTCATGAAATTATTTAAAACCATAAAGCTTTTATCAAACCTTAATTTGAATTTATTTTCTTGCTACACTTTGCGCTCACCGGTACATAAACATACAATAACAACAAACATCTGTCCTATCTTCATATAGTATTTACTTCCAGCTTCATTTTGTATTGATCAACCCAGACACATAAAGTAACAATCAACTTCTGGTCCCGAACTGAGAGGAAAGAGCCCCATAAAACAACACGGCTCACCAAAAGGCAACGCATGAAAACCCAAAGAGAGTATCGGGAAATCCCAACATGGAGGACTTACCCAGAGACACAGACGCGACGCGAGCCAGGCACACACAAATCCTGCTGGTCTGAGGGAGCCACCCAAGGAGCCTCGGGCACCGCAGCGCCCCCAAAGAGGAACGGCGGAAAATCAAAGCAACGTGACAGCAGCGCCTCGAACCGGAAGGGCAAGTAAAAAGGTGCCGGAGAGAAAACAAACGGCACAAACAACAAATGTCAGCTGGTGTGTCACAATTTCTTATATATCTCATTCATAATCCGAGAGACTTCTCGAGCAAATAAGAAAAACTACTATTCTCTGTCAATCGAGATAGCACTAGAACCTTCCAAACGTGAAACCCTATCTGTGACGGCAAGTCCTTTATGTTAGCTATCTTTGTTTGCCGGCTCTTTGTGAACACTAGCCATGCTATTGTTAACTGCTTATGCAAGCTTTTTATTAGCCAGAAACACTATCCGCCGTCTTTTATCTATTTGCACCGAAACTTTAATGCCCGTTACCGCGACACTATGAAAAAATAAACGTTGGTCAACTGTTTCAATTTTCAAGATTCGAGCCAAGACCGAGCCTTCCAGACAGTTATTTCGAGCTGTGATGCAGGTAGTTACAACGACAGTATTGAGGTTTTTCTTTATTATTATTATTTTGGCCTTCGGTAAAATCCCATATGGCCATCGTAGGGAAAAATAAGAAAAATGATGTAAGGAAAATTAAGAGGATGGGAGGAGACTAGATCTGTAGATCACTTTCTTTAAGAAATTGTAGAAGAGCTTGGTATACAGGTTTGTGGCATAACTGTAATATGGTGTTGACGCTAGCGGGAAAAGGAACAGACTGTTGAGGAAGGAAGAACGGTGGACTCGGTTGCGAGAGCAACTGAACAGGAGATGATTGAGGTCAGCGGTTTCGCCTGGGTCATCAGGACATACAGGGGAATCGATGAGACGTAGTCGGTGTAGATGCGCAGGGTAACATCCATGTCCAAGTCGCATTCTAGTGATGGAGGTGAGATGTCGACGTGCAATCCTGAAGCTGGAGAACCAAGGGGTGGTGGATAGATGCGTCTGAACGGCGGCGTGGTGTTTGCCTTTGATGGACTGCGAACGAATCCAGGCGTCATTCCAGCGACAATAGGCGTCACGCTGAAGGAGCGGGAAGAAATCCGTGTAGGGCAGTTGGATGCCTTGGAAGGTGCCTTGGGTGAGTCCCTCTTTTGCCAGGCGATCGGCGACTTCATTGTATCGAATTCCGACATGCCCTCTGATCCAAAGGAAGTGAATTTGATGTCCGGCTATGGTAGCGTTGTTCACCAACGTCAGTATCTCGTAAAGATAACAGTGC
Source organism: Mantis religiosa (assembly GCA_030765055.1). Lineage (NCBI taxonomy): Eukaryota > Metazoa > Arthropoda > Insecta > Mantodea > Mantidae > Mantis > Mantis religiosa. The sequence goes on from CM060949.1 coordinate 231,497,916, forward strand.
ATATATCTCGTCCAACGAGGAGATGAGAGTCTCTGCAGCACACTCTGCGCATCGGTTAAGATCAGCAGTTTGGGGAAGCCCTGAGAAATCCCATATTGCAAAGCGTCACGAATGGCCAGAACCTCCGCAGTGTAGCTGGAAGCCTCCATAGGTAGGCGGTATCGAGCCAGGGCATTAGTAGAAGGACAGACGTATGCATAACCTACTCCATCAGCAGATTTAGAACAGTCGGTGTAGATCGTGGTAAAATCTGGCCATGTAACCTGCAAGAAATGAGAGAGGGTGACGTTCACGTCAGGGCTCCGAATGATGTGATCAGGAAGATAATGCACCGAAACATTCAAGAAGTGTAAGTCATATGGATATTGAAACCCCGGAAGAGAGGGACTTTTCAAAATTAAGGGAAAAGTGTGGTATAGAGACCGAAAACCCAGTAAGAGTAAGGGCAATCGTCGTACAGCTGGAAAATCCGCGTTGAGATAATTAGCTTCGAGACACTGCAACGTCCGCAATACTGGGTGGGCGTCCACGGAGAAAACTCGCAATAGAAAGCGCTGGGTTAAGAGCTGTCGACGGATCTCCAATGGTGGTTCTGAGGCCTCAACCAAAAGTGCATTCGTCGGTGTAGAAAGCATAGCACCCAGACAAAATCGAAGAGCACGGTACTGAGCGATATCCAACTTGCGCAAGACCGATGTGGAAGCAGAGCCAAAGAAGATACAGCCATAGTCCAGCACCGATCGAATTAGGGAACGATATAGCAGAAGTAATATGGAAGCGTCCCCGCCCCACCATGAATGAGGTATTCAGGGTTGTATGTGCTATCACGATATGTGCGGTAAACCAGGGAAAGACTTGTCATTTCCGTGATGGATGGAAACTAAACTCACATTAACATCGTTATTAACTTTTGCGGATATAACTGTGAACACATACGCAGCCTGCTAGCGACAATGATTAAATTTGCATACGATGAGAGATCACATGAAACCACAAGTTGGCTATGATGGACGACCAGAATGGTAATTACTGTTTCTATAAGTGAATTAGCATTTTTGCTGCAATACACTTAAAAATGAACAACTCCCAAAAGCCATATTAAAGTTAAAATGTTGTATGTAATGTTAAAACTTTCAAAGAATAACACAGCAATAGTCTATTTGCATTCCCCCAAAAATGATTTCAATTAAGACTACGCTAATTTCGATGTAATGTAGAAGGCAATTATTATTTTCAGTATATTAATATCTTTATATAAAATAAGAACTCGATTTGTGGGAAGAGAAGTTGTACAAACTTGTGCCAAATCCAATAACCTTAGACAAGATTACACTTTGTCTCCAATACTACATCCTATCTTCATCTGTTTTGATTACACTTTACTACCAAAATATTACATAAGAAAGAAGTTTCCCGTGTCGGAGTACAGAATCATACATGTAAGCTCTACGGAATTATTTATTCTCTTGTTCCTGATACCAGAATTTGGCAACAATACCCAACATACTGGTGTGTGATTCGCTGATCCTTATTGATCCTGCCATGATGTCAGAAGTAAAATGAACATCTCTCGTTTGCAACAGCATGTTAAAACATTATCAAGCACAGATGGAAATATTCTGTACTGTCAGCTTTCTAAAAGTCGGCAAAAGCCAATCAGCTACCCAAATAATACAGCATTTATCCGGCAAAAAATGCATTATTGCACTTCGTTCTACTAGCAAACAGGTGTTTTTAAGTATTGTCACCCAATTGTCGGAAGGCACGAACAATTGACGGCTGAGGGAGGGCCGGGAAGCATTCGTCCACGCCTACCCATTTATCTTATAGCGCTAACGAAGGGATGGTTGGAAAAACATCGCTAGCATCACTTTCCCCTCCCCGTGCCGTCTGGAACCTTCGGGGAGATACACTGAACCGCGAGACTTCCAGAAACAGGGATATTCCTTAAAAAAGGGGCTACAGTTGGCGAGTCAGTACAGTTCTTGGCGAGCAGCCGTGAGGAGCGCCGAGTGAGTGAACGGAGCGGAAGACTGTGTCCGTGCATCAGAGGAGTTGTACGTAATTGTGAGTGTAGAGCGGACCTGTGACAGACGAACTGACGAATTGTAACTGTGCGCATTACGTAACTCTGTGTAATCGGCTAGTGTTCCAACTGTAATTCGGTGGAAATAAAGAACAATTTGAGTTTTTGCAATTGGACTTTTAATTTCACGAACCCACAAAGTCACAGTATTATAGAATTTATTCAAATGTATGCCTAAGTTCTATTTTGACCGATATACTTCCATTTAGGTGACAAACCAAGACATTGGGAGGTCTTAGTGACGTATATCTGATAAAAAAATATAAGAGTGAGTAAATGTGAGACATTAGTACAGTATATCACGTATAGCATTACCTACATCAGAACCTATTAAATAAAATAACTCACACGGAATCGAGTAATCCCACATACTACGAGGGCCTTTCAATAAAGAATAATCACAATCTCTTTCACAACGTACCCTTATTCATCCTCATAATTTTGATAGTCCTTCTCAAAATAGTCTCCCCTGAAGGCGATGCACTTGTCCCAGCGTTTCTGCCAGTCTTCAAAGATATTCTGGAAACCATTTTTTGAGAGGTCCTTCAAAATCACCTCTGCAACGTTCACCACTGCTTCTGATGATGGATAATGCCTCCCACGAAGGCGTTTCTGCAAGTTAGGGAATTGAAAAATGCCATATGGGACTAAATCCGGACTATAGGGAGGGTTAGCGATGCACTTCAAGTTGATTTTTGCAAGATATTCAGCAACAACATTGACAATATGTGGCCGCACATTATCGTGGTGCAGCATCCAGCCTGCTTCACGGAAATGTGGTCTTTTGCGTCTGATATGGACTTGCAATGTTTTCAGGACATCCCTGTAGTATTGTCCAGTTACTGATGTGTGTGCAGGTACAACATGCTGATAAACCATTCCATGAATATCAAAGAATGAGATGACCATAACTTTCTCAGCAGAAGCAACCGGTTTTGCTTTTTGGGGGTTGGTGATGAAGGAGATTTCCACACTGAGCTTTGATGTTTGCTCTCAGGATCAAAATGATGTAGCCAAGTTTCATCAGCAGTGATTACGTTTGAAGGAAACTCCGGATCCTCCTCTAACATCAACTTTAACTGCATGCGAATGCCTTTTGTTCGGGAATCAACATTCTTGGAACCCATCGCGCACAAACACGTCTCATGTGTAATGTTTCTGTCACCAACGTGTGGGTGGCACCCAATGAAATGTTCGGTATTTCAGAAAGTGATCTTAAGGTAATTCGTCGATCCTCTCTCACAATGGCAGCAGCAGTGTTGATGTATTTTTCCGTAAGACCAGTAACTGGAGCAACGGGTCCACCTTCCTTTGAAATTGATTGTCTTCCCTCTTTAAACATTTTAAACCACCTTCGAGCTGTGCTGTAGGGAAGAACAGACTCTCCATAGACCTCCTGTAACATTGTTTAGGCCTTAACTGAAGATTTGTTATGATGAAAGCAGGATTTCAAAGCCGCATATTGTTCCTCGCGTGTTATCTCCATTGCAGCGGTAGGCGATACTGAACATGTCTGAACTTGTATGGTTCTCACAGGCGGGAAACAGGAGTACCAATAATGAAACTACTACGGCGTGTTTGTTTCACATTAAGCTAACAGAATATAATAATATTGAAGTTTAGTGCGAAAAATTATGATCGTAAAAAAATTATGATCATTCTTTATTGAACAGCCCAAGTATATCCTCCATTATGACAACGTTTGAGGACCTAAATTACACCAAACAGCCCTCGTATATTAACTGCTTGAAATAAACCATGTTTTACATTACTCTGCGTTGCCTCCCCTATTATTTCGTGAGACACACAATACAGGAAGTCGATTTGACGGAAGAGAAGCTGTACAACCTTGTGACAAATCCAATAACCTCAGATATGATTACATTTTGTCCCCATTTCCATATCTTATTCTCATCTGTTTTGATTACACTTTGCTACAAAATATTACATAAGAAAGAAGTTTCTCGTGCCGGAGAACTGAATCATACATGTAAGCTCTACGGAATTATGTGTTCTCTTGTTCCTTCGCTTAGAATTTCCCAGCAATACCTAACAACTTCGCTCATCATTACTGATCCTTCCAAAATGGCAAAAGTAAAATGAACATCTGCCGTTGGCAACAGCATGTTAAAATATCCTCAACATCAGGTGGAATAATTTTGTATTGTCAGCTTTCTAAACGTGTAAATGTCAGTCAGCCTCCCAAATAAGCAGCATTTATCTGGCAAAAAAATACATTATTGCGCTTCTCGTTATACTACGAAATAGCTATTTTAAGTGTGATAGGGCTTAGAGGTGTCATTCATTTTATTTAAGTGTATGGCTGACTCCTATTTTGACGGATATTCGTCTATTTAAAGTGAAGAACCAAGACACTAGGAAGTGTGGGTGACATTAGGAATTTTTTAGTTTACGTCCTCCAACGTCAGGTCATATCGGACGATGAATGGAATGGGTGAAGTGATGCTCAAATGATTCCAGGGTCCATAGAGCTTAAAGTTACCCGAAATTCGTCTTTCAGGATAAGGAAAACCCCAGAAAAGACCTTATCCAGGTAAAACACCCTGACCGAGATTCGAACTCGGGACCTCTTGAACGTGAGGCAGACACGCTACCACCACACTACCGAGGCTGGCAGAAACATTAGTAATGTGAAATATGTGAGAAGGTAGAGTCAGACTAAAAAATTTAATACCATAACCGGAATATGAACCACGGATCTTCTGGTCTCCGTTCAGCCGCTCTAGCCATTGAGCTACTATGGTACGTGCCAACATGGCACTAAATTCTCTAACTGACTCGTGTTTTTCCGGTAAACCACTAGGAGTTCTCATAAACACATGAGACAACTACCTTAATGGCGACTTACTATGCTGTAAGTACTTTAAGACCCGGGCTTTATAGTTCGGACCACTATTAGGTACAACTGACTCGTGTTTTTCCCAGTAAACCACTAGGATTTCTCATAAACACTTGAGACAACTACCTTAATGGCGACTTACTATGCTGTAAGTACTTCAAGGCCCGGGCTTTATAGTTCGGACCACTATTAGGTACAACTGACTCGTGTTTTTCCCGGTAAACCACTAGGAGTTCTCATAAACACATGAGACAACTACCTTAATGACGACTTACTATGCTGTAAGTACTTTAAGGCCCGGGCTTTATAGTTCGGACCACTATTAGGTACAACTGACTCGTGTTTTTCCCGGTAAACCACTAGGAGTTCTCATAAACACATGATACAACTACCTTAATGGTGACTTACTATGCTGTAAGTACTTTAAGGCCCGGGCTTTATAGTTCGGACCACTATTAGGTACAACTGTCTCGTGTTTTTCCCGGTAAACCACTAGGAGTTCTCATAAACACATGATACAACTACCTTAATGACGACTTACTATGCTGTAAGTACTTTAAGGCCCGGGCTTTATAGTTCGGACCACTATTAGGTACAACTGACTCGTGTTTTCCCGGTAAACCACTAGGAGTTCTCATAAACACATGATACAACTACCTTAATGACGACTTACTATGCTGTAAGTACTTTAAGGCCCGGGCTTTATAGTTCGGACCACTATTAGGTACAACTGACTCGTGTTTTTCCCGGTAAACCACTAGGAGTTCTCATAAACACATGAGACAACTACCTTAATGACGACTTACTATGCTGTAAGTACTTTAAGGCCCGGGCTTTATAGTTCGGACCACTATTAGGTACAACTGACTCGTGTTTTTCCCGGTAAACCACTAGGAGTTCTCATAAACACATGATACAACTACCTTAATGACGACTTACTATGCTGTAAGTACTTTAAGGCCCGGGCTTTATAGTTCGGACCACTATTAGGTACAACTGACTCGTGTTTTCCCGGTAAACCACTGGAGTTCTCATAAACACATGAGACAACTACCTTAATGACGACTTACTATGCTGTAAGTACTTTAAGACCCGGGCTTTATAGTTCGGACCACTATTAGGTACAACTGACTCGTGTTTTTCCCGGTAAACCACTAGGAGTTCTCATAAACACATGAGACATCTACCTTAATGACGACTTACTATGCTGTAAGTACTTTAAGGCCCGGGCTTTATAGTTCGGACCACTATTAGGTACAACTGACTCGTGTTTTTCCCGGTAAACCACTAGGAGTTCTCATAAACACATGAGACAACTACCTTAATGGCGACTTACTATGCTGTAAGTACTTTAAGGTCCGGGCTTTATAGTTCAGACCACTATTATGTCAATTAAAGCCCGGGTCTTAAAGTACTTACAGCATAGTAAGTCGTCATTAAGGTAGTTGTCTCATGTGTTTATGAGAACTCCAAGTGGTTTACCGGGAAAAAACACGAGTCAGTTGTTCCTAATAGTGGTCCGAACTATAAAGCCCGGGCCTTAAAGTACTTACAGCATAGTAAGTCGTCATTAAGGTAGTTGTCTCATGTGTTTATGAGAACTGCTAGTGGTTTACCGGGAGAAACACGCGTCAGTTGGAGAATGTAATATCATGTTCGCACGTTGGATATAGTAGCTCAATGGTTAGAGCGGCTGGACGGATACCAGAAGATCCGTGGTTCAAATCCCGGCAATGGCATTGAATTTTTCAGTCTGACTCTACCCTTTCAGAAGGTTATCTGACCGGATCGGTTACTGACATTTGGCAGACGTCTGTAAGAACGGCCCTAAGACAATTATTGTTTTTAATGAAACTCCTGTAGGGTTTCTGAATTCTTCATAATATTTGAAATATGTTAAAACATACCTGGATGCGTGTTGTCGATACGTTGTTGAGTGCGACAGAAAATCTACGGTGTATAGCGGTATGGACAACATAAGACTGAAATAACGAATGAGTGTGGGGGTTAGTTCGGATTAAGCCGACTCGAGCCGACTTCCCCCGAATGAGCGTCACATATTGCAGCGTGACGGCTCAGTTTAATTCACTACCCACAAATAGTGCTAAACGCATCTAAAGAAATTTTCAATTCAAAATTTCGGAAAATGTTCAGTGTAAAACAAAATTTCAACTGGGGAGATCTTCTTGAAAAAATATTCATATTGCATATTGTGAAGATAATTTATAATTGCCAATTTTGTTATTTGTGGAAGCATTTGTCTTAGAGTTACATTGTATATATACACATATTATTCACAGATATTTTTACTAATTTGTTCGACTTGTATTGCGATACCCTCTACCTATGACCTACTTGGTAGAGAAAGCAGAAACAGGTAGTGCTGTTCCCAAATACCACCATCAAAGGCAGCCCGCCTCGGTAGCGAAGATGGTAGCGTGTCTGCCTCATGTTCAAGAGGTCTGAAGTTCGAACCCCGATTAGGGTGAGTTACCTGGATACAGCTTTCTCCGGGTTTTTCCCTTATCCTTAAAGGCGAATGTCGGGTAACTCTAAGCTCTATGGACCCTGGAGTCATTTGAACATAATTTCGCCAATATCATTCATCGTCCGATATGACTTAACGTTGGAGGACGCAAAGTTACAAAAATAAAATAAATGATAAATAAATAAAAACATCAAAAGTCACCAAACACCAACCTAAAGAGTTTTCTGCACATGGAAATCAGCTAAAAGGGGAACAACGTGGTACCAAAATTGGTTCTATAAAGTTAAGGCTCGCTAATATCTACTTTGACCGACATTTGAAAGGATCAAATGGAAATAAAGAAGGAACATCGCGACACCGTTTCAATTCAGAGAAGAGCAAATCAATGAAGGCGTCGGCACTGGAGGAAAGAGTCCACACTTCCGACCTGGTTTAAACTCGTCCCATAGCCAATGCAAACAAGTGCCTTACGTACGTGAACCTTATACAGAGTGTGCCTTGTACCGTTACGTTATCATCATCATCATCATCATCATCATCAATCATTGTGTCTGCCTCACGTTCAAGAGGTCCCGAGTTTGAATCTCGGTCAGGGTGGGTCACCTGGATAAGCTGTTTTCCATGGTTTTCCCTTATCCTGTAAGACGAATGTTGAGTAACTCTAAGCTCTATGAACCGTGGGCTCATTTGAGCATCATTTCATCCATTCCATTCATCGTCCGATATGACTTAACGTTGGAGGAGGTAAATTACAAAAACAAAAAAAGAACAAAAATCATTATCACTAATTGGTAAGATAGAGTCAAACTGAAAAACTCAATGCCATAACCGGGATTTGAACCACGGTTCTCCTAGTCTCCAACTCCGATTGCTCTAACCGCTGAGCACACATAGCAATGGGCCAGTAGGATTTAGCTCTCGAAATGATTCGCATTTTTCAGTAAACCACTAGGGATTCTTAGATTCATGCGAGAAAACTACCTTAATATATACCACTAGGTGCTCTCATAATAAGTCATCACAGAAGTTATCTCTCACATTCAAAATTTCGTCCAGTTGCCCTTACCCATTGAGCTACCTAAGCCAAATTTCTGTCATGGCATTAAATTCTTCATTTGACTCATATATTTTCAAGCTAAACCATTAGGGGCTCTCGCATCCGAGATTGATCGTCTTTTTTCCAATTTACGTGCTCTAACGTTGTCATATCAGACGATAAATGGAATTGGTAAAATGATGCTCAAATGGGCCCAGGGTCCATAGAGCTTAGAGTTACCCGACATTGCTCTTTTAGGATAAGGGAAACCCCCGGAAAAAGCCTTATCCAGGTGACTCACCCTGACCGTGATTCGAACTCGAGACCTCTTGAACGTGAGACAGACACGCTACCACCATGTTACCGAGGTGGGCACACATAGAGGGTTTTTTGTGTGTGAATTACGTCCTGCAACGTTAAGTCATGTCGGACGGTGAATGAATTGGTTGAAATGATCCTCAAATGTGTCCAGGGTCCATGGAGCTTAGAATTACCTGACATTCGTCTTGAAGAATAAGGGAAAACCCCGGAAAAACCTTAGCCAGGTGTCTCACCCTGACCGAAATTCGAACTCGGGACCTCTATCATAAGTACTTAAGTCGCAGGTTTCATCATTTAACTCTTATTATTTAAGTTAATTAATCAGAAGAGAGTAGCACATTAGTCACACCCAGTCCACCACTAGCCACGCACCCACCGACCCAATCAGAGAGGAGTGATCATAGCATAAATACCGCAGTAACTACAGTCATCGGATCAAACGCAGCGATACCTTCACCCAGAAGACTTCGACCGCGCTACCACTGAAGATGTCCATCGCAGTCATGGACGAAACGTCTCGAACTTTATTCTCCAGCAGACCACGGCACAACAGCCCGGAAAACAATACCAGCTCTAATGGCATTTAATCATTTCTTCACACTAGCCGTATATAGGCTAAGATTTTGGTTTGAAAAAGTCGACATGAAAAATTGAATGCCTTGGTCGGGATTTGAACCACGGTTCTACCGTGTACGGCTAGTTTGAAGAAATGAATAATTTCCATCAATTAACTTAAATAATCAGAGTTTATCTAACTATATAACCCAAATATTCAGGGCGAAACTGAACGTATTACATTGCCTTCAAAACGTACTTCATAGACGTATGTACCCCTGTACATTAAAAAGGCTTTGTTCTTTCATTAGCCATGTTAAAAACAACATAAATAGCTTTTGTCCCAAATTAAATGTATAATTTAATAAAAAATGCATGAGTATAATACTTTGTTACTCGTAAAATACGCAGAGTAAGATATTTCTAACAAAATGTTGGTTAAACTATGTGACATCACACTTTTTAAATAAGTTTACTCACTTAAAACTATATTCCGAGCACCTTTTATACATGCAATATGGATGTAGAACTTGACTGCATAGCAAACAGTTGAAGGTAGAGCACGTGAACGAAAGGTTGATGTAATTGGCGAAGTAAGCACGATTAGATTTTGAGGTGGCTTAGAGTAGAGTAGCATAAAATCGAAGGAATGTCTTCAGAGACAAATGAGGGTCAAGCGATGCAGTTGTTTTGTGTTTGTACGTCAGAAAGTTAGTTTACTGGGTTATGTGTCAGCGGTATCCATTGGGAAAAAGGTATTTATGTAGGCTTTGAAAGAGCAGATTAATATGACAATAGATTGTGAGTTAAAGTACAGAATACATGTCACTAAAATAGTCAGATGGAATTATTAAGAGGAACTAGACACACAATATTTCGGTGCCCTCCACTACCAAGTGCTAGCAAACCTGCAATTTTGGAAAAATGTCTATGTTTTCAAATCGTTAATATTCGCAAGAAATCGTCATACAAAATTCAAGTTATAAAGTGTATTTCAAATAAAAAACTGTAAAATTAATCGAAATTAACGTAATAACTTCCCTGCCATAGGGTATATACTGTCTGCCCACCGCAAGAAGACAAGAGACGAATGAAGTGTAGAGGAGTTTGAACTGTTTATCTACTCTGTCAGTAGATCTGTTTACTAATCCTTGTTTCACATAAGCTTACCCCGTATCTCTTAACGATCACGTGACCTTATCACCTCTCATTGGCTGCTATTGTAGTATAGACTTGTGCGGTAAAAATTAGTTCGTTATTTAACATGATGATATATCTTTATATCTTGGAACAGAATTAACCCATTTATGTTTCCATAACTGTTTGAATTAAATATATTACACAACAGAGTTAATTTACCTCAAATGCATGTTAATTCTTAAACGAAGTAAAGAGGAGGTTCCTTTGCTGTCAAGCACATGACACGATAGCACGTGATTTAGCGGTAATGATGACATATTTGTTTATATGACTTTTGTCACTGACCTTGTTTTGAACTGGATTAGTCATATATCGCCATTCGAAGGTGTGTTGTGCTGAATTCGAGAGCTAAATTATTTTATTGATCGTTAATTGCGCGTGTACTTATTATATGTATAATGTCAGAGCCTACCGCCAGTTTTTCGCGTGCCAATATGCCGACAACGTCCTCATAATGGCACGTAACAAAAACCTAAGATATTGTCATCTTCCGCTGCAGCGCCAGCTCCGAGCCATTGGCTGTTGGAGTGAGAAGTGAAGGATGGCCATTAGTCCCGAGAAGAGCTCCGCTCCTCTCCTGGTTAAGGCCCGAGCTAGGCGACCGGATTGGTCGCTGAGGTTGAGGCAGAGGCAAATCCCTTGGGTTCCCACTGCCAAATACCTTGGCGTCCACTTCGATCGCGGTCTCACCTACGCACCTCACGTCCGGGTCAAAGCCGGACAAGGACATGCAGCACTAAGGCAGTTGTACCCTGTACTTAAATCCACCATGCCAACGCACCTCAAACTGCGCCTGTATCGGGCGATTATACCGCCCCTGATTCTGTACGGCGGCAAAGTCTGGGGATCAGCGGCTCCGACCACTATTCGCAGACTACAGTGCGTCCAGAATAGGGCACTGCGTATGATCTACGATACCGGACGGAGATTCCCGTCTCACATCCTTCACACCTACTCCGGAGTCCCGTACATTGTGGGCGTCGTGCGGGAGAGATCCCGTACCATCTACAATAAGCTAGATTTCCATCCCAATATCTTGGTGAACACGCTTGGCCGTTACGATCACAGGGTTCCTCGCCGCCGACTGAGCTACCGGTTGTCCAAAGATGCTTTGGGTAACCAGAACTGAACAGGGCTACATTCCCCTGACTTCAAACCCCCAACCCCAAAAATGGGCTTGGTAAGTCCATTACCTAAACATTGTTCCTTTCCCTCTAGTCTGTTAAGCGGACTGTGCTCAGATGCCTCCCATGCAGGCGGAGGAGCGCAGCCAGCACTGGACGCACAACCCCCACGGGGCGCAGTGTGCATAAGGCTAGACATACCACTGCCGAAGACAACCGCCTGAGACGTAGGACGACTCTATTATACTGCCCAGATAAAGCCGCAAAAGCGGCTAGGTGCTGGGAAGCAAACACTCCGTCCAGGTAAACCTGAACGACTCGATTCTTCTGCTGGTCTGCTGGTCTGCAGCATCGCAAGGGAAAACCTTTACAAAACAGCGAAAAAAATTGTGGTGCACGTGTTTAATGCACTCACAGAGAAGAATCCGTCTTTGTCAGTGAGAAAAGTCAAACAGCTGTGCTCTGCACTTACAGGTGTGAGTGTTAGATCCGTAGGAACACCGCGACGTGAAATTGAGATAACAGGAAAACTTATCACTCCAGGCAAAAGCAGGAATAAACAAAAGCGAGTGCTAGGAGAATGCAATTCGAGAAAAGTGCTGTACGTCGTCAGTGTATACGTTTTTCTTTATAAACTAACGCCCTAACATAAATAACATTTTGTCTGCTGTAAATGAGGATGCAGATTTACTAAATTTCAGCTTATACAGCTGGAATTTGTGAATGAATTAAGGGACAAGAAAAATGTGGCAAGAGATAGAGGCGATATTGCTGTGTGGCAAATACCTTCTTTAAGGACAATCAGACTGTTCCGGGATACAAATCGCAAAATATACTACATTGACGAGACTTGGGTGAATGAAGAACACACGACAAGTATGGACGATCATAAAGACAAGCAATTTTGCAAGTTATGTGTGATGGTTTAAAATATCCCAGTGGAAATGGCCAAAGTCTGGTTTGAGTTAAGTTGAGTTTCATTACAAACTTGTATTTTTGCGTGCCTTCATATCCTTATTTGTATGATTTTATCTATCTTACTGGCAATTATTATGATGTTTACTGCAGGTTTCAATGTGACGGGAAGGCACCGCCTATGACCTATGGCGCGAAAGCATTAGACAATTAGAGTGAAGGGGAAGGTAGTTGCACGCGGAGTGATACATGTCAGCGAGGCAAGGTTATATGAAACAGACATTAGGAAATGAGTGTGTGAGAGAGTACATGAGTTACCTTCGTTGCCAGATGTAATGCTCATTGCAATAATTGCAGTATGTTTGAGTTATGTGACAACACTTGTGGATTTTAAACAAATCTAGCGTTTTTTTTTTTTCATTTATACCTCGACTCTAATGATCATGTCGGCGGCTGTTTTCCCTTCGGTTTTAATCATTAGATCACGCACACATTCACACTCTCATTCATAATTACAGACTCTGGAGAAGATGAGGAATTATCTTGGTCGGAGAAAAATTCCCATTGGTGTACCCCATACCGGGAATCGAACCAATTACCCCTCGCACGGCAGACAGCTGCTCCTCCACTGACGTACGGGGCCAGCCACTAACAGACTTGGAAGGCGAGCATAACTCCGCGCGGACAGCAAAAGTGATTCCATTACACATTCCTCTAGCTTGCCTTCTTGTGCTGGGCGGACAGTACCGAGTTCATTATTCAAGATTCGCTTTCACAACGCAGAATCGAAACAGACGTTACATAAAACTTATTTTAACCACTTTCTGAGTAAATTTCAGAGTTATTTTAATAGTTGTGGCACCTGGGAAAGCTGACATCTATATTTGGTTATGCTCTAACTTATTTTCAAAAAAAAAAAAAAAAAAGGTAAATTCTACTTATTCTAGAACTTTCTATTCTATAACTGGTGTAACTTATTATTTTAATGAATGACATCTTATTACATTTTAGTTCATTGATGTAAATTAATCATTTCTCCACAGTAGCCGTATATAGGCTAAGATATTTGATGGATAGAGTCAACATGAAAAATTCAATGCCATGGCCGGGATTTGAACCACGGATCTCCTGGATTCCGTCCAGTCGCTCTTAACCTTTGAGTTACCATGGCGAGCTTGCCGTCCTGACATTAAATTCTCCAGTTGACTCGTATATTTTCCCGGTAGACCATTAGGGGCTCTCGCATCCGAGATACACCGTTTGCGGCGACTGGAGAATTTAATGTAAGGACGGTACGTTGGCCATGGTAGCTCAAAGGTTAAGAGCGACTGGACGGAAACCAGGAGATCCGTGGTTCAAATCCCGGCCATGGCATTGAATATTTCATGTTGACTCTATCATTTATTACATTTGTTTATTAGTATATCAGTATAATATTACTTTGTGTTTGAATACCAATATATATATATATATATATATATATATATATATATATATATATATATATATATACTCCGACGGTTGGAAAGAAATAAGTGGCAACACTATTGTCTCCCCACGCAGGGAGTTTTGTTTGCGTTTCAGTTGGCAACACATGTACGGAATTGGTAGAACAATACAATTCGGGAGACGACACTTGTGTAGGTGCTGTAGTGATAGGAGTGGCGTGTATTTACTCTAGACTGTCAAAGCACACCGCCATAAACCCAATGTTTTCCAACCTACGTGGATAAAAATCGAAGCGGCACGTGCAGAAAACGCCAGAGAATGTCTACTCTGGACTATGTGATGCATATTGGAATGAGGCATTGTCGTATAGGACTGTAGCAAGTTGAGTAGCAGCTTTTGGTATAGGAAGTGTAAAGTGAAAAGTTCCTGAACCAGGTGGAGGTCGACATGGTGTCGTAATTAGGGCCTTTGAACTATCTCAGACCTTGCTGTATGTGGACAGGAGGTGGATTTACACACTGCCATGTTGAATGTGTTGCACAATTTCTTGATAAGCGAATAATTGCATCCCGCTCGGTATCGCAACACCTTACAGTCACAGATATACCCTCGCTGGTGATCATTTGGCATGTTACAGACGAGGAGTAATGCATTCCTGGACAGGATCATTAGACGAAACATGGGCAGGGTCACAGGACTCAGAAATTAAGCGCCAAACAAATGAACGTCGCCACCCATCATCTCCTCAATCCAAGAAGCTGCATCAACGATCAGAGAAAGTGAAGGCGTACGACGTACGAGGTGTCATATGGAATGCCGTAAATACAGTGTATTTCTGCAGATTTTTGGAATTTCATCTTTGTCCAGCACTACGAAGGAAACGACCAAACTTCCGAGTCAGCGATCCACCCATTCTTTTGCATGACAACGCAGTTGTTGAACGAAATCTGTTTGCACGATGATGGTAGGTGATTCTAGAGCTTCCGGATATGAGTCCGTGTCACTCATCTGTTCCCTAAGAAAAAGAACTCCTTAGAGGGATGCGGTCCCGCACAAGAGATGTCATACTTCGAGCAGCAGGACGCTTTCTTGCAGACAGGGAACCGCTGATGGTATGCAGCGACTTACATCTGGCAACGGGTGCAATATGCTTATGGCAGTTACTTTAAAGGCCTGCAGACGTCTCATGGTAGTACAATAAATGGTTCACTAAAGGTTTATGCATTACCACTTATTTATTTCCATCCCGCGTACATCTTTGGAGTGTAAAAGTGCATTAACAAAATCAATTACAGGGATGGCTTCATCTTTTTAAAAATATAGATGGCTGTGCATATCATTCTCTTAAGTTTACTTTGGCACATGCATATGCTTCCCAATGAGGGAAGTCCACAAATATAAGTTGTTTGTTTTCATTTATATATAGCTATTTTTCTGTGGATTAAGAGATCCACAAAATGTGTCTTTTCAGAATAACCTCAGTAGCAACATTTAGGGTAGAATTAAATACTCCCTCTATTTACTTTAGGTTAAATTTGTGGAGGTAAACCATTATTATACCCGGCTTATACAGTTATCGTTTCAAATGGTTGCGAAATTTTACAGAGTTCGTTGATCTGTCTCAAAATGCCATATCAACCATTTCTATTGCCGTTTCGGAAATACACTTTTAGAAGGTAACTTTGTAGTGCGATAAAACGACTGAAAAAGCAAGTTGCTTTAAATGTTTAGTAAAATACATAACATAAACGGTAAAAGGAAAGCCGCTGTAAGTCCGGACGACATTGAGAAGGAAGAAAGTTCTCAAAACTCTGGTAAGACTGCTACAAAAGTTATATATACATACAAATAATGACGTGTAAAATTCCTTGGAGCGAAAATTTCCTACCAATTTCAGAAGTAACAAACTGATACAACTTTCGAGTAAAATAATATAAACAATGGAAATGTACATGGATAGAATGCCTCGTGGAAATAACAGATACGCAAAATATCGAGAGTTATATTTCAAAGGATAAATGAAACAGTAGAAGATCAAAGTAAATAATCAATGGATAAAATAATGTGTAGCTCACAGCAGGCCGGGAAAAGTTAAACAACTGAACACACATACACGCCTGTCCGTTGTTTCCTTTCTCTTAGTCTTCATTTTCATTCAAGGGACCACAAAACGTATGATCTCAATGAAATATGGTAAGGAATTTCTTAGTTAAACGCAACTATTATTCCATTTAAGTGAAATTTTGACGAAATAATAATAAATTGGTACAAGTGTCTTAACAGTGTCGAGGAATTTCCCGATGTTCTGTTTCTTTTTCTTTACACACAAGTATATGCATTCCCGATCTTGGATATTAAAATACAGTAATCAATGTGAATATCTGTGCAAATTACTAGTAAGACAAAGAGAAAGGAACGGTAACGTAGTAGATTCTTCCACCTCTGCAGAAAGAAATTACAAGAGCTTACTGAATTAAAAAAGAAGTTTGTTTTTTAATTTGGTTTATTTCTTATCGCTTTAACTTATATATATCGCGACATCTTAACACTGAAGTTACATAATATTAGCATTTATATCAAATGTGTTTACAGTGTTCCGTACTTTTACAGAAGTACAAAATTGTTACAGAAAGACAGCAATTATAGGGAAGTCTAGAAAACATGAAAACAAAGATTTTACACGCAAATAAAAAGAAACTGGGGACGAGAAGCATATGTAGATTACTGCAATAGACAAGAGAGAGAGAGAGAGAGAGAGAGAGAGAGAGAGAGAGAGAGAGAGAGAGAGAGAGAGAGAGAGAGAGAGAGAGAGAGAGAGAGAGAGCCCTCCGTTAGCTTCGATGACAACAGGAACAACATTTCTAAGAGGGATAAGAGGTAGGGAAAAGGATATTTGTGAATTGCGTGTGGAAAAGAAAACATGTGACAGACTGCAAGAGAATGCGAGGAGGTTCCACTGTGCAGAAAAAAGGTTTGGGAGGAAACAAATAGGAGAAAGTAGAGAAGAGGATAGTAGCTATAAAAATGTTAACGGGTAGGGAGGAAAAGAAGGTGAGAAGTAATGGTGAATTCTTGCAGAAAGTAAAAGCAAAATGGACAAGAAATAGCAAGAATATAAGAAAGGTAGATAAGGGGGAAAAAGGGACTAATTAAGAAACATGGAGTCATAGAGGTTAAGAGCTACCTGACAGAGCAGAAGACCAGGGTGTCATGTAAGACAAGGTAATAACGAGATAAACACAAATAAATGTAAAGAATATAAGAAAGGAGAATGAGGGGGAAGAAAGAGGCTAATTAAGAAATAGGACACATGGAGGTTAAGAGTTACCTGGCAGAGTAGAATACCGGTGTGTCATGTAAGTCAAGTCAGCAACATGGTAAACAGAAATAAATGTAATGAATATAAGAAAGGAAGATGAAGGGGAAGAAAGGGGCTAATTAAGTAACAAGGAGACACGGGGGTTAAGAGCTACCTGACAGAGCACAAGACCAGAGTGCCATGTAAGTCAAGGTAAGAACAAGGTAAACACAAACAAATGTAAAGAATATAAGAAAGGAAGATGAGGGGGAAGCAAGGAGCTAATTAAGCAAAAAGGACACATGGAAGTTAAGAGTTACCTGACAGCGCAGAAGACCAGAATGTCATGTAAGTCAAGGTAGCATCAAGTTAAAGACAGATATATGTAAGAATTTAAGAAAGGGAATTGAGGGGGGAAGAGAGGCTGATTAAGAAATAAGGACCCATGGAGGTTAAGAGCTACCTGGCAGAGCAGAAGACCAGGGTGTCATGTAAGACAAGGTAGCAACAAGATAAACACAAATAAATGTAAATAATGTCAGAAAGGAAGATGAGGGGGAAGAAAGGGACTAATTAAGTAACAAGGAGACATGGAGGTTAAGAGCTACCTGACAGAGCACAAGCCCAGAGTGCCATGTAAGTCAAGGTAAGAACAAGGTAAACACAAACAAATGTAAAGAATATAAGAAAGGAAGATGAAGGGGAAGAAAGGGGCTAATTAAGTAACAAGGAGACACGGGGGTTAAGAGCTACCTGACAGAGCACAAGACCAGAGTGCCATGTAAGTCAAGGTAAGAACAAGCTAAACACAAACAAATGTAAAGAATATAAGAAAGGAAGATGAGGGGGAAGCAAGGAGCTAATTAAGCAAAAAGGACACATGGAAGTTAAGAGTTACCTGACAGCGCAGAAGACCAGAATGTCATGTAAGTCAAGGTAGCATCAAGTTAAAGACAGATATATGTAAGAATTTAAGAAAGGGAATTGAGGGGGGAAGAGAGGCTGATTAAGAAATAAGGACCCATGGAGGTTAAGAGCTACCTGGCAGAGCAGAAGACCAGGGTGTCATGTAAGACAAGGTAGCAACAAGATAAACACAAATAAATGTAAATAATGTCAGAAAGGAAGATGAGGGGGAAGAAAGGGACTAATTAAGTAACAAGGAGACATGGAGGTTAAGAGCTACCTGACAGAGCAGAAGACCAGGGTTTCATGCAAGTCAAGGTAGCAACAAAGTAAATACAAATAAATGTAAAGAATATAAGAAAGGAAGATGAGGGGGAAGAAAGGGGCTAATTAAGTAACAAGGAGGTATGGAGGTTAAGTGCTACCTGGCAGAGCAGAAGACCAGGGTGTCATGTAAGCCAAGGTAGCAACAAGGTAAACACAAGTAAATGTAAAGAATATAAGAAAGGAAGATGTGGGGGAAGACAGGGGCTAATTAAGTAACAAGGAGACATGGAGGTTAAGAGCTACCTTACAAGGCAGAAGACCAGGGTGTCATGTAAGTCAAGGTAGCAACAAGATAAACACAAATAAATATAAAGAATATAAGAATGGAAGATGGGGGGGGGGGAAGAAAGGGGCTAATTAAGTAACAAGGAGACATGGAGGTTAAGAGCTACCTGACAAGGCAGAAGACCAGGGTGTCATGTAAGTCAAGGTAGCACCAAGGTAAACACAAATAAATATAAAGAATACAAGAAAGGAAGATGGGGGGGAAGAAAGGGGCTAATTAAGTAACAAGGAGACATGGAGGTTAAGAGCTACCTGACAGAGCAGAAGACCAGTGTGTCATGTAAGCCAAGGTAGCAACAAGGTAAACACAAATAAATGTAAAGAATATAAGAAAGGAAGATGAGGGGGAAGACAGGGGCTAATTAAGTAACAAGGAGACATGGTGGTTAAGAGCTACCTGACAAGGCAGAAGACCAGGGTGTCATGTAAGTCAAGGTAGCAACAAGGTAAACACAAATAAATATAAAGAATACAAGAAAGGAAGATGGGGGGGAAGAAAGGGGCTAATTAAGTAACAAGGAGACATGGAGGTTAAGAGCTACCTGACAGAGCAGAAGACCAGGGTGTCATGTAAGTCAAGGTAGCAACAAGGTAAACACAAATAAATATAAAGAATATAAGAAAGGAAGATGGGGGGGGAAGAAAGGGACTAATTAAGTAACAAGGAGACATGGAGGTTAAGAGCTACCTAAACAGAGCAGAAGACCAGGGTGTCATGTAAGTCAAGGTAGCAACAAGGTAAACACAAATAAATATAAAGAATATAAGAAAGTAAGATGGGGGGGGGGTAAGAAAGGGGCTAATTAAGTAACAAGGAGACATAGAGGTTAAGAGCTACCTGACAGAGCAGAAGACCAGGGTGTCATGTAAGTCAAGGTAGCAACAAGGCAAAAACACAAATAAATGTAAATAATACAAGAAAAGAAGATGAGGGGGAAGAAAGGGACTAATTAAGTAACAAGGAGACATGGAGGTTAAGAGCTACCTGACAGAGCAGAAGACCAGGGTTTCATGCAAGTCAAGGTAGCAACAAAGTAAATACAAATAAATGTAAAGAATATAAGAAAGGAAGATGAGGGGGAAGAAAGGGGCTAATTAAGTAACAAGGAGGTATGGAGGTTAAGTGCTACCTGGCAGAGCAGAAGACCAGGGTGTCATATAAGCCAAGGTAGCAACAAGGTAAACACAAGTAAATGTAAAGAATATAAGAAAGGAAGATGTGGGGGAAGACAGGGGCTAATTAAGTAACAAGGAGACATGGAGGTTAAGAGCTACCTTACAAGGCAGAAGACCAGGGTGTCATGTAAGTCAAGGTAGCAACAAGGTAAACACAAATAAATATAAAGAATATAAGAATGGAAGAAGGGGGGGGGAAGAAAGGGGCTAATTAAGTAACAAGGAGACATGGAGGTTAAGAGCTACCTGACAAGGCAGAAGACCAGGGTGTCATGTAAGTCAAGGTAGCAACAAGGTAAACACAAATAAATATAAAGAATACAAGAAAGGAAGATGGGGGGGAAGAAAGGGGCTAATTAAGTAACAAGGAGACATGGAGGTTAAGAGCTACCTGACAGAGCAGAAGACCAGTGTGTCATGTAAGCCAAGGTAGCAACAAGGTAAACACAAATAAATGTAAAGAATATAAGAAAGGAAGATGAGGGGGAAGACAGGGGCTAAATAAGTAACAAGGAGACATGGTGGTTAAGAGCTACCTGACAAGGCAGAAGACCAGGGTGTCATGTAAGTCAAGGTAGCAACAAGGTAAACACAAATAAATATAAAGAATACAAGAAAGGAAGATGGGGGGGAAGAAAGGGGCTAATTAAGTAACAAGGAGACATGGAGGTTAAGAGCTACCTGACAGAGCAGAAGACCAGGGTGTCATGTAAGTCAAGGTAGCAACAAGGTAAACACAAATAAATATAAAGAATATAAGAAAGGAAGATGGGGGGGGGGGAAGAAAGGGACTAATTAAGTAACAAGGAGACATGGAGGTTAAGAGCTACCTAAACAGAGCAGAAGACCAGGGTGTCATGTAAGTCAAGGTAGCAACAAGGTAAACACAAATAAATATAAAGAATATAAGAAAGTAAGATGGGGGGGGGGTAAGAAAGGGGCTAATTAAGTAACAAGGAGACATAGAGGTTAAGAGCTACCTGACAGAGCAGAAGACCAGGGTGTCATGTAAGTCAAGGTAGCAACAAGGCAAACACAAATAAATGTAAATAATACAAGAAAAGAAGATGAGGGGGAAGAAAGGGACTAATTAAGTAACAAGGAGACATGGAGGTTAAGAGCTACCTGACAGAGCAGAAGACCAGGGTTTCATGCAAGTCAAGGTAGCAACAAAGTAAATACAAATAAATGTAAAGAATATAAGAAAGGAAGATGAGGGGGAAGAAAGGGGCTAATTAAGTAACAAGGAGGTATGGAGGTTAAGTGCTACCTGGCAGAGCAGAAGACCAGGGTGTCATGTAAGCCAAGGTAGCAACAAGGTAAACACAAGTAAATGTAAAGAATATAAGAAAGGAAGATGTGGGGGAAGACAGGGGCTAATTAAGTAACAAGGAGACATGGAGGTTAAGAGCTACCTTACAAGGCAGAAGACCAGGGTGTCATGTAAGTCAAGGTAGCAACAAGGTAAACACAAATAAATATAAAGAATATAAGAATGGAAGATGGGGGGGGGGAAGAAAGGGGCTAATTAAGTAACAAGGAGACATGGAGGTTAAGAGCTACCTGACAAGGCAGAAGACCAGGGTGTCATGTAAGTCAAGGTAGCAACAAGGTAAACACAAATAAATATAAAGAATCCAAGAAAGGAAGATGGGGGGGAAGAAAGGGGCTAATTAAGTAACAAGGAGACATGGAGGTTAAGAGCTACCTGACAGAGCAGAAGACCAGTGTGTCATGTAAGCCAAGGTAGCAACAAGGTAAACACAAATAAATGTAAAGCATATAAGAAAGGAAGATGAGGGGGAAGACAGGGGCTAATTAAGTAACAAGGAGACATGGTGGTTAAGAGCTACCTGACAAGGCAGAAGACCAGGGTGTCATGTAAGTCAAGGTAGCAACAAGGTAAACACAAATAAATATAAAGAATACAAGAAAGGAAGATGGGGGGGAAGAAAGGGGCTAATTAAGTAACAAGGAGACATGGAGGTTAAGAGCTACCTGACAGAGCAGAAGACCAGGGTGTCATGTAAGTCAAGGTAGCAACAAGGTAAACACAAATAAATATAAAGAATATAAGAAAGGAAGATGGGGGGGGGGGGGAAGAAAGGGACTAATTAAGTAACAAGGAGACATGGAGGTTAAGAGCTACCTAAACAGAGCAGAAGACCAGGGTGTCATGTAAGTCAAGGTAGCAACAAGGTAAACACAAATAAATATAAAGAATATAAGAAAGTAAGATGGGGGGGGGTAAGAAAGGGGCTAATTAAGTAACAAGGAGACATAGAGGTTAAGAGCTACCTGACAGAGCAGAAGACCAGGGTGTCATGTAAGTCAAGGTAGCAACAAGGCAAACACAAATAAATGTAAATAATACAAGAAAAGACGATGAGGGGGAAGAATGGGGCTAATTAAGTAACAAGGAGACATGGAGGCTAAGAGCTACCTGACAGAGCAGAAGACCTGGGTGTCATGTAAGTCAAGGTAGCAACAAGGCAAACACTAATAAATATAAAGAATATAAGAAAGGAAGATGGGGGGAAGAAAGGGGCTAATTAAGTAACAAGGAGACATGGAGGTTAAGAGCTACCTGACAGAGCAAAAGACCAGGGTGTCATGTAAGTCAAGGTAGCAACAAGGTAAACACAAATAAATATAAAGAAAATAAGGAAGGAAGATGGGGTGGTAAGAAAGGGGCTAATTAAGTAACAAGGAGACATGGAGGTTAAGAGCTACCTGACAGAGCAAAAGACCAGGGTGACATGTAAGTCAAGGTAGCAACAAGGTAAACACAAATAAATATAAAGAATATAAGAAAGGAACATAGGGCGGGGGGGAAGAAAGGGACTAATTAAGTAACAAGTAGACATGGAGGTTAAGAGCTATCTGACAGAGCAGAAGAACAGGGTGTCCTGTAAGACAAGGTAGCAACAAGGTAAACACAAATAAATGTAAAGAATATAAGAAAGGAAGATGAGGAGGAAGAAAGGGGCTAATTAAGTAACAAGGAGGTATGGAGGTTAAGTGCTACCTGGTACAGTAGAAGACCAGGGTGTCATGTAAGCCAACGTAGCAACAAGGTAAACACAAATAAATGTAGCCTAAAGTTCTAAATTGTAAAATGTTGGAATGTGCGCAATAAATAATCTAATTTAATATTATAATATATGTATATATATATATATGGTTTCCAAGTGCTTCTGTGATTTTACTGGGAACATTGACTTCTATTCGCTGCTGTTGGTGTTTCTTGCATTCTTCTATGATGTGTTTGACGGTGATGGTCACGTTACAAGTGTTGCAGACCGGAGGTAGGGTTTTGCTGAGTAAGTTTTGTGTGTCCGTGAGGATTTGTTGCCGGCGTTTAAGCTTTGTTACTAGATATGGTTCTCTGTAAGATGATTTAAGTTCTTGGAGTTTGCTGGTAGAAGTCTGTAACCAAGTGTATTGTTCTCTTGAGGTATGTGATTACGTCGGTATATGAACAACTGATGTCTGTCGCTTCTATTGGTAGATGAGCTGCTTCTTTTTATGTAGCGTCAGCTTGTTCATTTCTGGGAATGCCTTGATGGGATGAGATCAAGACTAAGGTAACACTTTTTAATTCCGATAGAATTTGCTTGTACATATTTTCGATTTCCCCTATCATTGGAGTTTTACATTTTTGGTTTTGTAGTGCCATTATGGAAGATATCGAGTCAGTGAGAATTAGATACGGAGAATCACTTTCATTGTGTTTACTATAATTTTAATATCATCGATTTTAATATCATATTTGATAGCATAAAGTTCAGAGAAGAAGACTGTATAAAAATTTTGATTTTTCACAAAGGTATGGGTTTTGTTACCCACTTTAATCTGTGTGCTTCACTTAAATACACATTAAATATTGGAAGAATTGACTTAAATTTACATGTCATATACGAGGGCTGTTCAATAAAGTACGATAACTTTTTTTCTTCTTTTTTTTTTTGACAACATACCTTTACTCATCCTCATAATTTTGATGGTTCTTCTCAAAATACTCTCCCTTGAATGCGATGCAAAGGCGTTTCTTCAAGTTAGGGAAGAGAATAAAGGTCACATGGGGCTAAATCCGGACTATAGGGAGGGTGAGGGATGTACTTCTCATTGAATTTTGCAAGATATTTAACAGCATAGGCAATATACGGCCGCACATTATCGTGGTGCGTCATCCAGCCTGCTTCACGGAAATGTGTTCTTTTGCGCCTGATATGGACTTGAAATGTTTTCAGGACATCCCTGTAGTATTTTCCATTTACTGATGTGTGTGCAGGTACAACATGCTGATGAACCATTCCATGAATATCAAAGAATGAGATGACCATAACTTTCCCAGCAGAAGCAACCACTTTTTCTTTTTTGGGGTTGGTGATTAAGGAGATTTCCACACTGAGTTTTGCTGTTTGCTCTCAGGATCAAAATGATGTAGCCAAGATTCAACAGCAGTGATTACGTTTGAAAAAACTCCGGATCTTGCTCTAACATCAACTTTAACTACATGCACATCTGCATGCGAATGTCCTTTTGTTCGGGAATCAACAGTCTTAGAACCCATCGAGCACAAACACGTCTCATGTGTAATGTTTCTGTCACCAACGTGTGGGTGGAACACATTGAAATGTTCAGTTTTTCAGAAAGTGATCCTAAGGTAATTCGTCGATCCTCTCTCGCAATGGCAGCAGCAGTGTTAATGTTTTCCTCCGTAAGAGCAGTAACTGGAGCACCGGATCCATCTTCCTTTGAAATTGATTGCCTCTCCTATTTAAACATTTTAAACCACCTTCGAGTTGTGTTGTAGGGAAGAACAGACTCTCTAGAGGCCTCCTGTAACATTGTATAGCCCTCAACTGAAGATTTGTTGAGACGAAAGCAGAATTTCAAAGCCACGTAATGTTCCTCGCGTGTTACCTCCATTGCAGCGGTAGGCGATACTGAATATGTCTGAACTTTCCTGGTTTTCACAGGCGGGAACCAGGAGCACCAACAATGAAACTACTATTGCGTTTTTGTGACACATTAAGCTAACAGAATATAATAAGACTGAATTTTAGTGCGAAAAATTATGACCGTAAAGAGATTATGATCATTCTTTATTGAACAGCCCTAGTAGCATTAATACCGTAGTGAGTCAAGCCTTATAAATGCAGATCAATTTCTGTTCCCTTTGCGAAATAGTGAATCGCTGTTTTTGAAAAACCTGAAAAGCTACATTCACAGGATGTTCTCTACCCTATCAGTGGTTAGCTTGGGGAGGTTTATTTTCTACTCAGTTTATTTTAATCTAACCATGACTTTGCAGAAATTGTACATTGTATTTTTATTATAAGTCTAAAGAGACTTGTGATGTGATTGTAACTGAGGCGATCACATTATTCACTGTGACATGGCATAGATATATAGGTACTGTGGTCTACCATCCCCTAGTGGAACATATGAGACCATAGGCTGAAGAGGGTGGGAATGGAGCAGAGTACACAGAGATGTGCAGAAGATGCTAACAGTTCTAGCGATAAGCACCCGACGGAACACCGAAACTGCTCACCAACAGCCAGAGAGAAGACACATAGTAACCCTCGCGGCTCAGGTCCCGATATAAACCTTTTTCAAATGGGTTACATAGTGTACCCTCTTCCCGAACCACCACAGTGATACCAAACATGAAATGTGACAATGAAATGAGGAAACAGCGAACACTCGAATGCCAGAAACCAACAAAACCATCTCGCTCGGCGGAAAAAGAGGCAGTCAGATGTTTTAGAGCTGGGCGAAATATGCTAACCTTAACAGACCCTTTTGTTTCAAAGCATTCCTCCCAGAAACTCAGGGTATATTTTATAAATAAGGCGTATTAAAGTGCTATTCATTATACTTTCAATATATTATTTGAAAACACCAGTATAACTTATTCTAAATTTTCAATAAACGGTTTAAAAATTCATACTTTTAAAATGTTATAAAGCTACTACCAAATTCCTCGTACAGCGCTATAGCCAACTGAGCTATAAACCTAAGGTTAGAATATCAGTGCAGAAAGGTCGGCCTTTTCTCTAATCTAGCCTAAAATCGAAACAATTTAAATTTTGTTTCAATTTCATCAAACCTTTTAAAAGTAAAAAATTAACAAAATTAACTAAACAAGCCAAGAGTCCTTCCCGTCAAAATCCCACCTCGGTAGAGTATATGGTAGCATGTCTGGTGTTTTCCGGAGTTTCCCCTTATCCTGAAAGACGAATGTTGAGTAACTCTAAGCTCTATGGACTCTGGGCTCAGTTTAGCGTCATTTCTCCCCATTTCACCGATTTCATTCATATGACTTAACATTGGAGGACGTAAATTACGCGCACACACACACACACATATATATACGAGGGCTATCCAGAAAGTAGATTACGTTTTGGAATAAAAAGTAAACAAAGTATAGGAAACAAATTTTATTATATACAGATGAAAGCCACACTCAAATACTACTTTTCGACATAGTCACCATTCAAATTAAGGCATTTATCGTAGCGATGTACGAGCTTGGAAATTCCTTCGTCGAAAAATTCGGCCGCCTGCGCCTTCAACTACTTCGTTACCTCTTCTTGCAGCTGTGCGTCGTCATCAAAACGCTGCACAGCCAGCCACTTCTTCATTGCTGGGAATAGGTGGAAGTCGCTCGGTGCCAGGTCGGGACTGTACGGCGGATGAGGAAACAACTCCCACTTAAAAGATTCAAGAACTTCACGAGTGACATTTGCCGTGTGGGGCCGGGCGTTGTCGTGAATCAACAAGATCTTAGAGCTCAACATTCCTCTGCGCTTGTTTTGAATGGCTCTTCTGAGTTTTTGGAGAGTTTGGCAATACCTTTGAGAGTTTATTGTAGTGCCTCTTTCCAGGAAGTCCACCAAAATCACACCTTTTCTGTCCCAAAAAACAGTCGCCATCATCTTCCTTGCCGACATTGTTTGCATGCATTTCTTGGGTTTTTGGGGAGAACTTGTGTGCCCCCACTGCATTGATTGCAATTTCGTTTCACAGTTCACGTGTTTCACCCATGTTTCGTCACCAGTAACGATGCGATCGAGTAAAGAGTCACCATCCTTATGGTAAACGTCCAAAAAGTTCAACGCTGCAGCCATTCACTGATTTTTGTGGTCCTCTGTCAAGATTTTTGGAATCCATCTTGCACAAAACTTGTGGTAATCAAGCTTTTCGCTGATGATTTCGTGCAACAAACTTCGCGAAATTTGTGGAAAACTCAAAGAAAGTTCCGTTATTGTGAACCTTCGATTTTCACGGACTTGCACCATTCAGAGCGTGCACCATTCTTGGATGAGGTGGAGGTGTCTGTATAGAGTTGAAGGCTCTGCGTGAGTGTTTATCTGTAGAGAATAGCAACACGTTGTCAGCAAATTGTCTATGTTGACGTGCTGCTCAGTGGGAAGGTCGGCTACGCTTTGGGGATAGTACAGAGCCTTCGGAGACTCCACCTCTGATGGACTTTCTTGTAGATGACTTTCCCGCCACAGAAACTGTAAAAGATCTGTGTTTAAGGAAGAAGTGAAGAAAGTTTAGTGCTTGTGTAGGTAGCCACAGGGAGATGAGTTTATGTAGATGCCCTGCGTGCCAGGTTGTAGAGAAGGCCATCTCCACATCCAGAGACACTGTCGCAGTGAAACCTTTGTCCTGCAGCAGCCTGCACGACACGCAACAACTGCTGGGATGTGGAGTCCCAGGATGAAAACCAAATTTTCGGGGCGGTGTCACTCAAAAATGGTGAAAAGCGCGCTAAAAATAGTATCTCTAGAACTTTCGAGAGTACTGACAGGAGACTAATGGAGCGGTAGTTTGCCGTATGTTTGAGTATGTTTGAGCGGTATTTTGAGTATGTAACTCTAAGGTACATCTACCAACCTAAAAATTAAGCCACCCAAGAACTAGTCTGGTAAATCAAAATTATGTTACCTTTCTCTAAATTTTAATAGCCATCAGTGGTGCACAATGGGGCGTTGCACCTGGATTTTCAACCGTTGAGGAGCTTATTCTGCCTCCTTTCTTTCCCCCACCTAAATTTACCCTCACCCCACAAAACCCTTATTCCTGTCATTACGTGGTTAAGTACTTTCTAGGACAGGTACACGAATATCACACCTACGGGCTGTCCCTCACTTCACACAACATAAGAAGACGTGGGTCTCAGCCTGCCAGCAGCACGATGAGAACGACGACAAATGGAAACACCAGTTACTGCTAATGAAATAGGTATTTTGTTTATCACTTACGAGACCAGCGTATGACAAACGTTACACTCGATACATTGTTGCACCCACTTAGAACAAAACATAAATGTTCGGTCGCACGAATTTACTACTGAACTGCCAATTAACAAATTAGTCTCTGTACACCAAACCTGACTGGACTCTCACTATTATCTGTATACCGATAAACTACAGAGCCTGGACGCAAGGCAAAAAGTTTAGAGAGAAAACCAGCGGTAACGGCCCAAGCGAATCTTTTACAGCTGAGAACTGATACAACTTGGTTATTGCCCTGGGAGGTCTAGCCGTTAACACTACCTAGACCAGATAGTTGGTCGGGTAATCAGTCACGTCTATCCCGCGTGGAAAGCGTTAACAGCTTCACACGATGCAATCAAAACGTAAATGCAAGTTGAACGTTTCGTTTTTAACCCAAAATGCGTACTGATTAATGCGCCTTTGATTTTAAAATACTTAATCGTGTTAGTATGACAAACAGCTGATTCATCATAGCTTATTCTTTTACTACTAATAAGGTCCTAGTGTCACTTTTCAGCATTCAGAAGCTATTGGGTATAATTGAATAATTATTGCCAATCAATAACGGAAGAAGAGAAAATCTATGCTTTGTCACCACGAGGCTAGTTACCTACCGACAGTAGCGCAATGTCGAATACCGGCCTGACAGCTCACCTGTGATTAATGACTCAACAATACCCATACAAGGCAATAGCTGTTGTGTGCCATTTGTCTGAACAAGAGCCTACCTTTTGTTCCTTTTGGAAGCTATTTCCTTCGAGAAAATTCCTATCTATGTACGAATGATATCGTTTCGAAACGCTATCGAAAGATTACAGCCGTTTCGTAGTTTATAATTTAACTAGTGCTAATTTCGGTGTTGCAGCTTCGTAGTTCTGTTAGGTATAATTTTATACAGCATTAAATATTATATTATTTTGTGATTAGGCAGCGCAGGAACCTCAAAAGTTGTTATTGGGACGTACCAGCCACGAAAAAAAAAAACATTACTCCTTTCTTTTTATCAGTGACCATAGTCTACCTTTCAAGTAATGAGACAAAGGACAGTTACTTGTGAAACAGTGGACTAATAACTGTGACAGTTGAAGGTTGCTCATTTTGTTATGACCTTAATTGTACAATACTTTCAACCACTTACTGTAAAATCAACAGCTACATTTTAAGTTACAAATGCTTTATTTTGTATCTCTGAACAGTGAAATAAAACGCTTGTTTTGTTGCATAAGGCATTTAGATTCGTTTAACCTTATAGTGTTAACTTCCATAGTGGTCTCTGTTCTTTTGGTCATTTAATGCTTCCATCCTCAACCTCACTAACATTAACTTCCCTCTAAAAGGTTTAAGTTGCATATGTCCACCAGCTTATTTGTCATCATGGACTTTTATAACGGAATGTTGGATCATGTTAAACACGCATAAAGAAATTACTAAAGAATAGCTTATTTATTGCAGTTTCATAAGCCAAATAGATTCTTAATAGTAGCAAGATACCGTGGAGTATGTCGGTATGTTTACAAATGGCTACAGCATGCGACACGGTGTGTCACCTACCTGCGAACTTCCACTGTGTGAGGCACGGGACGTTGTTCCTGTAACTGCCTAATCCACATTTATTCTGGAGCGTTTTGTGCCGCTCTATTGACGATAAAATCTATCTATATGTGTAACAGAAGCTGAACAACTACTTCTATATATTCGTTCGGCGTCGTTTCAAAACACCCTGTATAAGGAGCCAGCTTGTGCCTATCAGATAGTGGAGAGACCTCAAAGGATGGGTCAGTCAGCCAGTGGAGTCGACTAACAGTTAAAGTGTTGCAAAATCTTTTAGTAAACAATGACAATAAACAGCAGCGAGTACGGCTTAGTAAGAGTGATTGAGAGTAATGACAGTTCAGATATGATATAATTCGTCGAAGCGGCTGAGTTTGTTCAGAATGTGAGCAACAATTACGTAAGTGTAACGCTAACCCTTAGAATACAAAAACTTGCAATTAGTTAAAGCCGTGTTGGCAATTGTAAATGATTTACAAATTATTATATTTTATCTTTGCAAGCCAAACCATTTCTTTATATGATAACACCCTGAAACTATTTTTACTTTTTCCTCAACATTTGCAATGATAACGTTCCTTCATGCCTGGGATAAAACATGAAGTAATCGTATTAATATTACTCAATATATTAGCTTCAACAACTTAATGCGTTAAAATGTCTTTTAGATGAACGGTAAAAGATGAATGGGTTTTACAAAACTCTCACCCTAAAAGCAAATCAAGCATTCATTACAGCGAATGCATACCTAGGTAATGTTACGGTTTGCTGTCAATGTGGGATATAAATCACACACTCAGACACAGGTCGATCGACTTACATTCGAGGGACTACGAACTCCCACATCTCCGCAAACCGGAATCATCTGTGAACTCTTCACCGGAAATAGAAAACTAAAAAAGCATCCTTTTATAAGAAATAAAAATAAAATGACCTGAAGGGCTTAAAGATGGTTGAGAATAACAAGAGTAAGAAAAGAGCAGAACTAAAATAAAAGAAAGCTAAACATAACATAGCTAAGATATAAAACAAAAAACGGTGCTTTAGTAATCGTGTATATAAAACAAATGAGCATCCTGATGTGTGCCGTACATTTCTTACTGGGAGAACAATCTAGCACATGCCAAGAAATGTATTAATGAAAACACACTTGAATTAAAATTACGCGAGATAGAGACATAACGAAATCGTTGCTTTCCCAGAAAATATTAACATTTACTGTTAAAAGGTACGTGCGCAGTCACATGGCTTTGTCAACACAACAGTTGTAGTAACAATCTTTATAATCACGTATACTTATATCTACTCAAGTTTAATCGGACAAACCTTTGTAGAAATTGTTTAATTATATGATTTCTTAGAGGTGCAATGGAAATAGCAGAAGAAGTACGCTTTAGAAACTCAGTTCTCTTTGCATACGCAGCGCATAAAAAGACGAATAACTACATTCTATCCAACAAATCGTAGGTAGATATTAATTGTGCTTTAACACCAGCCGTGTGTAGGAGGCACTATGAAAGAGTAGAGCCAGAATGAAAAATGCAATGCCATAGCCGGGATTTGATCCACGGATCTTCTGGTTACCGTCTAGCTTGAATTTTTCAGGCTGGCTCTACCCTTTCATACTGCGTCCTACACCCGGCTAGTGTGAAAGAACAATTAATTTTCATTAATTGACCTAATAGTGGTCCGAACCATAAAGCCCGGGCCTTAAAGTACTTACAGCATAGTAAGTCGTCATTAAGATAGTTGTCTCATGTGTTTATGAGAACTCCTAGTGGTTTACCGGGAAAAACAAGAGTCAGTTGTACCTAATAGTGGTCCGAACTATAAAGCCCGGGTCTTAAAGTACTTACAGCATAGTAAGTCGTCATTAAGGTAGTTGTCTCATGTGTTTATGAGAGCTCCTAGTGGTTTACCGGGAAAAACACGAGTCAGCTGTACCTAATAGTGGTCCGAACTATAAAGCCCGGGCCTTAAAGTACTTACAGCACAGTAAGTCGTCATTATGGTAGTTGTCTCATGTGTTTATGAGAACTCCTAGTGGTTTACCGGGAAATACACGAGTCAGTTGTACCTAATAGTGGTCCGAACTATAAAGCCCGGGCCTTAAAGTACTTACAGCACAGTAAGTCGTCATTAAGGTAGTTGTCTCATGTGTTTATGAGAGCTCCTAGTGGTTTACCGGGAAATACACGAGTCAGCTGTACCTAATAGTGGTCCGAACTATAAAGCCCGGACCTTAAAGTACTTACAGCATAGTAAGTCGTCATTAAGGTAGTTGTTTCATGTGTTTGTGAGAACTCCTAGTGGTTTACCGGGAAATACACGAGTCAGTTGTACCTAATAGTGGTCCGAACTATAAAGCCCGGACCTTAAAGTACTTACAGCATAGTAAGTCGTCATTAAGGTAGTTGTCTCATGTGTTTATGAGAACTCCTAGTGGTTTACCGGGAAAAACACGAGTCAGTTGTACCTAATAGTGGTCCGAACTATAAAGCCCGGACCTTAAAGTACTTACAGCACAGTAAGTCGTCATTAAGGTAGTTGTTTCATGTGTTTGTGAGAACTCCTAGTGGTTTACCGGGAAAAACACGAGTCAGTTGTACCTAATAGTGGTCCGAACTATAAAGCCCGGACCTTAAAGTACTTACAGCATAGTAAGTCGTCATTAAGGTAGTTGTCTCATGTGTTTATGAGAACTCCTAGTGGTTTACCGGGAGAAACACGAGTCAGTTGTACCTAATAGTGGTCCGAACTATAAAGCCCGGACCTTAAAGTACTTACAGCATAGTAAGTCGTCATTAAGGTAGTTGTCTCATGTGTTTATGAGAACTCCTATGCCCGATTTCACCAACAAATGTTAAGACTTAACACGAATTTAGCAATAGTTAAAACAAAAATTGTATTTCACCAACAAATGTTAGCGTAACACTAGTGTTAAATCTCATGTTAAACTAACACGCCGAATTTCTAATGTTAAGTCCTTAACAATTGTAAATAGTGAAGATGGCAGGCATGAACTCAGCTGTTGATGTCGATTTGCTATATTTAAAACCGTCTAAATGGCATTCATAATAGAGTACGGCCTATGAGGAGAAATGATTTTGAGGAACTATCCGAAGAAAACTGTTTTACGGAGGTACAGACTGTCGAAACATGTTGCTATGAAGGTTACTGCGGAAGTACAAGAGAGGTTAGAACATGCATCGAAAGGAATATGGCGATCTCGCCTTTACTTCAAGTATTATTTAACCTTGAGATTTTAATATTCACTGAATTATGTGGATAATATTCTGTCCACTTGCCGTCTTGAAACGTTCAAGTCACTTGTCCTTCTTCGCACCTTTTTAAATTTACGTAATAATGAGTTTGAATATACATCGAAAGGAATATGCCGATCTCGCCTTTGCTTCAAGTATTAATAAATTTGCGATTTTATAATTCACTGAATTATATGGATAATACACTGTCCACCTCCCGTCTTGAAACGTTTAATACCCTTGTTCTTCGCACCTCGTTTTAAATTTACGTAATACTGACAAGTTGTTTGGTGCTTGTAGTAGTGACACATTCATTTGAATTAAATTCGTTTCCAATATTTTCCCCGCGACATCTATCTCTTTTACATTCACCACATCCGTCCTCTTATTTTCCACGATATCCTTACACTTCGTCACCATTTCAATTAACAATTCTTTCTCCGTCGAAGAGAAATTTGTCTCACGGCTTTATTTATGATTTTGTTCATCCGCCATATGTGCAGGCGAAAATGAAAACAAAAACGCATCGGAGTACGTTCAGAAAATCATCCATATCCTTCTATAACTGTGATATTTACAAGTTTCTTGGCGTTAACACAGGTTTTTTAACATTTTAAGAAAACAGGTTGGTGAAATGCAAGAAATTTAACATTAGTTTCAGCGCAGTGACATTTGTTACGTTACATTTGCTAACGCCGATTTTAACATCTGTTGGTGAAATCGGGTACTAGTGGTTTACCGGGAGAAGCACGAGTCAGTTGGAGAATTTAATGTCATGTGGCACGTTGGCCATAGTAGCTCAATGGTTTAGAGCGGCTGGATGGAGACTCTTTCAAACAATAGGTATTTCAAAATTCAAGCAATAACAAGAAGTTTCTCAAGCATGGTCATATATAAGCTAAAAATAAAAAAATCAAACAAAAAATGTGATGCCCGCCTCGGTAGCATAGATTCCAACGTATCTGCCTCCCCTTCAAGAGATTGAGTCTGAATCTCGGTTAGGGTGAGTTGCCTGTATAAGTTTTTTCCGGGGTTTTCCCTTATTCCGAAAGATGAATGTCGGGTAGCTGTAGGCTCCATGGTCCCCGGACTCCTTTGAGTCAAAATGAATCCCACGATGTGTTTCCTTTAGTGGCCCGAACAGATGAAAGTCTGATGATGCCAGGTCAGGGCTGTATAGGAGTGAGGTAACACTTTCCATCCCAATTTCTCAATTTCTGCAGTCGTGTAACGGCTGGTGTGTGGTCTTGCATTGTCATGCAAAAGAAGAACATACGCCATAGTTTTTGTTGGACGAACTCGGCGAAGACGTGCTTTCAGCTTTTTGAGAGTTCTGACGTATTGGACAGAATTTATTGTGCATCCCTACTCCAAAAAATCAATCATAAGCACACCCTCTGCACCCCAAAACACTGTCGCCATAACCTTCCCTGCCGACCGCTGAGTTTTGAATTTTTTGTTTCTTCGGTGACGTTGTGTGATGCCATTCCATTGACTGCCTCTTTGATTCAGGTTTAAAAAAATGAACCCACGTTTCGTCTCCAGTAACAATTTTTTCCAGAAACCCCTCTCCCTCCAAATTGAAGCGCTGCAAGTGTTCAGAGGTTATTGTTTTCCTTGTTTCTTTGTTTTGGGTAGTTAACATTCTTGGTACCCAACGTGAACAAACTTTTGAGTAACCCAGTTGTTGAATAATCGTTATCACACTGCCCTTTCTGAGGGAGGTAATGCGACACAATTCACCTGTTGTTAACCGGCGATCACCACGAATGACGTCATTGACTCGCTGAATGTTGCATGGAGTCAGTGCCGCTTCGCTTTTCATCTGCCAATGGTGTTTGCCCTTCAGCTTCGTTACAGCGACGAACCCATCGTCTAACAGTGCTGAGATCTACCGTTGCATCACCATACACATTTTTTTAGCCTTTCGTGAATGCGAATTGGCGTTTCACCTTCCGCAGTTTAAAATTCAATCAGAGAACGCTGTCTAATGCGAATGTTGATGTCAGCCAATTTGCAAGAGGATTCAGTGCTGCCACCTGTTGACTTAGGAAGGTACTACTGCAGGGGATTGGAGAAGAAGGTTTGAGGAATTGCGCCAAATTCAAAGTTTTCACATAACTTACTTATTTAAGGAAAAAAATATGGGAGGCATTACTTTTTTACCCACCCTCGTATGATTTCCCTAAATAGACACACATGAAAGGAGCAATCCTGTGATATTTGAGAGGATGAAGTCATCGTAGTGAAATATCACTGCCATTGAAGGCCAGTGAAAACTGCTAAGAGACTCGCATCAATGTCTTCTTTTAAATTCTTCTTCATTATTCAAGAGTCATTGTGGGCCTATACAGGTCACTTAGTACTTAGCTCAACGCCCCGTACCCGCGCTATAGGGATTTTAATTTTATTTATACTGACGGGTCCAATAGTTCTGCCGGTGTTGGATGTGCATTTGTCCATGGAGTCGAACCTTTTACATTCGATCTCCATGGCAGCACTTCCATATACACTGCAGAACTGCATGCCATACATCGAGCCCTTTTATATATTCGCCGCCGAAGATTGGTTAACTGCCTTATACTCAGCGATTCCCTTAGCATACTTCAGAGCCTCCGTGACCTGTACAACCAACACCCCCTTGTACAGAGTATCCAGGACGCCCTCCACGTTATACACGCCTCGGGGGTTAGCGTGGTATGTGCTTGGGTTCCTGGTCACGCGGGGTTGCGGGGAAATGAAAGGGCAGATTCAGCAGCTAAGGCGGCTACGACACGGCCCAGTGTGAACATTCCTGTCGTGCTCTCCGAAGACTTTCGGCTCGTTGTGCGGAGAGCGGTACTCTCGTGCTGGCGCGGTGAGTGGTCTACTCTCCGCAACAACAAACTTCAAGAGATAAAAGGCCTTCGGATTACCTGGGCCACTTGCTCTCGTGCATCCCGGCGGGAGGAAGTTGTTTTAGCGCGTTTACGTATTGCTCACTGCTATTTTAGTCACAATTTTTAGTAAACCGGAACCCAGGACCGATTTGCGTCCTGTGCGGTCGGTACCTGTCAGTCCGACACGTAGTTTTAGATTGTTTTAGATTAGCACGTCTCCGCCGGTCTCTCCAGCTGCCGGCCAGCTTTGCAGAGGTACTGGCGGATGACGAGACAGCAGTGACCAAGGTTTTAGCTTTCTTTTTATCATTAAATTTTAGAATATAGGTCCAAACGATTTGGGCATTTTAGTTATTTTAGTCTTTCACCGGTTTTAAGTTTTCTTTTAGTGTGTGACGTATTGTTGAGCGGTTGCTTTATATAGTGTTTATCTAAATGACCATCTTTTAGCTTTTTAACTCGTTTTATTCTTTTCGGCACTGTAAGGGCGCTAATAACCTTGTAGTTGAGCGCCCTTAAACATCATCATCATCAGCATCATCATCATCACTGGTGGTGCATTCAACCTTTTGGAATCCAAGCCGAGTGTACTTTGATGTTCAAGCATTTGTCGGGCAATATCATGTTATACGTAAACTAGAAGCAACTCTGAAGCTTGAGAACGAAAAGGAATGAAAATGAATCTTATAGATGTCGAACCAACACAGTATTAACCTAATGAGCAGAGAATCTCAAGATCAGAGTAGCGGTCAACGGGAAGCGAACCTGGGAGCCTGACAGCTTACAGCGCAGCCATCTCTGTCGGTCACTGCGTCACTTACGTCCCTTTGGCTTTTGTTAGAGCCAAATTATAAACCTCAGAGGTGACTTTAATTACGCAGGAGGATGAAAGCTACTGAAACAAGAATACAGCGTGACAGTGTTAGGGAAACACAACAAGAAATACACAGAAGTCCAGAGAAAACAGTGAAAAGGTAATTTGGAACAACCAAAATAACCGAGTAAGTTTGTAGCACGTTTAGTTAGCTCATGGGAGCCACGCTACTACTATTGGATACCTGACAGAGTACCATGCTACACAAAACTTTTTGGAATTAAAAGTGCATGCTTTGAGGCCAGTTTCATGTGGTAACAAAAGTAAACATGAAAGTGGAGCGCAATGCATACTGTTACTGTTCATTTATTTACATAGGATACGCATATTTGTTTCATTTCATTTGTTTCAGGTGGCATAAGGCAGCTTTTTTCTATCAATATCAACAATACACAAAGCGTTCAGTAGCTACAGCAAAGCAAATCAAATGGTAAATTGTAATACTTTGGCTTCAAGAGTCAACTTGCGTAAAGGAAATTAAAAACCACTGTGCTGTCCTCACGTGATATTTATATTTATAGTATATGAGTACATTCATGTATGGATGTAATGAAATTAATTTAAAGGAGTGGTCTAAGAGGGAGAAAAAGGGAGGAAAGTCGCATTAAATGTAGTACATTCTGGAATATACGGAAAATGGGAGAATTTAACATAAGAGGAATGGAAAGTGTAACTGTTCCCCGTAGCCACCAACATAATTCAACATCCAACATTCCCCTAGGTCACAAACATAAAATCGTTTAATATGTGCCATATCAAAATAATACTAGGCTGGCCCCGTACCTCAGTCGGCAGAACACCTGCCTGCCATGCTAGGGGTCCCGGGTTCGATTTCCGGCGGTGGGAATGGGGATTTTTCTCCGACCAAGATAATTCCCCATCTTCCCCAGAGTCTGGAAGTATGAATGAGAGTGTGAATGTGTGTGTGATCTAATGATTAAAAAAATAAATAAACCTAACGAATACAAGTTAACACCTTCGGTATGTTTTCCAAAGGAGAACGGCCGCCGACATGACCATTGTAGTTAAAGGCGGGGTATAAATGGAACAAGTAAAAGAAAAGTAATACTAGGTTAGCATACATATTTTAAACTGAATATTCTGCATCGGAAGGAAATACACAACTATTATAGAAAAACGAATTATAGTAGATCATGCATATATATACACGAAGCGGGGCCCAAGGCAAACCGGATTGTTGTAATAAAAACTCTCATTGATGAACCTTTCTACAAAATTACTTCAGTCACCTTCAAAATACTCTCCATTACATACGCTGTACTTGTCAAGTCTCTTTTCTCACTGTTGGAAGCATGTTTGGAACTCTTCAAGTTTGATCTTGTCCAGTGTCCTTTGCGAAGCTGTTTTTACCGCCTCCACATCGTCATAACGCTCCCCTTTTAGCGTTTTTTTTTTTTTTTTTTCATTAGTGGAAATAGGACAAACTCGCACGGGGCTAGGTCCGTGCG
Source organism: Mantis religiosa (assembly GCA_030765055.1). Classification (NCBI taxonomy): domain Eukaryota; kingdom Metazoa; phylum Arthropoda; class Insecta; order Mantodea; family Mantidae; genus Mantis; species Mantis religiosa. The sequence goes on from CM060949.1 coordinate 231,536,278, forward strand.
AATACGGAGCGTGGCAAACGACAGACCACCTCTGAGATGCCAAATAGTAGGTCACTCGTCAGGCCGTGTGTGCTAGAGCGTTGTCGTGATGCAGAAACCAGTCACCTGGTCGCCAAAGTTCCAGGCGTTTCCTCCTCACATCCTCTCGCAGACGCCTTAAAACGCCCAAGTAAAAGTGCTGGTAAACAGTCTGGCCAGGGGGTACGAATTCCCGATGCACAATTACACGAACATCAAAAAAGACAATGATCATCGTCTTCACATTTGACCTCACTTGCCTTGCTTTGTTTTGGTCTGGGAGAGTTGGGAGTCCTCCACTGGTTTGACGCTTGCTTGGTTTCTGGGTCATACCTGTAACACCAACTCTCATCCCCTGTAATGACTTTGTTCAAGAAGTGTGTATCACATGCAATCTCTGTTTTCAAGTCCTGACACACATTCATGCGGATGGTTTTGTTCTCCTGTGTGAGAAGGCGCGGAACAAATTTAGCAGCAACACGTCTTATGTACAAATCCTTCCTCAAAATCCGCTGGCACGAGCTCCAACGGATTCCTGTCGCTGCTGAAATTTGGTCGATCGTTTGGCGAGGATCCTCGTTGATCTTTTGGCGGACCTTTTCAATGTTCTCATTTCGCGATGTTGAAGGGCGTCCAGAACGAGCTTGGTTTTCAACACACATCTCGCCATGTTTAAAGCGCGCAAACCACTAGAAAACCTGTGTGCGGCTCCTAGCGGCCTCCTGGAAAGCTTCCTGAAGCATTTGGTGTGCCTCAGTTGCAGTTGTTTTTAAGCAGGAAGCAAAATTTCACACATAATCATTGTTCTTTTAAAGTTGTCATAACGACCTCACAGAGGTAACCCGCCAACAATCAGAGAAACAGAATACCACACTTGTACGTTCAGCTCTACACTGACGTAGTCTCTACAGCTGCTTCATGAAGGTCTCTACTATCACCATCTAGCGTGAGAACCCCGCACTATGTCTAAGAGTGGCAGCGTCATCGGAGTCCGGTTTCTTTTGGGTCCCCTTTCGTATATATAATAAGCAGTATTATATATAAGAAGTGTTTGATGGACTACAAATGTAGATGAACGGAGATACAGAAATATAAGGTCCCTCAGAAAAGTGAAAGTTGGGGACACAGGTCGGTCGGCTTTCTTCATTACAAAGATCACCTCTAGGAACAATACATGCGAACCATAAGGAACCTCTTTTTTTCCTCTCTCTGAACTGTCTTTCATGCCAAACCCCGTACGTGCCCAATACAATTGCTTTGCAGATTAGCTGTATTCCTAGACATTTAGCACCGTGCGTTCTTCGAAATTAAGTAAAGTTTGTCTAGTTAATGCGAGTGCAGTTGCGACTCAGAGGAAACTGACCCTACCGCTCACTAATGACGTCATAAATTTATCTTCACACTTCAGAAATGCTGGCCTTGGTAGCGTAGTGGAAGCATGTCTGCCTCACGTCCAAGAGGTCCCGAGTTCGAATCTCGGTCAGGGTGAGTTACCTGGATAAAGTTTTTTTCCGAAGTTTTTCCTTATCCTGTAAAGCCGAATGTCGGGTTGTTCCATGGACCCCGGACTCATTTGAGCATCATTTCATGCATTCCATTGATCGTCCGATATGACAACGTTGGAGGACGTAAATTAAAAAAAAAACGAATAATGCAAACCAGATTTTCTTGAAATGACAGTCGCATGCTTATTCCACGTGGAGTCTCAGTTGCCAAAGTTCAAACTTCCAGTTGATCTGTTTCATTATGTGCAGAAATTCGTTGTGTGTCACGATGTGGAGACCGTGGGAAGGAAATATAGTGGTAAATGCAATTGAAGTAGTAGATAACTTTCAGTCAAGTGAAAATAATCAAAGTGATGACAATAATGTGAATAACTGGGCCGAGTTATGCTACTGGAGAAGCCTCAAAAACAAAGTTATAACGGTAACTATTTCTAAGCAAATTCAAGCGCTTGTTTTGAACACATATAAATATGTGCCGACAAATAATCTTGGTAAAGGGTCATGCAATGAATCTGATGATAAATTCTGGGTATTCACAGAAATACAGTAAGAAATATTGTGACGAAAGGAATACCAAAGACGCCGATCAAGTGTGAAAACAAAAGAAAATGTTTCTCTAAAGTAGGTAATTTCACATGCGAGTTAATTCCCCGAGAAATTTACATATAGATTCTATGCAAAAGGGAGAGCTCCCACCTTAGACGAATTGCTTGTACATTTGCAAGAAATTTGTGATTTTCCTTACGGGTGCTGCACCCTGCGTGGTCTCCTAAAGGAGCTGGGCTTAAATTACCGCACTTTGAATAAGATAAGAGTTATTATGGAATCCTGTAGAATAGTAGCTTGGCGATATATATATATATATTGTCACCCAATTATCAGAAAGCACGACCAACGGCAGTTTAGTAGGGGACCAGAGGCATCCGGGCCATGCCCACCCATTTATCTCAGTCACTAACTCAGGAGATGATTAGGGAAGTGTCACTTGTCGCTGGCCGCCTCTTCCCCCTTCCCCTGCCATCTGAAACCTTCACGGTGATTCACTGAAACCAGAGACTTCGAGAAACAGTGATATCCCTATAAAGGGCGCTGCAGTGAGTGAGTTCAGTCAGTTCTTGAAGAGCAGCGTAGGAGCGCCGTGCTAGTGAACGGACGAGAGGACTGTGTACGTGCATCGGAAGAGTGTACGTAACTGTGAGCGTGCAGTGGAACTGTAACGAATGGATTGGTGAATCGTAATTGTGTGCATTACGTAATTCTGTGTAATTGACAAGTGTTCAACTGTAAGTCTGTGGAAATAAAGAACATTTTGAGTTTGTGCAATTGGACTTTTAATTTCGCGAACCCACAATATATATATATATATATATATATATATATATATATATATATATATATATATATATATATATATATATGTACATACATACATATAATGTGTGTGTGTCAAAACTAAGGAAGTTTCGCAGTAGTAGATATAAGATAATTTATTTAGATGAAACCTGGTACGATATCCATGACGTATCGAGAAAGGTGGCAACCTTGCAGAAAGGTCTGGGAGAAGGATTCGGCAGACGTGCACGTGCGTTAACTAGACTTTAAGTGGGGGCTGTGGGAAAATTTCTACCAACGTTCGGTCATGCGCACGTACAAAATTCGTACGATAGTTCAAACTCGAAATTGAAACCAACCAATTACAGTTTGGAGCTTACACACGTGATTTACTCAAAATTCAAATTGTAACGATAGAGGATGGACTCCAGGGGATGGCGGATCCGTGATTTTGATAGCGGAGACACTCTCTCTCTCTCTCGATCGGAGCGTAGTGAAGTCACCAAGTATATACAAGTGCGGTAAGTATACACCGAATATACAGCTCGTGTAAAGAACTCTGTCGTTACCGCCAAACACATCACACGAGTCTGCAAACAGCGACTTTCCAGGTGGCGAGTGAGGTTAATGTCAGAGGTTCTACTCCCATTAGTCCTGGACCCGTAGCACCAAGAACCCGATCTTCTTCAACCAGGGAGTTACCGAGCTGTCCCAAAAAGGGCGCCTGGTGTCTCCGTGGGGCTTTCCTTAGGGCGAGACCTAGAGACTAACAAGCCCCTCCCCATTTGGTCCTGTGGACTCAAGACGGGAGAGAGTGTATACGCCACTTACGCGCGCCAACACCAAAATAGGAAGGCTACCGATATGACCTCGGTAGGGCCGCTTGGTAATCTAGCACCCCTTCTACTAGCTATGCTGGCATGTACGCGGGAATATTAATGGCTTCCCTCAACTCAGTCTGGAGACGAACGCGATTTCCCACGGGTATCGGGAACCAGTGCACCCTCGAGTCCAACCCAATCCGAACAACTCCCTATGAGGGAGGGGCTTGAATGTTAGCCCCTAGTTTCCTCAGAGGCACCACGAGTGCTAGGGGTCCGCAGCGCCCGCACTACAGCAGCTGAAGGGGACGGACCCTCTCTGCTACGGGGAGTGAGTGAGGTACTTGATTACAATTGTGAATAAATCGATCATGGAACAGTCGATATGTTTTCTTCGCTAATCACACCACATACAGTCAGGACGTAGCCCAGACCCTGGAACAGAGAAGAGAGTCTATGCCGAGCGAAGCTCTAAGTCCAGTAAACCTCCCCCATCCGTAACACTCACCCGTCACCTTCCCTATATTATGAGTGTCGAGTGCTGGGAGGACTCAACCACGTTCCCAACGGGGGAGTATCGCGCTAAAGATTTCCAAAAATCACTAAAATACACAATGATTTTTAGCTCAAGTTCAGATGAATGTATCGAAACATAGTAAAGAAGAAAGTAAATCAAATATTTAAGCAAAATAACGCTTAAACGGTTAAAGGAAACGTAACAAAACGTGGACAAATTACGAGAAATGAGTAAAGAGGCGAAGAAAGCAAATAGTGGATACAACAGACTTCCCCACATATACAGGATGTCTACAAATTATTGGACGAATTCATAAGGCTGTATTTTAACCAATACTAACATAAAATTGTCATACAAACATTTAAAGCTAGGAAGTTTTAAGTTTTATGTCGTACATTTGATCCTCATTTGTTATCAACTGAAACACATGTACATTGTTTTCAAAAAAATGACTGATCGTAGCTACTGTGTGCTTTAATTTGCGCGATTAGACAACGTTTTAGCGGTTCGCAGGGAATTTAGATGCCAATTTGGAAGCACTGCACCTCGCGTGTCGTCAATCCGAGGGTGGCAAGAGGATGAATCTGACAGAGAATGTATCACGGGAAGGCCAAGTGTAAATAAAGAATAGATTGACTGATGAAAAATTTGAAAGGAGGGCAAGTCAAAAGTTGCAGGTACCAACACCAATAATGTGAAAGGTTACACGGAAGTGAATGATACTAACTCTGTACAAACTGCAGCCTGATGATCCAGCAAAGAGGTTTCCTTTTTCTGAAAAGATTACGCTGGGCAACAAAAAATAATTTTTGAATGTTTCGATTACTTCATGAGGCAATTTTTACTTATTTTGGTTTGATAAAAACAAATATGACAATGACAAATTATTAGCTCTAGTTTCTGTGATATACACAAGGTGGAAGTATTACATATTAACGGATTGAGAGAAAAGGATACATTTTAATTACATACATGCTAACAACAATGAAAGTGCATTTGATTTTTTAAACTGGTAATTACATGGTAAGAGTTCTAAATTGCTGGAAAAATACTTCACAGATAGTCGCGTCTGAAGAGAATCATGACTTCGTCGTCTTTTAGCTTGCCTCTTGTGATGGAGTTCCGGAGAATCCCTATACAAAGACCAACAGTAATCCGCAAGCATTACTTCATTCTAACGGCCCTGATCATAACAGAAATGTCCTGATGGAATCTCTCCCCATGTTCATCACTAACAGCTCCACAACTAGGAGGGAAAAAGTCTAGGTGAGAGTGGAGAAAATGGATCTTAAGGGACATGTTGTATCCAAGGTTACGGTATTTTTGCAGGAGCACTGTAACGAAATGCGTAGTTGTCATCTCTTTTGTTGCCTAAAATCCATGAACAACACCCTTGAAGACTTCCCAAGCTTCCTTTTATTTCCCCTCCAAAATTTGTTCAAATGTAGGATCCTTTACAAGTTTTGTGGTCCGACAAAAAATTACTTCCTTAACTTTTGCATTAGTTAATTTCCAAAATTTCTCTCTGATTGTGTTTTGTTATTTGACAGGTGTGCCAACTGCCAAATTAAAATACCACCACCCCCACCACCACCACTGCCGCCGGCACCACCGCCGCCGCCACAACTACTACAGAATTACGTAACATAAACCAATACAATGCTCGAATTCGTTTACCACAAACAAAGGAGTTCACTTTCAAAACACGCTGTACGTTGACGATTCTCAACTTTCATTTCACTCTGTTTACAAGTCTCCCAACGACTGACCCTTGGCGAGTCATGGCTTCCTTATATACCTTTACTTATATTACTAGACATTTCTGGAACATTCTGTAACAAACAAGACATCAAAACTTCCAGTCAGCTATCCGTCTCTTTATCTGTTTCGCTAAGCTTTTATCTCCGCATTGCACTATCTGTCCCGTATCACTCCGCGCGTCACCGTCAGTCGCGAATTTATCTAAACTACTGCAAACACCTCCTCAGATCCCAAACTTCAATCCGATAAAGTATTTATGGAGAATTCTGAAGAAACGAGTTCGTAAAAGCAAACTAAGGACTAAACAAGAGCTGAAACATGTTGTGGAGGAAGATTGGGATAAAATCAATCTAGCAGAATGCAGAAACTTGGTTAGTTCTATGAGGAGAAGTTTTGAGGCAGTTATTAAGGCTAAGGGATACGTTAACGCCAGAGGTTGTACTCCCATTAGTCCTGGACCTGGGCCTCCTTCTACCAGGGAGTTACCGAGCTGTCCCAAAAGGGCCTCCGGCGCCTCCGTGGTGCTTTCCATAGGGCAAGACCTTGGGACTAACACGCCCATTCCCCCTCTGGCCCTGTGGACTCAAGATGGGATGGAAGTGGATACGCCGCGCCAACTCCAAAATGGAACGACTACCGATCAACCTCGGTAGGGCCGCCTGGTGATCCAGCACACCTTCTACTAGCTATGCTGGCTATTACGCGAGAATATTGTTATGTTTCATATGTTCAGAAAAAATATTAGTTCGACTGTGTCTTCTAACATATATTAAAATATTTTCTTAGGAAATTGGAGTGTACGAATAAGAATGTTATACACTGTATATCGACGATCTTTCTAAGGGAGGCAATGACGTTTTAACATTATTGAACGGGACAAAAGTAAGAACTGAAGTAAATGCTGCATTTAAATGATAATGAGAACTGCAGATGGTCACAATAAGCATAACCATAACACCAGAAATTCCCAGGTTTTTTTATTTATTCTCTATGGCTAGTGTGTAACTAATTTCGCCAAGTTTATACGTAAATACAAATATTTTAAATACTGGTTACAAATGTTAACTACCCTATTTAGCTGGTTTTAAATTTAGCTGGAGAATGTAGCAGAATTGTTAAAAACTGTACAACTTAATGCTCCGAGCAGAAACAGGAAGGTAAGGATGGAAATGCAACCATTAAACGCAACACTAATTGGTAAGAATGGGTTGGAGTCAGTGGCGTATTTTTCTGAATGCGCTGCCTGGGTTGTGGAATAAAAAAATGACTAACAATCGTCTGTAGTTAAAATAGTGTCATTTAAATGACACGGGAATCAACAATAATTCATGCAGTAACAGAAAAATATATGAATTCTGTTCGAAAGAAGCGCTTACCATTATATGTTTCAAATGAGAGGAGTTCTCGCCTGTAGCAAATCAGATGCGTTAGAGCATTCAGCGTTGTCATCTCATTATCCCCACTGTTGTCATATCTCCCTCTTTCTCGCACACTTGTGAGTGTTCTTGCCGCTAGACGTAAGGGAACGCAAACTGAATTATCCAAAGTTTTATAATAATACAATTGTTGAAATCATAATTGCAACATGGATATTCGTATATTACACAAATATTTAAATATTTAGTTTAATGTTAATTATAGTTTATGAATTACTTATTTCTCCAATCCAACGAAAATACCAGCGGTGCATCCGTATAGCTGTGAATGTTACTTACGCTGACAGATAATTCCTCATTGCCATTGTCTTCATTGTCTGAGTACCGCAAATTTATGATGATATGTTCCAAAATCTCGTTACGTTCTATTTCTTTCCAAAAGTCGTCTTCTTGTAGTTTATCTGATGTCTCACGTAGTTTTCCCAGTCTTGTTGTGTTCCTTGTCAATTTCTTCGTCAATAGGTCGTTCAACGTCAGTCAGTTTAAAAATATAATTTCTGTTTGGAACATGATTTGAGCCAACATTAACTCTATTGGATTGTTCTAGCAGTAGTAAGGAGGAAGGTGGATCGCGTCTCATTGATCCACTGATACACTTTTCCATGGAAGAGTAACTGAATAACGCTGCTTTGAACTCTCTAGAGTAAATAGAGATTACGAATCATTCATAAACAAAGATATAATGTGACCAGACACGTTCTGCCAGACTAGCAAGATGTGTATTGTTTCCTCTCATCGAATTTAACAAACACCTTGGCTTATTCAAAGTACATATTTCTTTTATCACGTAATGTCAAATGTTTACGTTTCAGTTCTGAGTAATTTCAAATATACGTTCACACATACATGCCAAACAATAATGATATTCATACAGTGCTTACGTCACAATGCATTGTTATACTATAATGGTATCTACTTTATTTGTATTAGGAAAACTATTTAAGCTAAAAATATGGGGATTTTACAGTTTTGTTGAATTCATTACTCTCTCCTTCCTCATGGATAAGTTTTTCGAAAATCTGAATTTTTGTTTTAGTGTGAATAGTATTTATTAGAGATTGATTAGTTCGGGGCTCGTCACACACCACTTAGGGGGAATGCAATAGTACAACACCGCAGTACACCGATTACTTGCTCACCTATTCTCTGTTTCATATAACCTTACCCCGCTGACATGTACCACTACGCGTGCAACTGCCTTCCCCCTCATCCTAATTGGCTAATGCTTTCGCGCCATAGGCCATAGGCGGTGCCTTCCTGTCACATTTAAACTTGCAGTAAACGGCATCATAATTTCCAGGAACATAGATAAAATCATACAAATAAGAATATGAAAGCATGCAAAAATAATGAAGTTTATAATGAAACTGAGCAAGTTGAAACTGAATGAATGGGCAATGAAACTGCAAGAAGTTTATAATGAAAGGTCTTCGGCCTTTTACACTGGGAGTTTTTTAAATCTGCACGCACATACCTTACAAAAATGCTTGTCTGTCAGTCTTAAAAGTCCTGTCACGCCATACTTTTCGTATGTCCTTCGTTCATCCAAGTCTCGTCAAGGTAGTATCCCGGTACAGTCTGATTGTCCTTAAATAACGTCTTCGTCACACAGCAATATCGCCCTTGGAGTGGTAAGTTTTCCTGTTGTCTCAATTTCATGTCTCGATGTTCCTACGCATCTAACACTCACACCTGTAAGTTCAGAGCACAGCTCTTCGACTTCTCTCACTGACAAAGACGGATTCTTCTCTGTCAGTGTATTAAACACATGCACCACAATTCTTTGTTCGCCGCTTTTTAGAGGTTTACCCTTGCGATGCTTCAGCGAAAAACTGGCGGTAGACTCTGCCATTATACATATAATAAGTACACGCGCAATAAACGATCAATAAAATAATTTAGCTCTCACACTCGGCACAACACACCGTCGAATGGCAATAAATGACAAATCCAGTTCAAAACAAGGTCAGTGATAAAAGTCATATAAACAAATATGTCATCACTACCGCTAAATCACGTGCTATCATGTCATGTGCTTGAGAACAAAGGAACCTCCTCTTTACTTCGTTTAAGAATTAACATACATTTCAGATAAATCAACTCTGTTGTGTAATATATTTAATTAATACAGTTACGAAAATATAAATTTGACAATTCTCTTCCAACATATAAAGATATATCACCATGTTAAATAACGAACTAATTTTTACCTCACAACAGTCTGCACCACAATAGCAGCCAATGAGAGGTGATAAGGTCGCATGACCGTTAAGAGATACGGGGCAAGCTTATGTGAAACAAGGATTAGTAGCGCTCAAGGTCAAACATAATCCCATTTAGTGTTAGCATTGATGATTATCTATTAGTTCTTCCAATTGCCTACACGAGGTGCTGTGGTATTTTTACCATACAGTCTCTTATCATTATGCATGCTCCACTTCTAATTGCAAATCCTAAGTTTTGGTGCAAAGCTCTTCTGCTTTTGTTATTTCTAGGTAAGAATGAGTATCAAATATGTATAATGTATATAACTTTTATATTTCATGTTACACATCGTTACAAATTAAGATACGCCACTGTTTAAAACCTAATTACAAGAAGTAACGAACGATATGACTGTACAAAGCAGCAAATGGAGATAAAGTAATGAAAGTAATGCAGCTACAACAAACAAACACGAAATAAGAACAGAAAGGCGTTACACAGAGAGAGAGAATGTCCCACGTTGTGTACAGCATTTAAAGAAATAACATTACGGAAGGCAGAGGGGGAGAAGGGTCAGAGTGCATCGATTTTATAACGAGGCGCGCGGAAATACATTCAGACCAGGATTTTAATGCCAGTGAAGACATTTAAAAAAGCATTTATACACTGAGTGAGTTAGTTCCATTTAGCAAATTGCTGGATTTATGAACCCTTTCTTGTTGTAGTCGTTGTTTTCGCTTTAAAGTGCGTACGAAAGGTGGAGTGGGCTTCGCTAACTTGATTATACTAAATCAGCTTAGATTGGCTTCTGTAAATTCGCAGTCGCTCCTGAGCACCTATGAACATATAGATACTGTCTCATAAGGAATGTATTTTGAACCAATAATTATTCGAAATGTATACTGACAAGACAATTAACTAACTTTAAAGGTATAGACCATGAGACTCTATAGTCCTTTGATGCAAGAATTTGGTGACACCCTCTTGCACTGCTTCAAGTGAGTGAGTGAGTGAGTGAGTGAGTGAGTGAGAGAGTGAGAGAGTGAGTGAGTGAGTGAGTGAGTGAGTGAGTGAGTGAGTGAGAGAGAGAGAGAGAGTGAGTGGTGTTTTAAGCCCCATCGTCAGCGAGGTCATTTGGGCCCTACACTGCTTCAATGTTGCTACACTTTCTTGCTTGCCGAAAAGGGTCCATGGATCGAAAAAGATGATAATCAGTTAGTGCGAGATCAGGGCTGTATCCTAGCTATAGTATAGTGTGATCCATATAAATCTGAACCATTTCAATAGGCTATAACTTTTGATTCAATAATAGGACACACGTACAACTTTGGGAGAATATAATACACAATTGGGAGATGACATTACATTATTTACATCTCAGAGAAAATGTTGGAAGTGTCCTCCACCAGCATCTATACATGTCTTTTAATTTTATTATATTCATTTTATTATTTAAGAACATACATTTGGGTAAAATATGAGTCAAAAAATTGAATATCAAAAGAAAGAAAAAAAGAAAGGAAGAAAGAAAGAAAGAAAGAAAGAAAGAAAGAAAGAAAGAAAGAAAGAAAGAAAGAAAGAAAGAAAGAAAGAAAGGGAGGAAGGAAGGAAGACGGGAAGTGAAGAAGGAAGAAAGGAAGGAAGGGAGGGGGGAAGGAAAGAGGAAGAGAGGAAGGAAGGCAGAATCGGAGGAAGAGAGGAAGGTAGGGAGGCAGAGATGCAGGAAGAGAGAAAGGGAGGAAGGAAGGCAGGAACGAGAATAAAAGAAGAAAAGGAAGTGAGGAAAGAAGGAAGAAATGAAAGAAGGGAGGAAGGGAAAGAGGAAGAGAGGAGGGAAGGCAGGAAGAGAGAAGAAAAGAAAATAAGGAAGAAAAGAAGAAGGGAAGGAAGGAAAGAGGGAAGGAAGAAAGAACGAGAAAGAAAGAAAGAAAGAAAGAAAGAAAGAAAGAAAGAAAGAAAGAAAGAAAGAAAGAAAGAAAGAAAGAAAGAAAGAAAGAAAGAAAGAAAGAAAGAAAGAAAAGAAAGAAAGAAAGAAAGAAAGAAAGAAAGAAAGAAAGAAAGAAAGAAAGAAAGAAAGAAAGAAAGAAAGAAAGAAAGAAAGAAAGATAGAAAGAAAGAAAAGAAGAAAGAAAGAAAGAAAGACAGAAAGAAAGAAAGAAAGAAGTAAATAAGGACAGAAAGAAAGCCAGAAAGAAAGAAAGAAAGAAATTGAGGAGGGAATAACGAAGGAAATAAGGAAGAAAGGGAGGAAGGGAGCGAGGGAAGGAAAGAGTAAGAGAGAAAGGAAGGGAGGGAGAAAGGAAGACAGCAACGGAGGAAGAGAGGGAGGTAAGGAGGGAGGGATGTAGGAAGAGAGAAGAAAAGAAGAAAAGGAAGGAAGGAAGAAATGAAGGAAGGGAGGAAGGGAAAGAGGAAGAGAGGAAGGAAGGCAGAAAGAGAGAAGAAAAGAAATGAAGGAAGGAAAGAAGAAAGGAAAGAAGGAAAGAGGGAAGGAAGAAAGAAATAGAAAGAAAGAAAAAAGAGAGAGAGAGAAGAGAGAAATAAGTAAATAAGGACAGAAAGAAA